>CM060842.1:31625000-32192500 GCA_030762175.1 Metallyticus violacea | reverse complement strand
ATTATAACACCTTAGTTTAAAATGCAAATATTTACGTAATTTTTCATATTTGAAAAAAAAAAAAAAAAAACATCTCTTCGCACTTAAACAAATGCAACCTGTTACATAATGCGTTACCATCACAAGTCTGTTCAAAGCGGTTCGTTATCTATAATAATTTAAAAGAAATTATGTGGTGAACTTAAGGAACACTGTGGTAGTGCGGTCCCCCCCCCTTCTGCAAATGGTTCTTGGTCATCCACAGAGAGTAAACATTTGCATTCCCCTCTCCACCCACAGTCATTTAAAAAGCTCCGCGTGTGCTTTTAAATCACACTGTTTTCCGGCATATGCTTTTATAAAACATTTTTCTCAAAACTTCATTTTCACCCATTCAAAATGTCCCACGCGTCACAGTTTTTGTTTAAATTCAAATAATATTTACCAGAAAATGCAGCAGTATACGTTGTAACATTCTATAGGACAAAAAACGTGCCATCGCCAATAATGATTTCAACAACAAAAATGTCATATGAAAAAGTTATTCATTTTAAAAATTAAAATTTCATATAGATTTAAAAAGGGGCTACAGTTCACTCATCCAATTATTTAAAATATCTTTCTATACAATTTATGTATGAAGTTCAAAGCTGCAATTGCAAAAATGCCAACCAATATTCTCAGCTCATGAGCCATATGGGATAATTTGATAATGAGACATTTTAGGTATTAAAATGTATGAAATAATTTATATCTCGCAAATTATTTATTCAATTTGAATGAAACTGGATATACATATTAGCTTAATAGCGAAGCAATTATATTAAAAGGTTTCAGAAAATATCATGCAAAACTGTAGAACTTTGAAAATTCATTCCCATTTTCACCATCGTTTAAAGTGGAAGGGGCAGTCAAATGAAAATGGATCAAAAACTAAAAAGTAATTCCCATAACGTAATATATTTATCCCTCTGGAAGACAATGCAGTAGGCTTTAGGTGGAACTGAATATGTCTCAACTTGCACACCTCTCACAGGTAGAAACCGAAAGTGAAAATACTAGTACCACGTGTATATTACGAATAATAATAAACAATTTAAAACTTAACCTTTAGCCCGAGAAGTATGCTTTTAAAAATGTATGCAATTAAATTTTTATTCCCACAATAATTATTATTTAAAATCGTTTCAGAAAATTAAAATGACATGAATGTGAAAAATTTAATGTAATGAAAGTCACTAGTCAGTTTTTATATATACAATTTATTCAAATAAACATAAAATGTCTGATGATAAACATTGACAATAGAAACGTGCAACTTTAGTAGTCACATGAGTACGTTGTTTTTCTTCTTTCTGAGCAAAAAGTTAAAACTAGAGAGTGTTTATGTTTTTATAAATATGTCAATAGTGCTGCGAAAATATTAAAATATTCCGCATCGCATGTGTAGACGTAGAAACGTTTTGTAAAATAACACATTTAAACAAAAATCAATAAAAATAAACTCTTTCTCTTACAGTAATAAACTTTGCATTTTGATATACGTGTTAAAAAGAATAATGTCTGCGAAAAATGAATATCCTCGCTCAAAATTATATAAAACAAAAATCTTGCTCATTGTTCCCCTTAAATTTATGGTGAGTTGAATTTTAACTTTCACCCCTTCGAAACCAGACAGCGCCACTTTGTTCAAATAGCACCCCACCATAACACCTAAAGAAGATTAAATTACTAACATGTCTTTTGTTTTCTATTGTTGCTGGTAACCAGAATTGTTGTTATTGTTATTTTAATTTGGGCAGCATAAAAATAAGTCGCTTAGTTGTAGGATGCAAGCGCAATTTATTTGGTAATAGTACAATTATTAATATTGTAGTGAGGAGTTCTTTACATTCTGTTCTTTAGGTGTACAACATTTTGAAACAATTTAACACCATAACACAACCATTGCATTAAATGTTTAAATACTTTTGCAATTTTATTATATAGTGTCCTAAAAGTACATGTCTACAACTTTTTATAGGGTGTAATATCAAGACTATTTGTAACGGTACGTTTATTTTGGTTCAGCTGGCACCACTTTTGATGACAAACGTCAGTTAAAAATGGAATTGGGTGGATTGGGGCAGTGGTTTCAACAGAAGGTTCATGCTGTTGTCCGATTTCTGAACGCAAAGAATGTGTCTGCAGCTGAAAGCCATCGTCAGTTACTGGAAGTTTGTGGAGAAATGTAATGAGTCGTCAGTAAAGCCACCAAATAAACTTTCAGTATTGGCCTCTGCTGTGAGGAGGGTATGGCATGCATAAGCGGGGAGAGAGATTTGTCAGGACAATTACTTATTCCTGTAAGCATCAAAATATGGCCACAAATAAAAATATTGCCTATGTTATCATGTTCATACTCTTTCGTCACTGCATCTAAGTTTCCTTTCTGTGTGGTATTATGCACAGTAAAAGACTGTTACGTTTTGGTCGCTCGTGTAGCGCCTATGGGAATGTTTGAGTCGCCTTGTTACAGAGAGGCCTCTCTCGAGATATGAGATTCGCGTAGTAGCACTGCCGCACAGCCGCTCTGAATTACGAGAACGAGAGAGGAAATAACCTGGCGTTTGACCGTCTTTAGTAGTCAGAGTGTGTCCAAGCAATGCTCAGAATTTCGAACCCGAAGAGTGGCAACAGTTATATCTGTGCGGATTGGCAGACCCACAGCAGTTAGCCAAGCGACTTCTATTTCTTTTCAACTCTGAAAGAACATCTTGAAAGACATAGGTTTCAAAGTAATGAAAATGCGAAACAGTGATGAAACGCTGCTGCAATTGTCTTAACGATAGTCGCATAGAAACTCGTGCCTAGAGAAATGCTTCAATCGCCAACTGTGTTATTTGCAGAACATGTTGAATAGCGTATTACATACAAAACATTACATACTACTGAGAAATATGCCTCATAAATTTTCTTTTGGATGACACTTGTGTATTCTGTTAAAACATAAAATTAATTCTTATTCTTGAAATGTAGATATATAAAAGAAATTTAATTAATCAAATTGTTTCAATAATTTAGTTATTTGATTCAATTGAGTCGATGGGTGGAGAAAGAAAGTAAGTTATTATTTCTATTTTTCTAGAAAGAGAAAAACTGACCATATATTGTGATATAAAATTGAAAAAATGTTAATTTAGATCTCTTCTACACTCAAGGAACTGTTTATCACTTTTTAACACTTTCGTAAACTTCAAAATGTTTTTATTAGAAAATACAGTTTAATATATTGAATATTACAAAGTAATTCTGCGTTTAAAAATATGAATACAGAAATAGAAGATATACTCATAATTGTTCTGAAATTCATAGTTTTTAAAGATACACTGCACATAAGTAGCTATTATGTAGTTAATAGTACTTGTATGAAGTTAGCTGCAAATGAATCAGAAAAATTGTGAAATTATCGACCATTGCAGCGGAAATTAGTGATGAGGGTGATACAGAATTAATTATTTTAATTAATTCTTAATTAATTATTAATTTGTGGAAGAGATATTGAATGATTATATATTTAGGAATGGCTGCTTGATAGGTGGTTCTTATCTCAGGGATGTCTTCTTCTTCCTCGGCGGTAATTTCCCGCTGTCTTACAGTTGCTCCGACTAGTGCTGGAATTTTTGTTATCCGTAGATAACAGGGAAAGGGATATTACCTGGAAGTTGACAGTGGAATGAATACATTAGTCGTATTTAGTGATGAATAGTATTTTATTGTTCCAGGTTTATTGTATTGTTGATAGGACTCGGTTACTGCCTGAAGAATTTGAAACGCTGTGTATGTCACTTTCCCATAACCATTACAGTTCCATTGTGACGTCACCAGCAATGTTTCGGCCGCGGCACTTTTTCCGGTGCACTGTTCGTTTCCCGTCAACACAAAAGTTCACGGCTCAAAAGTTTTAAACTTTACAAACTTACACTCGGACTACTAGCATGGGACGCCTGATTATTTATTTAACTCACTGATACTGCGCTAGAAACTAACGCTAGACTTTCTCGCGGAGTTGAACACTGAATACTCTCCCTATGAACTAATGAACAAAACTCTCTCTAAAAACTGAAAAACTTAAACTGGGCGGCAGAGTCATCAGCTTACATAAGTTATGCCTTCCTTCGGTCTGACCATGCTGGCTTTATTCTTTTAAACCTAAGCGCTCAGAAGCATCTCATATAGCTTTCCCAATATATGGGCTTCTATTGGTGGGTATAATTTTATAAGATATTTTTAGATTCCTTATTGGATAAAGGATCTACGTGACTTTATGAACGTCCTCACACAACCTCCGCCACAGTGTTTCCATTGGAAGGTTATCGACCTATCTCTTCACGCCCGTATCAGCATAGCGTGTTTATTACATCAAGCAAATTCTGGAATATACAAAAGGAGCCTCACTTGCCAAGGACACGACCCTCACCCCTCCAGGAAGTATCCGAGGGCGTATTGATTTACAAAACACAAAATTGGTTTTCTGTTCTCTGTTCAGGTAAGCCTAATAGCCCCTTGGTTCTGGCTGCAGGTTTTGAAAGGGGCAAATGTGTGTCACATAATATTGGGAATCATTTTCCTAGTATCGATATAATCATATTATAGGAAACACATATAAACTTGCAATTATAATAGCTGGAATAGCAATAACCTTACAATAATGATACGTGAGCTAACTTTAATCTTACAGCTATGATCGGTTTATGCACATACTTGGCTATGGTTAACTTATTCCTTATCATTTATTACGGGGGTCTAAGCCAATTATTTCAGTTTCACTATGCAGTAATTAAAAATAATGCATCTTTTCCTTGTACATATTTCACAAGCTTTTGTATGCTTCCTATTTTTACGAATTCCGAAGGTATGTTAGTTATTACGGTTAAACCCATGAAATGATTATTTTAAAAATTACTTCAAATCTCTATCGATCCTACCTACTAGGCACCGAAAATGATAATAAAAAAACTGTATGTGTGTGCGCGTGAGTCTGTCTGTTAATGTTTTAGCGGTCGCAATTTTTGTTTTTTTCTTAACGAAACTCGGTACATAACCATCAATTAACAAACGCTTTGTCGAGTTCGTTGACCAGCAAAATTGAACCATTAGTCTCTCTTTTGTGATACCTATACATTGTAAGAATACTAATTTTGTTCCCCTAATAGCATACAGTTATACCATAACTTATTTCATTTCGTTAATTAATAAGGCCATAATTTGGCGTTTATGTTCTATTTTAAAATTACTCTACTAGGTGAGGAATTTGCTTAATTTACGCAACTCCTACGTGACGGACTTTTCTATTTCTAACTTGTGAATATACCGGTTCCCCATTCCAAGTATAAATTGAATCAAATTTTGAACGTATGTGTCAAACTGCTGTTTGGGATCGAGTGTGCCCTTACTATTCCAGAAGTAGAAAACTCTCATAAACAAATTCCTTGTGCTAGGAAAATGCAAGAAAATAAATCTTGCATATTTCACAGAATATCTATGAAACAGCATCGTTCTTTAAAAATCGTGGCCATCACCTATCAAAAAGGGCTCCACACCAGAAGCCGGGCAGAAACTTTTAACAGCGCAAGTCACTGTCACGCCGTGCACAACATCAGTCCACCTCGACTGGCACATTTGAACTTGTAACGAACCAGAGGAATGAAATGAGAGAGCAAAAAGTCTGTGAAAAGGAGGATTCGTCTATGCGGCCTGGGAACCATAGGGATTTGAATCTGAGACCTCTCGAATGCGAATCTCAAACGTTACAACATGAGCCACTCCCACTATGTAAAAGGAAAAAAATGGTGATAGCCGTAATGGCGGTGGTGCCGAAAGAAAATAATAAAGCGTATATAAGGAAAATGATGATAAAAAGGAGAAGAAAGTATAGTATAATGGTTAATTAAGGTGAGATAAATTAGAGTAGAAGTAAAATGTGATGGAAAAAGGGAAAGAAGTAAATTAAATGCAGAAAAGAATACAAAACTGAAAGGAAATTAATGTATAAAATATCCTATGTTTAAACCCAAGCTATGTTTTAAAGAGGAAAGTAATTTGTTATAGCAAGAAATTTTCCACCGTGGCTATGGTGGTAGGTAATAAAGCGCTCATTTGAATTCTCTATTTCTGTTTTAAACACTTAGGTCGTGAGTAAACAAACCATTTAGTAGAATGTGGGTAAGCCATAAGTAGCTTGAGGCCTCTCAAACGGAGAATACACAAGAAACGAGAATGACAAATACAAATAAGGAATAAAAACGGGACAAGATTGCACTGGTGCACTTCTGAACGCAAGTAACCGGAAGATTAATAGTAGAAAGACAAATAGTAGCGCCAGAGGTTCCAGCAAGACTGTAATGCAACTGGTATAAAGTAGAAATGGAAGAGGCAAACAAAAGCAAAACGCTTTTAAGGATTATTCCTGGAAGAACTAATTCAGCAAGTATAAATCATCCCTGGTTTTTGCATCTCTAAGGTTTTAAGAGTATAGAAGTCCTTTTTCTTTGGTATCCTCTCCGCGAACAAGGGATCTTCCCTCTTCCCTCCTCTTCCCTCCCCGCCCGTCTTTATGAACTATTATTCCAAACATGAAAACAGTTTCTCCTCAGTAATAATATTGAAGTATTTATAGGTAATAATTTGTCAAGTTCACTGTATGTGGATACTGGGGGCAGAAAATTGTAGAAACGCAGTACCAAACTAAGCATTTTTATGATAGGTAGCTTTTTTACTGCGCTACATGCGTCAACATAAACTCCGTCATGTTAAAGTCTCAGATTGTTAAACTTGTTTGTGGATGCCAGATGTAAACAAAACACACTCTTATACAGTACTAGTCCCTGTCGCTAGGTGTGTCTGATGTTCAGTGCAGCATTTGATTTTGAAGCTTACTGGATGGTACGGTAATACCGAACGCTAGTCTTGAAATTAGGTGAAACTTAATGTTCCAGCAGGACGGTGCCCCTGCATATTTTTCACTTGCAGCTCGAAATCACCTAAATAGAACATTTAGTGACAGAGAGATCGGGCTGGGTGGACCAGAGCGGTGGCCTCCACGGTCTTCTAACTTGACACAGCTGGGTTTTTTCCTTTGAGGTGCCATGAAAAGCACACCATTTGAAGATCCAGAAGACTTAGTAGGCTGCATTATGGCAGCTTCAGAAGTGCCTCAGATTTGCTGTGTATTTCAGAAACACGCAGATCCTTGTCACACCATTATGTTGATTGCCAGCATGAAAGTGGTGAACATATTGGACATTTGTTAGGCATGTTCACATTAATTAGTCAATAAGAATTGTAAGATTTTTTTGCATGTTTGACATTTCTCTGTAAATGCACATTAAGAACCAAAAATATTTGATTTATCAGTCAGAACAATTTAGAAAATTACAGTATGCACAAACATTTGATTTTCTCCATTCAGTATTTTTAAGATGTGTTGTACAGTACATCAATTAAGTATGCATATTTAATATTTAGTTTCTCATTATGCACTTGTACTTATTAGTTGAGACAGTACATACACACTTGTCTTGTACCGCCATGGGTGGCCGAGGTCGTTAAGGCGCGGACTCGTGAGCGGGAGGTCTGGGGTTCCAATTCCACCAGGACTGTCCTCCCTGACTGGGTTTTTCCCAGGTCTTCCTCAATCCTCATAAATGGCAAATGCCGGGGAGGTACCCAAAACTTAGGTCTGGAACGCTTCCTTCCTTAAAAAAACCCCTTTCCCAATATATAATTTCATCTTATGTATTATCGATGCCTCGGTAGTAAAAACGGGGGTAAACACCATTAAAAAAACCACCTGTAGTGTGAGTTACTTTTCGTTTTTACTGTCAAATGAAGGTGTTTCATAACGTTAGATTTCAATTATGATCATGCAGCTCTCTGTTATTAACTGTATCTGTAACCACATGTTCCTAACCTAAAATGCTTAGTTTGGTGCTGCCTTTCTACTCTACATTTTTCTGCGCATTATTTTTCCACACCCTGTGTATTTAGGTTGCTTCTTAAAAAGCAGAAATTTCTGGGACTTGGTACAAGGCATAAAAAGAAACAAAAAGTGCAATATACACTTGTTTGCTTTTGCTTAATTTTTAGTTACAGCCAATTTTGTGTTGTTCTGATAAGTAAGCAGAATAACCACTTGGAGGTGAGAGGTTATGGGTTGCTGGTGGGGGTGCTGCATAATGTGATTGGCGTACTCCGAAAAACAATTGCTGGATAGACTTTAATTTAACTTGGTATTCTATGGAGTCATGCAATTAACGGTGAACCAACTTGCAGTGTCTGATCGGATGCACACGTGTTTCCTAACGTTGACTGAAACAAGGTCGCGCTAGCTTCTGGCTGTCAGTGTGGATCCGATAGTGGCTGAGTCCAGTTCACTTATTACGATTGGTGTATTTAATCGCGAAGTGAATTGTGGTTCATCATATGCTATCTACTCTACAACGTATATTTATTTATGATGCATAAGTATTAACTCTGTCAGCTAGTCAAGTATTTAGACGATTTAAAAATAGATTTTCAGGTGTAAAATTTCCAGGCTGTACAATAATCCATCATTTTTATAATCAATTTCAGACCACGGATTCTCCGATCTAATCCCTTGAGACTTTTACCTTTGCAAAAAATTAAAAATACTCTGTACAAGACAAACCCACATACTCTGGTAGAATTCCCATTAGGTAAGATTGAGAAGCGGAAACGTATTAAGGGAATAGAAAGAGCGTATGGGGGCAGATTAAGAATCATTTGAGGGAGTGGATATGCAGCAGACAGTTGCACAACGCAGAAAGATGTTTTTGCTGGCAGTACAATGGAGGCTAAATTCTGAATGGGGGGGGGGGGTGGAACAATACATCAAAATATGGATGCGAACACACTATATATGGGCATGGGGATGATTGAAATCACCCGAAGACTATGAGTGGAGAATTTGCTGCATCTGTGAGGAGGGGAAAACGTGAATACATATGTTGGCTGGATGTAAGGGTACGGAAGAATGGAGGGAAATGTATGTGCCACACTCCTTTGTGGGATCGAATGAAGGAAGATGGTCATACTGGGCTCTGTTGGCAGACGGAGAGATTAGGTAAATTTCTGATGAAAGTGAGACAGTTCAGACATGAAAAGGCTGATAACCGGGAAACAAATGGGTTGAATCGAGTTGTATGTCTCATTTCTTTCTTTTTTTTTTTTTTTGTATGCATTTTTAAATTTTTAAATATTTTTCTTTTTTGTTTATTTTATTTTATTTATTTTATTTGCATTTTATTGTTGAATACGTTCGTTTCATAGTTTATTATTAAATATTTAATCTAATTTCTTGTATTAAATCAAATAGTACTGCTACTACTATTACTACTAATAATATACTAGAAGAAGAAGAAGAAGAAGAAGAAGAAGAAGAAGAAGAAGAAGAAGAAGAAGAAGAAATGATCATATAAGAAACTACAGAAACAGATGGATCCTAGACAGAGGGAAGGAAAACTTTTTTCCAAAGCTAGCATTTCTATATGCTTTGTAAGAAAAAATGTTGGTTGTCCGAAATTCCAAACACACCTATTAGTTTAGTTGGAACGGAACAGTAGGCTCATGTCATGCCGTTGATAAAAGTTACGGTTAGCAGGAATGTAAAAGTCATAACTGTAGCTATGAAAGAGTATTTTAGATCTAAATTTACGAAATTCGAACTAATATTAATGGTTTTTCAATGAAAAATGTCAATGATAAGAGTTTCCAAAAGAAATTACAGTTTTTGGAGGTACAAACATTAAAAATATGTGACCACCAGATATTTGAATGACAATTCGAAGATAGCCATGTCAATTGAACGCAAAATATATAAGGACACGCCATTTTGTCGACGACGAAACGGGGGAAAAAATAGCATGTCGTTCACTAGACAAAAAGAGAGAAAAGAGATGGCATTTTCAGTTTTCTACCTATTGAAGAAAAGGCTGTGTATTGGCCGCTGATACTGTAACGGGACTGATGTCGTAATGCAAAAAGAAAAGGCAGGGGTGTAGTTATATTGGTCCACGTATGTCATTGTCTACAAGAGGAGTGGACCAATAAAGAGTGGTTCCTCGTGAAGCGTAACCAGGGGTTTCCCGGATGTAATGTGAAATATAATGGGAAAACCATTGTGAGTGAAATTGGCGTTTTCGCCTTTTGTGCACGTCTGAATGGGAAGGCTGGATAAGAGACGCACGTTGACAGACCCGAGTTATAACTTAGAAAACAAAGCCCTCCTCCATTGCCAACTTGATTTAAGAGGCGCCCCAGTTGCATTAATAAACCGGTGTACCAGCACAAACAACGAATTTAATTTGCAAGCGTTTTACCCCCATACAACTCCTCTCTATCCAGAAATGAAATCAAGAGAAGCGGGGAATTACATCTCGTTCTACTACCTGAAATTGTCTTATTTATTATTAATTACAACATTAATTAAATTATTAATACCCTGCAACAGTCTGATATAATTGCAGTAATTTGGTTGAACTTTTTCAACAGATTTATGTAAAATAGTAGACTTTATTTTGCCATAGTGATAGTATGTACTGAAAATTAGGATTTAAAGTGAGCAAAGAACACCGAAAATTTTATCTTTTTTTTTTCTCATACAGATGTTAACAAAAACGACAAAATGCCATGAAAATCCAAAGGAAGAACTACACAGTTCATTTTCGAAGATTTGCATGAGGTAAGTTCCAAAACTTTTCTGAAACGAAAGAAATATATGAATCATTATTTAAATTCCTTTCAAAATAAAGTATTCTGGAATATTATATCTATATAAAATCTTCCTTTACGATATTTTCACTTTTTTGTTGTGATATTCCTTATCGATCAACAAAATTTCCTGGCACTGTGCCTTGATCATGGTGGGCTCTATGATTTTTTTTAAGTTGTTCATCACTAGTTCACAAAATGTAATAAATATAGAAAAAAATATGCATTTTTCACATTTTCTTTTTAATTGCAATGTATTCTTGCATAACTTATCGTGATATAACAGACTTTATAAGGAAATTATATATTGAGCTTTTATTCTGTTTTACAAACGGTTTCTATACCTGATTTTTAGGAAAAGTTATGCAAAGAATCATTTTTGCACACAAGTTTGATAATACGGGAGAGAGGCAGGCGAGCCCTAGCCTACACAGTTTACTGTCAGGGAAACTATGGCAATACATATAAGTCTTCGACTTACTTATTTGGAAGCTCCCTTCGAAAAAATGGTCGTCTTTAATTTGATTCTAATATACCATACGTCAATAAATACACATATTAAGTTTGTATCATCTTTCTTTGTCTCGCCATACATTGTTTGCATAAATACATTCAGTAATAAGTGCTGATAATAGCACTCTAATGCTTCGGGGACCCCCTGGGGATTCACGAACCATATTTTGACAACGGTAAGGCTAACCACTTTAGCCTAGAAAGAGAGAGCACCGTAGTAGGAGGGTATTTATTTTAGTGTCACCAAAACAATAAAACTTCAAAAAGCGCACGGATCCAACTTACCTGCTTATATTATGCACTTGGTCTGTTTGATATAATACAAGATATCCGATAGATAGTTCATAATAAACTATAAAACGAATATATATATATATATATATATATATATATATATATATATATATACTCAAAAATAAAATAAAAAAAACATATTTTAAAATATTTAAAAATGGATATACCGAAATTCTCTCTGTCTGATCCTATAAAGGAGTATGGTAGATACTTTGTCCAGATTTTTCTCAGTCCTCATAAATGGTAAATACCTGGAAGGTACTCTAAACTTAGACCTGAGAATCAATTTTCTTAAAAAAAAAGTCCTTTCCCAACTTATCATTTAACCTTGCGCATCACCAGTGTGATGGGTGTTCTGTGATGCCTCTGAAGTAAAAATGGGCGTTAAGCACTATTAAAAAATCATTACATATTATATAATTTCAATTATGTATCATTCTTTGATTTTACTTAAAATGAGTTGTTTTTATAGTTCCGCGTATTTGATCACATTTACTGTTTTTATCATCTCCATGAAAACATCCTAGAAAGGAGATGTTGCAGTTCAAATAATTCAAACAATTTACCTGTTCATTTAAAAGTCAAATTATCTGTTGCGTAATGAGCAGAACATCATTGATAGGTAAGGTATAATTTCGTTACATCATTTCATAGACACACAGAACAACAACCCTCTCTTTAAACTCTAAAATTAAATGTAAATAGCTTTCATCTGTTCAAACAACTGGCGAACAATACTGACTGTAAAGTTAAGTAAAGTCTGGGCCCTATTTCACAAAAGTAATACACACAAGTATATTGTACAACTTCTTGTAAAATATGGTTTTGTAACTTTGTGTTCCACGGAAGAAGTGCAACACTTGTAAAGTATTAGTAAAAAGTACAAGTGACGTCATATAATATAAGTGACGCCATATAATAGTAAGATGGAGGAACAGCTGTTTGCCATTATGAAAAGTATACCTATTGTAGTGAGACTATTTGGTTTATGATTAGGAAGAGGTTTATTTAAATGTAAAATTAAATATAATTTTTTTTAGTAATAATCCTTGTGTGGCTTGATTAAAATTGTTTTCAAGTAATCTATGGTGTTTTCAAGTAATAGTAATTAGCCATACCTCGTACAGGTTATGTCGACTCCTTAGGGATTTTTAATGTACAGGCAGGATTATTGTCATTCCTGTAAATTAGTCTTTTAATTTTTCTCAGATATAATGATAATATAACTTTATTAGGTATTTGTCGATATCAACCGTAATATTCCATTTTAAGACTGCGGTCTCACAAGGCTACATTTAGGGGCATCAACTTCAGCCGTCGAAAAATGGCAGAAGAATTCAACTCCCGTGTTGCTCTCAGTCATTTATTTTATTACTTCATTTGATAATTTATATTTGTTTGTTCGTTTATGTTTGAAAATTAGGTTCTCGTTATAAGCAAAAAATTGGGGAAATTGTGTCAAACTAGATTATTTTAAATGAGAATGAAGGAAAAGAAAATTTTAACATTTTTAACAGGAAACACCAATGTCAGTCATACGCCGTACTTTAATTCCACTTAACCTAACTTTATCCTTGTACACAAATATTCCTACTCATCATTATCGTCACTTTCGCTACTACTTAGCACATTTGGGTTAACTGACTCCCAACCATTGGATCCCAAGATAATAAATTTTGTGCTAGTTTTTGAAGTACCAATATTCCTACCTTTGTAGAGAAATTTATACAAATTTCCAGTGCCCGACTTACACTTATACTTCTGTGGAACAAAACAACGAAAGATCACTTGCACTTTTTTCCTAATAACTACAAGTTACAAGTCCACAGACTTGTAATGTATTAGACCATACTTTTGTGCAACAGAGCGCTGCAATGATTTTTAAATCTGTATTTTTTAACAAATGAAAAGAAAAGGGTATTTTAGGCGTAGCTTTCTGTTTATGATTCGTGACTGTCTTGGTTTCAAACTATCCAGATGGAAGATCCTTTTGCCGTTTTCATTTTCTGTTCGGTTGGAATTCTAATGCTTGGTCCCAGTTTCACGCAAAGAAACGTTTCATTGTTTTAAGAGTATTCATGTTTAAAATAGCATAAAGTTTAATAAGAGTCCGTAAAAGATATTTAAGAAACGCCTAATAATATTTTTCTCCGTTTCCTTTCTACGTTTTCCCGCTCTCATTTATATAACGAGGAAAGTTGGAAGCAAACTCCGGCAGGCCCTGGCTCCAGCTTTCAATCGCGAGAGATATTTCGCGAAATTAAAATCCCACCCCTAATCTCCCTCTCTTCCCTCCATCTCCATCGCAGAGAAATACCAGAGTAATAGTAATAAAAAATTGAATTCAAAATGAGGTTTAAATAATTGTCATTTGACTGACAAATACATTTTCTTGTGATATTCTTTTTCGTCTCTCCTGCGCCTGGCGCGCGATGTTTGCATCCAGCGCCGCACATTGTCTGCAGGACGTTGTGTTATCGTGTGCCTACCATCTTGAGAGGAGGAGAGAACGAGAGATTGAAGAGAAAGTGAGATTTTAAACTTGAATTTAAAGAGAAAAAGAAAAGATCTTTTGTGGAGAATGTCTTTCCTTACTCTTCACCTGACATTAACATGACGTCCGTCCCGTTCCGTGGAGATAATCAGTGACAATTCGACCGGATAATTACTTCCCTGAAGCAATGGCCGCCACAGGGAGAACAGATGTGGTTCTTTGAATTAATGAGCAGCCCATTCCATCTCTCCCTTCCATGGAAAATTCGAAATTCAGTTTCGAATAGCAAAGCTTTAGAAAAAACATTAGGAAGAAGTTAGTTTTACTTCGTGTGCAGATGAGGGGCCCCATTTCCCTCTTGATTCCTTTCCCCCACTTTTCCATCTAGTTAAAAACCCATAACATGCTCTTCGTTACCACTTCGCCATTAGTCTCGCGCGTTTAGAACCAAGATCTATGTTTTGAATCGCTGGAAGCCAGGCCCTGTGAAAGGGACGTTTGTAGAACGTACAAGGGAGATGTAACAAGTTTTCTGCCTTACAATGAAGGAAAATTAAACATAATCTCCCTTGAGATCAATTCCAGCGATGCCACAACGCCATTATCTCAACCTCTAAAGTGGTTTCGCAGAAGATGTGCAAAATATTCCTTGTTTCGATGAAAAACGCTGACCAGCGAGGGAGAGTGTCAATTTGGGAACAGACGTCAGACTTGGTCAATGCTGTGGAGAAGCTGGATGATCCAACAGTTCGTGCTTCAAATCCTTCAATATCCCCTCACTAAAACACTTTGGCGAGCAGGCGCGTTGTCATAATGAGAAATTATTTTTTCCTCTGCATCTTCTTCAGCGGGTCTTTTCCCACGTATTTCATCTACTTGGTTTAACACTAGAACCTCCAGAGCTAGTTATATACTTAAAACGGCCGATGCGGTCAATTTGACCACTGCCGCTAAAACACAAAATAATGAGCAAAATTCTACTATGTGCATAAATAATTTGTAGTAATAAAATGACAAGAATTGAAGGTAATGAAGTGTAATGTGGATGCATGTTTATTATCGTTATAGAAACTTTACAAATTGAGCTTGTTTTTCACTGCTTTGAGGATATCATTTTACTCCATAGTACTCATCGTACTTGTTAATGTGACAAATCACATCCATTTAGTATATAATAATAATAATAATAATAATAATAATAATAATAATAATAATAATAATAATTAGTGTTGAAATTATAAGAATTGAAGCAATAAAATATAGTTGGCATATTTTGTTTGAATCATTATTGTATAATCACACTTCTTAAGTTTGTCTTTCTCTGTAGACATTATACAGGTATATTATATAAAACGAAATCAGAATGATGTGCTGTAATTGTTTTGGGTGTAGAATAACTAGTTACAAAGTGTACAAATCGCTTCTTTTATGCTTTGCTTTTCTTTTCTTTCTTTCTTTTTTTCTTTGTGCACGATCCACAGAAGGATTTTTAATTTAATTTTTTTTCATTCTATTTATTTTTTTTTTTTTTTTTTTTTTTTTTTTTGGCATCTTCTACAAGTTACAGTAGTTTGACATCTACTACAGTTATTTCTACAACTCTTCATTAGGAATTGCTTTCTCTGCTACTTTCTTGGCACCTCATCATCATCATCATCATCATCATCATCATCATCATCATCTTCTTCTTCTTCTTCTTCTTCTTCTTCTTCTTCTTCTTCTTGTGTGATTTCTATTTCATTTATTCTATGCGCTGTTCTTCTGCAAGTTTTGGAATGAAACTTGTGTAGTTTATCTGCTGTCCAGTCACAGACTTGAATATAATCAACGAGGTGATTCCAGGTAGATCAAGGAAATTGCGTGTATTAGCCAATGAGGAACATGGACACATATTATGACTGGATGTAAAGGTACGGAAGAATGGAGGGGAAAGCATTTATCGCACTCCTTTACAACTTTAAACTAAGAGGTTCTAATTGACACAGATGCCGAACCTGAACATTGTTTTCAGTTCGCTAAAGTAATAACGCATTTTTAAAAGCAATATAAACAACCTCGTTGGTAGTTCTATTCTAACGTTTTGAACAGCACTCTCCTGTTATAGAGTTATATTCTGAAGATAATCACTTAGTGCTTCCTGCAGATGAAATTGATTATGTGTTCTTGACGCTAATCCAAGTGCCGTTCACAATTGTAAGTTTTGTGCGAATTATTTTAAACAAGCAGGTAAACTTGTTTTTATAGGTTATTCAGTGCTAATAACTGTTTCCCTCCAATTCTACACCATAATATTGATACCCATTGTTGAGGTAGTTAATTGTAGTTATTGCTTTTATTGCTTGTACTATAAGTTAAGGAATTTGTTTGTGTTTGTACCTGTTTTTACATTTTATTTAGCAATCATATTTTGTTATTCATACTGAATATCACACATAAAAAGAGAAGTAAGGTCATAATCCTCCATGAATTTAGTAATATGACTCAGAGACAGATAGCAGTTGAATGCAGTGTAAATATGGCTGCTGCCAATAATATGATTAGAAGAAAAAATGAGATTGAGTCAATTTCACCTCAAAGGAAAGGACTATATGGCCAAAAAAGAAAAATGTCCACTAAAGATGATGCCTCTTAATCGGAACCAGATAACTTTAATAACTTTAATATAAAACATTAAACTATTTAAATTTGAGCCTAAAAAGAATTCCCATCAATAATCTTTTAATAAAATTCTTGAATACCCTCTTAAAAAAATTAAAGCAAACCCACCTCCTCCATATTTAACATTAAATCCTGAAACTAACTCAGACTCACCTTCAACAAAATCAAAAGGACTTGGATTAATTTCAGATTAATCCTGAAAAAATAGTTTTCATTTATAAAACAACAGGTTTCAACAAACTTCTAGAAACTGGAAAGAAAGCTCATAGATTTTTCAGAAAGCATTTATTGACATGTCCTATGAAGAAAAAGAGTTTGGCATGGGCTATAAAATATCAAAACTTAGCACAAGAAGAGTGGAGAAGGATCCTGTTTTCTGATGAAAGTCGTTTTGAAGCAAGGGTTGGATGTCTCACATGTAAGGAGAAGCGTTGGAGAGGAAATCTCGCCGAAACACATGAAACAGAAAATTCCATGGAAGTAAATATTTTAGGGCTGTCTTGCATTCACAGGCACTAAATGTTTGATTCGTCTTGATGGAATGAGGAACAACTACAAGTACATCCCAAGAGCCGCCCCGGAACTGAAGAGAATGGCAGGAGATTTGGACGATTTTCCAGCAAGACCTTGCCCCATGTCATTGTTCGAAGTATGTTAAAGACTTCATGGAGAAAAATGGTTTTCTGTGGTTGGACTGGCCTGAAAATTCATCAGATCCAAAACATGTAGATAATCTTTGGGCGTTTGTCAAGAAGCAGAAGGAAAATGAACTGCACAACAAAAGATAAGCTGTGATATTCATGATCCAGTAATAAGTGAAATGTGTAAGCAACTCATTGACTCCATGTCTAAACGAGTGAAAATGATAATTAAAGTCAATGTGGGCATATTAAATAAGTAATATTAAATTTAGTGAAATAATTTAAAAAATAGAATAAAATCTTTGTTCATATCATTTTTACAAGGTGTAAGTTTTGTTATTGTTAAAACCCTCCACACACTGTTGAGATATGTTCATACGAATATGTTTTCTTATACAATTCTTCATAGTTTACATGTTCATGTAAAATGCCTATAGTTTCAACAATCGCGCGCACTGTAATTGTTGGCCAGCTAATACCACACATGTATTTGTCAAGGAAATATGCTTTTGTACCTCCACGTTTGCATTCTAATGACGTTAATGTTGAACACCTAGTATTTAATGTAGTACATTTGCATGCATACAAATGCCTTGCCTGTTTTGCTTGTAAACAAATGAACAGGTTTTTTTTAATAGTGTTTAACGCCCGTTTTTATTACTGAGGCACCACATGCGGTGGGCACTGATGATAGATGAGATGATTAATTGGGATGAAACGATAAGGAAGGAATAAGTTTAGAGTACCTCCCGGACATTTTCCATTTATGAGGAGAAAAAAAAACTCAATCAGGGAGGACGGTCCTACAGGGAATCGAACCCCAGACCTCCCGCTCACGAGTCCGCGCCTAAACGACCTCGGCTACCCGTGGTGGTAACCAGTTAAGTGGTTCCTTATAAACACATTTCGCCAATGAGGATATTCATTACTACAAATTATTTTGAATGAGCACACATTTCTTTGGTTTCGTATTTCTTGAATAAAGGAACCCAGCTATCCGAACCATCAAGTAGCTTGTATGGCAACTTCAGTGATTTATCTTAATCTACCTTAAAAGGTGCAGGACTTAACAGATAGAAGACTTTGAAGGTTGAATGGAGGAGCCTAAAATAGGGTGAAAATATAATGAGATATATTTCATTTACTTTTCAACCTACGCTAATTTTATTCTATGATATTTAATATATCATGATTATAATTATCATCAAACTAGTCTGTTAATATTTTATAAATTTTTAAGAAATGCTCACTGTAGGTTCTGGAGACATGTTTTACTGTTTTATTATTTGCTCTATTACGGTACCACTGTCCATTTTGTTCGAATCTATGTCTACTCTAAGAGACTACATTGATAGGGATGGAGTACTTTTTGGGTACTTCGGCGTTGCTCAAGGGCAGGCCATTTATGCTGACATCCTCGGTGAGAAACCTCCGGGAGAAAGCGAGAATTGAGGGATCACCAGGCGGCCATATTCACAAGTGGTGAGGCAGTGAAATAGATGGGGTCCCTAATATTGTTTCCAGATAGAACATTCCTCCAAAAGCTTGGTCCAGACGCCGGTACAGTTAAAACTTGCTTAGTCACTGTCATACATGTTGAGTTCAATCGTGTGTCAATAGCTGATGAAAAACCACAAACATTTCTAAAAAAACTTTAGATTCTACATTTTCACACGCTACTAGCTGGTGAAAGAGCGGGAAAAATCCACTAGGACTTGACAGCTGTTCATGGTGACCAAGTATGATCATTTGATACCATTCCAAGATGAATTTGGTCCTTTGAAGAAGGGTTGTGATTGTGTTGACTTAGAAAAACAACCCTCACTCTGAGCTGCCTCGGAAAACCGTGAACGAGCAAACAACTCTAAGAGTGAGAAGCCTGTGGAGGAAAATCGTCCTATTACTGTTGAAATGTTAAATATAGAAGTGGATATCAATGTTGGCAGCATTGACAGTATACTCCATGAACATTTAAAGCTGAAAAAAATCTGTACAAAATGAGTTCCACATTCCCTAACTAATGAAGAGAAGAAGAGAAGAAAGGAATGTGCAAGGAAACTCCTGAGTCTGTTCCCACCAAATGATCGTAAACATTTGACAGGTTCTTAATGCGTGTGGGTAAATGAAAATCACTCAAGATCAGTTCTTCGACAAGATGTTTGATCTCCGAAGTGAATGTTCACCGTTTCTTTCAACTATGAAGGACCATTCGTGGTTGATTGTTTGCAAGAAAGAATGACAATGACTGGAGAACACTGTGGCTCTTGAATTTTCGATACTTTATTTGGAGAGCTGAGACGGTGGTCTCCAAAGACAGGAACTTCAAGGAAGTTGCATTTGCATGGCAATACGTCTCCTTACAGAACAGCTGCAAATATGAGGAAACTGTAAGTCGCCCAAGTTCAAGTAACTATTTGACCATCCACTCTACAGCCCTGATCTTGCACCATTGCGACTTCTGGTTTTTTCCTCAACTGAAATCTTGCATTTTTGGAAAACCTTTTAAACGAGTGCAGGACTTTGCTCAAACTATAAACTCTGGTGACGATATATCTCATTCCGAGCACCGCAGTGTTTTAGACAAGTACTTACACTGTCTACAACTGTGTGTATAGAGAGAAATGGAGAGTACTTTGAACAATTGTGAGGATAAGTTTTCAAATTTAATCCTTAGCTTGGACTGTAAGGAACACTTGTAAAACTTTTTGAATTCCCCTAGTACACAAAAGAAAAGTCCATTCCCATTAGAATCTGTTCGCAGTGTGAACCAGAATGACTAGTATGATTCCTCATTATCACATGGATGCTATAATTAGTTACATGATATATTTCTTAGCAGACTTTTTATATTTTTGTGAATATTTGTTAAGAGCGCTGTCTTTTGTGAAATGAAAATTAACTCATACGTCTTCTGAATATAAATACCGAATTGTAAATACTTTCCTTATAAACCCTTTGCTCTGCAACATTTGGGTAACTGATGATTTATATATAAAATCCCTAAGCCGCAGCGATTACTATAATGTATGAACCCTTACTGTAAATACCCTTTGGTATGTGATTATTGAACATTTTATATAATAGTTCGTTTCTAGTTTCATAATTTCTGTTCCGGAAATGTAATGTGTTGTTCGTGCCACTTTAGGATTGCAAAATTCCAGAATTCTTCCTGAATACCTCTCACTTTTAAATTTGGCAGAGTCAATTCGACGCCGCTTTGTAACGATTTCATCGCCTTTCCTTCTCTATCTTTTCTGTGAGTCTGCTTGAGTTTGTAAAGCAAGCATTTGTAATAATCGCTTTGGCATTCAGCAATATTATACAATATGATTTACATTCGCTTCGATCAGTGGATCTATAGCGAAAACTGGCCTTTGATGTTTATTTACTTCTCTAGTCTCTCCGAATTAGATCTGTATTTCCAATTATGGAGAATATGCGAGCATTTGTTGTACTCCCTTTTTAAGAAACTAAATTAGAATCGCATGAAAATGGAGAGAAGGAAACTCGGGAAAATCTAATAAAGCAATATAAATTTAATTTAATGAAATGTTATCAAAATAGTAAACATATATACAGCTCTTAGTTCCCCACTTCATCAGAAAATGTTTAATGCATTCTTGTTGCGTTGCAGAAATAGCTTCTTTATAGCTTTAGTTTAAGCCGTGGAAAGAAAATAATTATATTGATGAGTAGGGCAGTTGTGAAATGTAAAAGCTTATTATGATCTCAGAATGTTTGACGATGCGGATGATGCAAAAACGATATTGTTTGGAAAAAATGCTGTACTCTCAGGGGAAAATTCTCTGTGTAGCATTCAAAATTATTTATTTATCGATAATTTTGTTGTTCTACAAAAAGTGAAAAATAACAATAAAATAAAACTACAAATACAGTGTTACGAATAATTTGCCCGAGCCTAACTGGAGAGTTTCCATGATGAGTAGGAAAATGTCTGATAATTCACAATAAACTATAACAAATTATGTCATAATTTGAATAACTCATATTAATTTTATAAAATAACAACTTAAATAATGCTCAATAAATATCGTTCTTCTCGAAACTGGGATGCTCTTAATACCATCAGCTCTCCTCGAAGATTTGTGAGGCATTTAAGCTGTGTAACGGTTTCCCCAATCCACCCCCACTGAAATATTTATGTAAGCCCAGTCATCATATTTTACATTGTAATTAGTAATATAAATATTATGTATATCATAAGCTTTAGCTGCAATGTAGGAATTATACAACAGAGAAACCTCCTTGGTGTTTTGTTGCGGAAGCTTGGAAAGTCAAGAGGGTTTTAAAATTCTCTAAACAACAGGAAGAAACCCGAGGGTTGCGTGTGAAGACCCCCGCCGCTCTTTTAAAGGGTTGTCATTGCAAGGTTAATAAACTGAAGCACTTGTAAATCCGTTTGGGATTTTGACCCCGAAAAGCGTTGTACTGTCAGTCGTTAAACTATTCAATGCCAAAAAAAGGTTTCAAAAAATAGCGAATTACACGTGGGGCAGGTGAACTTCAACCAGGCAATGGAAAATGTATGTTTGAAATTTTAAACACAGGCGCGAAGATTGCGAGTGCCTTTGTGACCCCGTGACATTCGTTTAGTCAACAATTATTTTATTTGAGTTTAATATATAAGGAAGCGTTTGCTCAGCTGAGGCTAGCTGTTCCACACGCGACGAGACACAGGTAGTTTGCAGAAGCAGTTGTAAGTTCGACGTTGCTAAGGCACGCAGTTATAAGGTCTACACGCGACTACAGACAAGCAATTGTTCAGCTGGACTTATTTCTCAGTTAACACTATGCAGTTTGAAGTTTCACACGCGGCGAGACACAAGCAATCTTAAATTCCAAGCGCGGTGAGACGCAATCAGTTCTCAGTCTCAGACTCAGATAAGTTCCAAACGCGTGCACACAGCTCTGATACTCAGCTGAGAAACAATTATCAGTTACGCAGTTCGGGTACATCAGTTAAGCAGTTTTCAGTTTCACGCGTAGCGGCACTCAAATGTAAATTTTACACGCGGCAACTAAGTTTGTATCGGTCAAGCTAAGTATACGGTACGTAAAACACCAGAGGACGCATAAGATTTTGGACATAATAAAATACCTATATATACTATATATAATATACTATATATATAGTATATTATTCGCATTGCATGCTTATTCAAACTATTGAACTATCCTCCTAGTTCTGTTGTTATGAGTCAAGAAAATAGCAGAATTCACCCTGAGAAATTGTCATTGAAGCGTAGGCAACAACACCCTTTTATTTAATAGTGTTTAACGCCCGTTTTAGCTACTGAGGCACCACAAGCGATGAACACTGATGATACATGAGATGGGATGATAAATTGGGATAGGATTATTTTTTTAAAGGAAGGAAACGTTCCAGCTACCTTTCCGGAATTTGCCATTTATGAGGACTGAGGAAAACCTGGATAAAACCTCAGTCGGGAAGGACGGTTCTGGTGGGAATCAAACTCCAGACCTCCCGCTAATGAGTCCGCGCCTCAACGGTCTCGGCCACCCGTGGCGATGGCAACAAACCGAAGCAACCAATAATCACTTTACCAAACCACTTTCAAATTGGCATTACAAGGTGAGGTCACTCGACGTCGATAACAAATCGCTTCAAAATCGGTGCCCAACGTGGAACCACAAACAAACTGTCTCATAATTAGGCTCTAATTGTTGGGACTAACAAAATCGCTTCATCTACAAGTGGAAGCAGCCTTGTTTATTACACTCTCGAGAAGAAATGTCACTGTGTCACTGCTTTTGGTTATCTTCATTATTATGTATCGCTCAACATAAATGTTGTAACATTCTATATATTCTTAGAGCTTAATGTGAAATACACAAGGAGAGGTCTTCATGCTACAAGAATCCCAAAAACAATGATAGGACATTTTTGTTGTGTTTTGTCTTTTAGGAGCTGGCTAGAAGCATAAACTTCCATCTGCTCTATTGTGTATTGTTATGGAGTGGAAGAAGTATGCTCTGAACCATGTTGCAATCTTGATATCTTTCTTGTCTTCAGCCTTCGGGATGAATTCTCAAATGCAAATACTTCCCAAAAGAAATGGTAATCATTTCTTACCTTTACCTGGTCTTCCTGGGTAATATCAATCAATTTAAAACGCTGGTAAGCGATAAGCCGAAAGAGTAAGAAGGTTGAACAATAAGTTTGTTTGAAGTGTTAGGTCTTGAGCAAGAGGATATGTTTACTAAAGTTGCTAATTTGTAGCTGCCACTGCACAACAGCCCTGCGCACTTGGAGTACGTGGAGACAACGACAAGCAACTGATGTCTCATTATTCTGGTACATAAATCTCGTGCAGTAAACGAGGCGTAAAATTATTACTACCACCATCAAACCCACTCCAGCATCTATATACAGTAGAGCACGCGCTTGCGCATTGTTACGCATTGACACTTTGTATACACAATTACACAAAGCCATCTCCTGTTGAGTTAGGAAGCTCTTCCCACGTGACGCGCATGGGCTTCCTCCAGTTCCTTTGTCGATAACACAATGTGAGCACTTATGTGCAGCTGGATACTCCAAAGGTCAACTTCATTCTAGACATCTAAATACCTATTTGTTTAGTACCTATCTAAATTATGTATTTTGAATGTTTCAGTTGAACCTGCTGTATGCAAAAGCACAATAATTAATTAATGGGGCTAGCGTTAATAACTTCGATGATATAAATCAAGGGGATGTTTCAAATCGTGTAAAGGGTTTTGTTATTTATTACTGAATAATACAGAATAGCGGAGAATTTGTTCAGAGATATTCACAGCTCCATCCCACCAGATATATCTAAATGGCATGAAGCGAATGAATTCCTTCCCACGAGGGGGAGAGGAGTTCTCTCTTTCTGTCTCTAATCCTATGATCCAGAAGTACAGGACCGCTAAAAGTTTTAAGAAAGCTCTGCCCCCTCCCTTGCTATTTAGAATGGTAGTTTCCCCGCTTGTGATTTGATACAAATTGAAACTGTTTTCTTGCGTACTAGAAGGTATGGAAGAAAAATGTATACTCGGCTTCTTATTTGCTTTAAACAACGATATGCAAAACATGAAACGACGTTATTAGCCAATGCCAACACTGAGTGATCCACATTATACAATGCGATCAGTTTTGTTTTCCCCTGAGTTTTTTTTGCTTAAGAACGATTGCATTGCTCATTAGCCGATTAGCCAGCCAGTGGGTCTTGGGAAGGTAAAACAATAAAACAAGTGAACCATTCATCAATACATAATCCAATGTAAGAGGCTCATTACTTACCAAATTATCAAATGAGATGTTGAAACTGCCCCTTTTCATTCTCCAAATATTTTTGGCAGCTCTTTAGGAATCATCACTCGCTGTAGTTCATTTTGAGAAATCCGATTAATTTCCTGAAGAATGTTATCTTGAGATTCATTTATGGTGTGCGGGTTCATCAAGTACGCGGATTTTATGTTTACTTTATCCCATAGATAAAGATCACAGGCTGTTAAATCAGAGAACCGAGGGGAGCCACAAATCCCTATTAATAATTCTGTTTTGTGGAAACATATTGTAAATTGCCCTCATGAAATTATTCGCAGGATGAAGAGTGACAGAGTCCTGTTGAAAAAATGCATGAACCCGCTCCCTATCGATTAATTCTATGAAAAAAGGGGTTAGCATAGATTCATGTAAGTAACAGAATAAAATGTATATAAAAATTGGTCCTATGATTCTATCACCCCTGAGTCAACACATGATTGGCCCACAAAGACACGAAGTGCCGTTGTAAACACGCGGGATATAATATGCTTCATGTATATTTCGAATTGAGAAACGAGCAACACAACACACACCCGGGAACAGCTGTGCTACGGCTGGGACAGTCAGTAGGTTAACAAATAAGCAAGCAGCTTCCCGTTGTACGGGAGACAAGCGAGTGAGGACTCGCTCATAGGGAAAATCTTCTGCCGCGAGGAAAGGTATCACTAATCGCACTGTGTCTACTGGCCAATTATTGTGCAAAAAGTCCAACTCAATCTCAAATCTTCAGCACCTATCTGCTTAATTGGTCAATTCATATGAATTTGTCTTGCATACACCAGTCTTGCGATATATATTGTTATAAAGTTTTAGTTAAATAACTTCAAAATAGTTTAATGTTTTTCGTTTGCTTTTGATATGTTATTCTGTCGTGCTCTTCAAGCTTTTAGTTCTCAAAACGCCCCCTCCCCCCCCTTTGCCCTCGTATATGTCCGAAGTCTCTCCGTCATTCATTTACAGCAGGATCTCCATTGGAAAATACACCACCGTTACTCCAAGCCCGCTTGAGACTCAATTTTATGGTGTCTTTTCTTGCAAACCATGTCCTCAAGCACTAACCACAGTTTGTACTCTTCGATCTGCTTGAAGGCCAATCTCGGGTACTAATAAAATCTGGAACATTACACTTAAGTTAAATCTGGGCGGAGGTTACTCTTTGGTCTGCAGCTGAATCTTCCTGGAAGCTCCCATGCCTCTTCTTGAACAAAATAGTGTCCCATTTGTTCACCACAGGTTCTAACAGAGTACATTTTGGTGGTTGTCTTCAGTCCTTTTTATCAGAATTGGAGCTTGATGAGTACTCTCACCAAGTCATTATTTAGGCAGGATGGTGGCTTCTCTGGACGTTGGGAACCTTTCCACAAGTTTCTCAAGAAGTCAAGGAATACATTCTGTTATGTTAACGGTTGTGGCTTACTTCATTGTTGAATATCTCCTTGAGAAGATAGCGCTGAGCAGATATTTGCATCTCAGCTGCTTCAGTTCTGCAGTTAAGAGCCTCCAGTCCAAGGTCTTGTCTAGGCACTGTGGACGTGAATTTCCTGAATATGTTCATCTCAGGAACCATTGTTGTTTCCAAACTGGATTCCTTTCAACATATACCGCTGCAGCTTTGACAACTAAAACTCGAACGTTCACCAAAGTGCTGATTTCAATGAAGTGCTGGACAAGCATTCTATTTGTTTCTAACTTTTAGGCACTTCTTTCGCTACTTTTCAACCCAATAAAGGTCTATTGCAGCAACACTATTTTCATATCGTCTCGTTTCATGGTTAACCTCAAGTATGCTGCTGTACTCAACACAAAATGTTACAGACTGGCAACTAAACTACTATCTAATCCCCCCCAAAAGTTGATACAGTCCCTTTCAAAATGGTGTAACAACATTGTAGCAAGACATAAAGTGTTTTAACAGAAATGTGATTATGTAAAGCCCATTGTTTTTAAATGCATTAGTATTCTTCTTTTAATGCTATGCCTTTTCGCTTGAAGTACCTAAGAAATCATATATACGTTATATTTTGTTGAACATTGCGGTGGTATTGTTAATAAATACTGTGTTTTTGGGCTTGGAATAGTAGAGGATTTGTGGATTAATTAGTTTGCTTAAAGTAATATGGAGTAGGTGTTTAAAAGGTGATCGAAGTTCATAAATTGATTGGTATCTCAGGGGTGATTGATCGAACCTCCATTACTACCGCAGTCTTGTAATGTTTTGTCTTCAGCTATAAGCTCAATTTACCAGCTGAATACACTATCACAGGGAAAGGAGATGATAAACGAGCAATGTTAAAGTGCACCAGAAGTTCTAGTTTTCATCATTTGTTAACATATATTTGCATATAAATATGGTTCCGGTCAAGAATCTTGAAAACGTTTCGACTACAAAGACTGATTAACTTTAACTAACCGAGCTATACGTCAGGGTTCTACACTCGCTTTACTATTCCCTTAAAAAGTCTTGAATTAGACTTAAACTCTGTCCTGAATTAACTGAGTGACTGACTAATTCGAAGTAGATGCTTTAACTTTAAGTGCCTTACTTCTGTAACTTCGTAACTCGCGTGTGTAACTCGCGTCTTCGCGCACAACTTGTGATCTCTAGTACCTTATTGAAAATACTTTCGTAGTCTCTGCATCGTAGTCACTGCTTCATCTTCTCCGTCCCATCTCCAACACAGTTTTTCTTTTTAATTTCCAACTTACATCTATTTTTATTAATTCGCCTAATTCGCCCTTCCGCCGGTCTTATGCGCTATAAACACATTCAGCATAACTTTCTAAATGTCACGTGATTTGCTCCTTCTATATCTGCCTTCCTATTGAGGGGATCCTATTCTATTTTATCGTCGCTTAATTCTGTGGGCTATCTTCTAAGATTTTATTCGGGTCCACCTACAGCAATAGTCTTAGATAATTATCTTCTTGACCTAAATAATATTTTAAAGAAGAGTACGATTCCATGTACTTATTGCATGAATTTTCCCTGCACTGTTAACAAAAGAACACTTGTCCGCTCAGAATTCTTGAGATCGCTTTTATTCCGGTCGTTTTCAAAGCACCTTTTACCTGACCGAAGTAAGCATTACCAAGGAAACCCAACAAAATACAATTGCAGCTTTCCCTTTATATTCGCTGTGTGCCAGGTTTTCTCACATTTTGTAAATAACACATACAATCTATGTCTATATGATCTTTTGTGATAATACTATGTACCTCTGTCCCAATATAATTGTTGCATTTCCTTAACAGCCTTATTTGGTCTAGAAACGAAGGCGAAGAACCAGATATGCACAGAGCATATGAAACAGTTGGGTACAGTGTTTGGAGTTCTTGTTCAGTTCAGAACACTACTACTACTGTGCAGTTTATGTGATCAGAGAAGTGAAATATTCAAACGTTGGGAGAAATGAAGAATATTGGAAATCATCAACAGGACCATTTCTGATCATTTGTTTCGTGCCAGCAAAAATTGTGTATTAAAAAGAGAGGCTTGATAAAGAAAAGTGTTGAGAAATTTGTCAACATCATTAAGTCACGTCCACAGTGAATGAACTTGTTAACATCGTTGTGAAGGCCTTCAAAGATTTTCTTGCAGAGACATTGAATGTTTTCCTATCTCGTCATGAATGAAGGTTAATGGGGAAAACTGCTACACATTACCTCACCTGGGCAAGAAGAGTTTACAACGACAGATGTATTTGCCTTCAGCTCTCCATAAAACCCCGAAATTATCTACGCCCATACTGCTATACTGAGTTAACTAGTCGTCTGAGAATATTTCTATGTCATCTGCTTATTTTTTATCAGTATTTACTCATTGTCAATAAATGTCTCTGTAAAGAAATGCGATTATCACTCTGCGACAGAAATAGTAATGTAAATCAAGTTGCAGTGTTTTTTGTTTGTTTGTTTTCCATAACAATGTTTAGACATTGAGGTATGTTTCAAACCTAATTTTCTAGCTGATCTCTCCAGTACCTAGAGGGAAGTTCAATAACTCTCATCATAAATATTTGTAAACAACACTTGCCCTGGAGCCATCCTTTCACCAACATGCCACCGTTGTTCTTCGTATTTTTGTATCTGCAAATTTCCTCTTCTAATTGTTCCTTGTTCCTGAATCAGTTTGCTCTGGTTGGTCTTCTATTGTCCCCACTAACCATGTCTTGCAGAAATAGCTTAATGTCAGTTCAGATACACTTTATTTGTTCGTTGCTTCATATACTTTCTCAATTTCCTATCAAAACTGTAATTTTATGCATCCATTAAATCTGCTATGTACTGCAATATTTTCTTCAAAATAAGAATTACTTTCTATTGTAAATATTTTTGCTTCGAAATGTTTGAAGAAAAACTCCTGTTCAATTATTTTTTTCCAGTGTTATTTTGACTTGGAATTACCTTGTTTTATACCCGATATGTCCACACTATACTCCTTTATTATTTCTTTTAACTTCGTAGGTGATTTCTGCAAAGTAATTTCACTCTCTGCCAAGAAATCTAGTCGCCTGTAAACAAGATAGTTTCTATTTTGCTTTAATTTATAATAATTCCTTTTGACTTGCATATCTTTCTTTGTTCCTCTAAATACAGATTAAACAATGCAAATGACAAACGATAGTCTTATGTCAATATTTATTAACCTTTAAACGCTCTTTTTATCATGATTTTGATTTTATTATAAAATGTCAAAATTGGATTGTTCAAATTACACATTTCCAAAAGTTTGCCACAGTTTATCACAGCATTTCCTGGTAAATGTTTTAATATTATCTAAAACCAGAATGCTAATTCTTAAATTTGTAGCCCATTTATTTATTTTAATATG
The DNA here is from genome assembly GCA_030762175.1 of Metallyticus violacea. Taxonomy (NCBI): domain Eukaryota; kingdom Metazoa; phylum Arthropoda; class Insecta; order Mantodea; family Metallyticidae; genus Metallyticus; species Metallyticus violacea. The sequence goes on along the minus strand of CM060842.1, from coordinate 32,162,984 downwards.
TGTTAAACTGTGAATCTATCTATGCATAATGCATAATCTACCCTTTCCTAAAGCATAAATTACACACATATACACATCGATTATTTTTACAATGGCCAATTCTTCTGCAGCCTGCATCACTTAATATTTGCTGAATTATATCACCGTCATGTTGTGCAGAGTGCCCAATGGGAACCATGATACATTCTGAGACATCTCTTATCTTTTAATGTTGGTACACCAAATTTCATAATATAAAGTTCAGCAGTAAATGTTTTACAGCGTTTTCATTTTATCCATGCCCAAACGAATCAGCCTGTATATATAAACACCTTGACCACAAGTGCTGGAAATAGTTCACTATTTCAGTGATTGTTTTAGTATTTTGTTAACATCTGCGTATTTAGTTATTGTTATTTTTAAGTTTTTTTTTAAAGAAGAAGAAACTTTCGTAGTAAACAAATATTACACTGTAACATATTGTTTATTACTTTTATTGGAGTGAATCATGCTGTAGTACACATATAAGGCATCGTTCCCATATATTATTTGTTTGTTTTTCATACGCATTTCCGCATGTCTTGAATTAAAATTTCGAAGATTGTTACATCACTAAAATGGAATACTAGTAATTGGCCTTCAGGTATTACATATGGAACAGTGGAAATGCAGTTTTTTAAAAAAAAATGTATTTTCTACATTTTTTGTCATGTTACACAATTCATATACCATAAACTGTTTAAAATCTTGAAGTGTCTACATAATGATGTAGAATTTCATAAACATAGTTATCTTGGTAGCAGCCGGTGTGTGTGTGTGTGTATTAAAATGAATAATAATATAACTCGTAAAGAACAATAATATCTAAAACAATAAGCACTAGAGAAGCAGAAATGAATAAAACAATAAAACACGAGAAAATACAGAAAACAGGGCTATTTGTGTGACTTTTTCATTGCTTTATTCCTTTCTGCTTCTCTGGTTCTCATCATTTTAGCTATATTGTTCTTCAGAGCTACTTTATTTTTCATTTTAGTACATTCATCTCCGGCGTTATTTTTTGTTTTTATTTTGTGATTATTTTTGCGATTTTTTCTTTTGACTAATGTCCTGTTTTTCTTTTTCTCTGTTATTTTTGTTCTTCACTTTCTCAGAGTATCCTAATATGCCTTTTATCAGTATACTGTAGCTTTCTGCCCAATTTTTGTTCAGTGTTTTATTCATTTCTGCTTTTTATTTTTTATTATTTTAGCTTTATACATATATAAGAGTGCATAAACCTAATATGTAAAAGTTAAAATATATAATAAATACAATCAACTTGGATCTTAGAGAGAAATCATTAAATTTATCTGAGCTTTGCCTGCCACACTGGTTGGATAGATAGGTGGTGTGGAGCGAAGGACAACACTTTCGGTACTTGAGCCTTGCTCACTGCTGACCGTTTATGCATACGCCCCCAATTGGGACTTCTCCGTGCGGCCAGGGTCCAGGGACGGTGCCTGCGAAGACGCATTTTGGGTCTCTGACATATTTCCAAATTGAACAACTTGTAGCAGGTGGAGGCCCCCCTCCCTGAGTTGTTTTGAAAACCCCTCAGAAGGTACTTTATTGTTTATCCGATTTGTTTACGACCGCTCTTTAACATCTCAGGTCATCAGCGTTCCATTCAATTCAGAGCGTAAAATGACCGATAAATTTCCCACAGGTACCCCTTCTTTCATGCTTGCATGCCGTAAATCTACGACTCGGGACCATTGACGTTACTTCTCTTCCGAAGGAAACCACACCTAGGATTTTTACGCCCGAAAACATTCATCGACCGTCGCTGGATTTGAACCTGCGGTCTTGGGTCTACGAGGCAAGTGTGGTACTACTAGACTACTAGGATCAACTCAGAAGACCCGCTTCCATTCCAGGAGCCGATGCAGAAGCCTTTCCAAAGCGCAAGCCACTATCACATCGCACCAGCCCACCTCTTCCTGGCACTTTCGAATCTTAACAACGGAATGAAGTGGGAAAGCGCAAAATTTGGAATGTAAATAACCATCTTAACAAACGCTTAGGTGAAACCCAAGGTCAGAATTGCCGGCCCGACGGATTTTAACCTGGTACCTCCAGAATTCGTGACCCAAGTGTAACCACCTTAAATATATTACAGAAGTACTTAGGCTGCGAAAACTTTGAAGAAATGTTGAATGGTGACTTTCCATGACCGCGGCGCCCGATAACAATTCCGAGGAAGATCTTTCTTAATACCACGAAAGTTGAAAACAGCCAGAGAACCAAAATAGAAAAATGACGTTGCCAGAACACAACCCGGGGTCCAATTATAGCGCAGTCACAGAAAGCAGGCAAGAAAAAAGTAAAAGGTAAAGTAGATGTCATCCGACCTTTAGAGTTGAAAGTAAGGAATTGTCGACAAAATGTATTGATCGGAGACGAAGAATGGAATGGGAGAAAAAAAACTTAAAAGTAAAATATGTCATTCGGGCAAGAAAGGGTATTAATCACAAAATACACCGTTCAACCTCGCGAATTTTATACTAATTTTCAACTGAACTCATAACGGGTCGGTCTTGGTGTAGTGGTAACCATACTTGCCTTCTAAACCCAAGTCGCAGGTTCAATCTCGGCCAGGATCGATGGAATTTTTCGGGCGTAAAAATCTTAAGTATGGCTTCTTTCGACAGGAAAGTAAAGCCGCGGATCCCGTGTCGTACATTTACGGCACTATAAAGAACCTCAAGCTTGAAAGAAGAGGCCTCTGAGCAAAATATGTCGGTCGTTTCACGCCCTGAAGAGAATGGGACGCTGATGATCTGAGATGTTAGAGAGCGTCTATAAATAAACCAAATCAAGATTACTCACAACGAATGCAAAAGTAGCACCACACACTTAGCCACTCATTCCCAGTGTGTCTATGTTTTGTACCACTCATGACCGGTATGTCCGAAAGTTGGCTGTCAATCCCAAAGGATCCCTATCTCGGAAAGTGGATGACACATATGCTGTTAATACGTAAGAAATTCTGGAACATGCTTTCAAAAAAAAAATTATAGGTATGGTGAAAATATATTTAAGAATGGGTGAACATAACGTGGGTTTAAAGTCTTGTGATTTAAAGAGTAAGTAGTGAAACTAACAATCAACGTCGATTTCGCTACAACCAATGGCACGGTCGATCGATCAGCAATAAGTCAGCAGATGCATTAAGAGACAATGAAGAGTCCATTTCGCGATAGGAAGTTAAAGCTTACAGAGAACATTTGTCTGCACTTTCTCAGCAGCAGACAAGCGAATTGTCGCTTTTATGTTATAAGCAAACGTAATCCCTTCTCTCGCCTATGCACGCGAGTTCCTAGAGAAGAGAAATAAATTGAGTAGAGTTGGTAGCAGCGGTATAGTTTCCCTTAACGTTCACTTTGCCTCGGGTTGGGATAATGAAATGAGCCATCAATACGTGACATGGCGTATGTAGCAGCGTTCTACCAACTTAACACACCCAGAACACTATTAGATCTAGTTCTGAAAGAAAAGATGGCATTCTCTGAGTATCTACTCGAACTAAAATACTGTGCTGTTGTTTTTTCTTCTTCTTCCACAGTAACTTACGAAAGGTTTAACTATTTTCAATTTAACCAACAAGCACATATCTATAAAAAGCCCTATATACAGGACGTTCGTTACTCAGTATATGTGAAATGTCTAAGGAATTTATTGATGATCTAAAAATAAGCAAAAATGTTTATATCAGCATCTGATCAATTTCACTTAAGTTTTTAATTTCAGTCATTTTTATAGTGTGCTGATTAAAAAGCACGTACATTTTTGTCCTTTATAAATTGATGTGGTGTTTGTAGTCAAAGACATCTGTCATCTACTACAGGTGTCATAGAATGAAGTGCACAATATTCGTGTTTGGGCAAACGAATATTCCCATGCAGTTTTAGTACAAAAAAATTACCAGAGACGACTCTTTTAAGAGGTTGCTAGTTTGCACTACTCCCAAAAATGTCAACATTTAATTTCGTATGGCTATTGCTTTATTGCAGTCCTGATGCAAACCAATGACTCGGTAAACTTGTAGAGTATTTCGATCAGGGAAGGTGAAAAGAATCGGTAGGAGGAGTCACTTGTCCATAAGAACCATTAGTGTATCAATGCACCACTTAAAACGTTACCTCTCGTCGCGCACGTTCTCAGCAAAGTTTGCCTCCAGTTATTACGTTACAAAGAAAAGACTATAGAGAAATAGCAACACACTAGGAAATATATGAAATCGCCAAACCAATATTTAACTCTTAAGAGAAAATCAATATAAGTAATAATGAAAAAATTTAAATGTATAAATAAAACAAACAGAAAAGAGAGCAGGACAAAAGTAAATAAATTACACTCCCACACATATATTTACAAATAATTCCAAAAATCTAGTGACTCATATTCCGCTATCTTCCTTCCAGATTGTCTGTCTCTTCAGATTTGAGCTGCCCCACTTTATTAAAAAGTTACCTACTCCCTCCTCCTCCTACCTATCTGTCAGCAAAGTTCATCACTGCCCCTGCTCTCTTCCGCTTTAACAAACCGGGCCGGTAGATATCTCTTTCTCCATTCTTCCGTCCCTTGCAGTATGCCAGAATATGTTCCCAAGATTCTTTCTTCGCACATATAGGGCAGATTCTCGCATTCTCTCTCTCTGTTACTTTAGACAACCGCCACGTGCCTAACCTGAACTTAGTGAACCCCTGGATGCCGAGTTTGGCCCCTGTTTGAATATAGCGCTCCGTCCCCATCCAATTTTCAACTCCGATTGCATCTCCAGCGAAACTTTTTCTGCACACTCCGAATGAATCTTACACCTTACACTACTTTACATAGTCTCCGCCATTACTGAGGTACTTGTCAAAACGGAAAACCGGTTTTTGAATGCCTTCGTCAATGGAAGATGCCGCCTGTGATGAAACCCGAGTGGGCATTTCTTGTTTCACAACATTGTCATTGAAATGTTCTCCAGCAAATAATTTCTCCTAATGAAGAAATGGGCTAAAATCATCCAAATCCACAGACGGTCGGCCGCTCCTTGACTTATCATACACTTTTTCACGACCGTCATAAACTGTCTAACCCACTTTCTCACCAGTCCATCACTTTATTATTGTTTCCCCATAAACCTCACACAGTTGGAGAAGAATGTCTGCTGGCATTACATTTCTCGCATTCAAAACCAATATAATAATAATTATTATTGACTATTATTTCTCGTAACATTCATAATCAACCTCAAAATGCATTTTTACTAATGAAATTCAATAACTGAATGTAGCTATTTCGCAATTAAATTGCATACGCACACACTGAATCAATTTTCTCTCGTCGAAGAGGAAATAGTAAAAATAAAGGGCCAAGGGATCTAGACGTAATAAAGAAAAATACCCAGATCACGAGGCAGCAATTAAGAGTGTTGAAAGATTGGCAAGGTTTAGATATTTTTCTACATCTAGTAACGGCAGTAGGTTAATGTTGAATTGGATTGGATTACTAGCGACAGACGATAATATTTCGGTGTTTCAGCGTGCTTAATGGCTGACCGTTTGTGCCGTAAGCCCTCAGCTAAGACAACTCAGGAAGGAAGAGGTAAGACGGCCATAACCCATGCTGGAACATGGAGTTCTTAACGTTGTTTCCAGATAGAACACCGCAACTCCCTGCACTTTCAGCCTAGCAGAGCCAACGGAATTTATTTATATAAAATGTAGGGCAGGGTATGCATGGAAAGAAAATATTTGTCTAGGCACAGAAACCACGAAAAAACTCAGGGAATTTGTGCCTGAAACACGTTACCCCCTGAGTTACCGCGCTCGGTAGTATGCTAACAGTGCAGAGGTCTCGGAGGATCCCCCCCTTCAAAAAAAAAGAAGTCTTAAGATTAATGAAGGGAAATAAATAGGTTTATTTTCGATAACATTTCGCCTGATTTAATATATAAAATGTCAAACTAAACCCTGATTTATTGTACATCTTTAAAAAAAAAAACAGCTGGAAAGTATTACATGCATTATTTACGTACTTATTTTACTTTTCACAAAGTCCACTTTATTGTTTACACATTTCCAGCAATATGTTTTTGTAACAAGATTTATATTTGACCTGCTTCCGTAGCTGAGTGTAGCGTGCGCTAGACTAAGGTCACGCCTATCACAGTTCCTGCACTGATGGTTGTATGTGGACTGTCGTAATTTGCTGTTTCAAGAGCAAGTATTCTTTTGCCTTTGTGTTATTAAAATTTAAATTGAGGTTAAAATATTAGCAGGTATGTTGAGGAATTTAACTTATCACAGACTATTGGTGCACCAATGTTATTAATTACTGTTTTAGTGAAGTAAATTTTACTGTACGGTCGATTAGGGCACGGTGGCTTAGATGTTATGATAGTCGGCATGCAAGTCGAAGATTTGCGGTTCGAGCACTTTTTCCTATCTGACTGTGATTCCAAACCCTAAAAAAGTCTATTTCAATAATTAAAATAACCCTAACATTGTGGTTAACTATCAATCTTAGGACGTAAGCACTCAAATGTTTTGCGTCCCCCTTTAGAGATAAAGTCTGTGTAATGAGTTAACCCTACAGGTCTGCAGAATATCACAGACTTAGAAAGGGGAGAAGGTGGCTAAAGTTGAGCAGGAGATGACAATAGCATTGGTATGACTGGCTGAAGACCCGTAGTTCGAGTTCCGATCATAACCTTGAAACTATTCTAACACTGATTCCAAACGTTGACCTAACACGTGCTTTGTGTGAATAATTACTTTCAAACTTTATTGTAGTATATTATATTAAAAGTCTACAGAAATAACCCCCACACTATATAGACATTTTGAAGGCAATTTTCAGTAAAAGATGTCATAACTATGTGACTGCTGACGGACAACTTCTATAGCTCTGGGTAATATTCATGAAATAAAACTAATTATTTAAGTATATACTCTTACTGGTCAAAAGTTATACAAGTGGAAATGTGACGGGAATCTATCCATCAACAGAGCCGGCGATTAGCGCGACTTTGTCCCTTCGAGATTTGCATTCATCTGCGGACACAAGCCAGAAATGTGAGAGCGACAACCTAATTATGTACTTAGTCAATTATCCGAACATAAGATAGCCGAAACGTAAATTATCCTAATGCCAGTTTATTTTATAACCTCTGAAGAAAGGTTTGCTAGTATCTAACAAATGAATAGTTGCAATAGCTTTCTCTTACAATACTTTTCTTTCCTTCGCTTGAAGGAAGTAACAGCGCTAGGTTTAACACTTCTTGACGCGTCATTATGCAAATGGCATCAAGACTCCCTGCCCTTCCCTCCCCCTTTCCGGGCCCCGCTCTCTAAAGAAGTGCACGACAAAGGTAAACGACACATCGTTACAGTTTGTCGGGTGGATTAAGAGATATAATTTAGCAAAGTGCACCTTGACTTACACTAGGCGAGGAGCGGGAACTGGCGGGGGTTAAGGGTGCTGCAGACAAATTAATTACTCTTCACCCACTTCTCCAAGCCTCCCTTCTAGTCTTGATAGCCTAAAGGGTGCTTGCTAAACAATGGCTTTGTTAAATTGAGGAATTAAGTAATATTTTGCTCTTCGCTGTTACGAAGAGTTCTCAAGTAATTATTTTTGGAAAAAAAAAGTTATATGTATTAAGAAGTAAAATTGTTTTCTCTGCACTAATTCTTCTAAAAATGCATTGTATTTATTTATTTATGTAAGTAAACATGTACTGTCTTCAATTAAGCATAATTTATATAATTAATCCCCAAATATTTATAATTTTGTACATTAATGCTGCTGGTTAGGTAAATTTTCAGGAGAAGTTACTAAAAATACTGACTTAACAAATATATATATATATATATATATATATATATATATATATATATATATCTCCGAAGCTAGTCTTTTAAGTTCATAAATAATGCTGCTGTTTTCACCTTTACCAAATTACCGTATGGGATTCGGAAAATGGTTTTCTCAATTATGGTTTAATTTTTCTAGCTATTAGTGAGTATGTAGGTTCATAAGAGTTGTTTAAAATATTTGGTAAAAAAATGTTAAACGAACTTTATTTTAGGACGTTTCAATTTTATGCACGAAAAAAAGTCCCCATCGATGGCTATGAACATATTTAGAAGGAAGTTCTGAATTGTAGGCGTTTAAAGAAAAAAAAACTGCAGCGTTGGGGCTTTCTAAAACAACTGTGCTTCGCAACCTTCATCAACATAATTTGCTTACGTTAGGTCAATGTCCCGAATTCTTTCAAGTGCAAGTGCACGTGGAATGTTGTCAGAAGTACTTGAACCTTTAACATGGTAATGAAAGGGCAGCATGCATAGTCGATGCGACTTAAATATGATTCTCTACTATCAGCTCCTTACAAAAAAGAGTCAATGAGTTGGCGGAAGGAGAGTGGAGCATCCTCTAGAAAGGCCAAAGCCATATCACAAAGAGTCATGGTGACAATTTTTTTGGGGGGACTGCAGAAAAATTCTCATGATAGACTTCAAATAAGAGAACACTAAGGTGACTAGGAAGTACTATGCTGAACTACACTACTGCATCAATTGCTGCGCAGTGCCATCAAGGAAAATAAGCGTGAAATTCTGAGTCAAGGCGTTCGTTTCTTGCTCGACAACGTTCCAGTCCACACGGTTGTTATTGATAAAGCTGCTGTGAATACGTGTGGCTTTCAGGTGCTGCACCATCCACCGTACAGCCCATACCTTGCTCCTATTAAAGAGCAGAGATTCATAAACAATAATATTAATGAGTTAAATGACGTTATTTTTCACCATTTTATCAGACTTTTTTTTTTTTAAAGTTGGATTGAAGTGTTAATCCAGAATTGTGAGAAATGCAATGAGCAGTACAATTTCGTTATAAAATGACTACTCTATTGTTTCTACATCGCTATACTGGAAATTTATGGACCGCACCTCGCGTTGTGCAGAGAAGGAAGTAATGTTTAAATGCGTGAATGAAAAGGGCCTAATTTTTAGATTTTAACCCCCGTTTTAGGAAGTTTAGACCTATTGAGGTTCATATGTTTTGCTCACTCATAATTGCTGAGTTTAACGGTACATTAATCCCTAATTAACACAACTATCCTTCCCCCCCTCCTTAAATATCGTCATACTAAAGAAGGGAAACAAATCATAAAAAAACAAAGTAATTATTTGTAGCACGGTGGTTGATGCCTTATTTTGTATATCTTCTTTCTATAATAAGTGGAGATTGATAAAATCAATGAATAGTAACAGGACTAACGAAAGAGCCCTTTATCGACTACAATATCGGAAACCATCCTCAAGTTGGTAACCAGAGCGATGAAGGGAATAACAACTGCAAGCATGAGACCTGCTAGGATAGCAAAACAGTAGAAGACAAATGAATAGCGAAGCAGTTACGAAGGTGAATGCGTCCCGCGTGCAGAAAAACAAAACATCATGCATACGGAGTTAGGAAGATTTTATAGTGAAAGTGTGCAGTGTAAGGAATAAAGGCGTTGTGATACGTGAAAATGTGAAGAATAGAAAGAAATAGAATGGTAAAATACAGCATACCAAGATTATGCAGACGCCCATGGTGAGTTAAACAGAAAATTAGGTTATGCTTTCATTTTACTTGTGGCACATATAGCCACAGTGGCTAATAAACCATTGATCTTAGAATTGCAAAACTCCGGTGTGCAGATGTGCATTATTTTTTAACTCTCTAAACTTGGCCTATTTTGTTGGGTATTACATAATATTAGCATGCCAAGGACTGTCAAGTCTATCCATGGGGCAAAGCTAACTTAGCCTGACCTAACTAAATAGTTTACCTTAGCCTTGTAGATACAGAACTACATTAATGGGTATTTTTACATAGATATTTTAAGTGAATAAAGGATATACTTTTATTGTCCACTAAACCTGTAAGATGAAGAGCCAAACATATTGATTCAAAATTAATATGCTCTCGTTACATTTCGACAAAAATTTTATTCAATTTACTATCAAAATATAATATTCAATTACACTAATTGTCCATAAGGAAGGATTCTACAAAGTTCTTGGGTCTAGAAACTGACAAGGAACAAAATTGGAATAAACATACAGCGACTACAGTTCTAAATCTCAACTCTGTTTTGCCTTTAGAAGTTTCGATAATCTTGTAGAATATATTTATTTCACTGCCATTACAAAAAATAACAAGTGCTTTTTTTCCATTTATTGCCGTTGTTGCTAGTTACTTATTTTTTAGATCCTGTACACTTAACCCCGTGGTTGTATATATACTAGATTCTACTTTCCCTAGTCCCTTCCTTGTCTCCCTATCCATGTTCTTCCTTAACTTTAATCACTATTTTCCACATTTCTCCCTTACCTTCCTTATATAATCACCAAATTTTATCAAAACTTCAGTTACAAAATTGTTTAGTATCACAATTTCTACCTGTAAATTGTCCCATTTCTTAATCCATACACCTCTCCATTCTTTAGTTTGTGTACATTCAACTAAACAATGAAAACCCTTCTCTATTTCTCCACATAGTGGACACCCGTCTTTTATCACTTTTAATGCACTTAACCTTAATATATCTCCTCTGCTGTCTCCCTCCCTTCCTCTTGTATTACAAATATCTACATATTTTCCCGTCCCCATTCTTTCTTAAATTTCCTGTAATGTTTCAATATAATTTTGTCTTGTAAACTGCTCTATATTTCTTGCTTTCCAATATAAACTATCCTTTTCTTTCCTTTATTCAGTAACCCTTGTCTATTCATTAACTGCTGTTCCTTTACTTCACCTATTCCAACCTATTGGTGTTCTCTTTAGTTGAGCTAACCAATTTCTTTCCCCGTTTACTTTCCCTTGCATCTGTAAACAGTCTTTAACTATGTCTCTTTCTTCCCTTGATGCAAAATCTTATACCAACATTTCAAAACATGTTTAACCACCATCTCTCTCGTACCAACTCTTTCCAATTTCACCCCATTTGAAGCTGCCCTCCCAACACCGTTTTACAAAATGCTTTATGAATATGGTCGATATGCTCCCACCCTTTCTCCGTACCCCATATTTCAACCCCATACATCATTTTCGATTCAATAAATTCTCTCGAGCCATGTTATGCTCATACTTGGAATATTCTTTAAATAGTTTCTTATAATATTGATAGTTAATTTTCCCTTTCCTTATACATTCCTTCCCTACTCTGTCCATCTTCCATTATTATTTAGCCTTACCCCTAAATAGTCCATTATCTTTACTCTTTCAATTTCATTACCATAGCCACCATTTCTCATCTTTTTTGAGCTTTTTGCCTTTCTTGCATACCATAATTTTCGATTTATTTTTATTTATTTTAACCCCCATTCTTCACAATATTTCATATTAATTCTATAGCTTTATTTAGCCCTCTACTTGTTATTGCTTTGCTACTAAATTATGTGCAAATAACAAACTTAGGATATCTTTATTATTAATTATTGGGTAATAATATACTCTCCTTTCCTATTTCCTTTAATATGTTCTCTATAGAAAGCCTGAATAAAATTGGGCTTAGTTTGCATCCTTGTGTTAGCCCCATAATTGGGTAATTTGCTTTATTTTCTGTATATCTAACAACATATAGGTAATAAAAATGCTTTAAGATGAATATATTATGCCTAACTCCATTCCATTATGAGATATAGAACAATTTTTGGAGCTTATGTTTACAGCAAGAAAATCTTCCTTTTGAAAAATAAATCTTTAAGAATGCTTTGCAGTCTTGGCTTTCAGTAATCATGTATGTATATCATTATTTAGGAATCTCAATTTCTTATTCTTACTATAGAGTACACATATTCTCTCTTGAGCTTTATCGGTGACAACTTTGAAATGTGTTTATATGTGCTGAATTACAATATTAGACATGCTAATGATTTAAATAGACCAATATTTTTTTAAATATCCAGAAGGGCAGCTGTTACTCCTCAATTCAAGTATATAACAGTCTTCCAGCTCGTTGAAATTACTATGTAATTCACAGAAGTGGAAAATATTCAAGAAGATTTTACAAAAAATTTTAAATTATAGACATTTTCTATAATATGGCTTGTTTTGATTTCAGTAGAGAATAACTAATACGTTTATTTATCATGTTATCAGCCTAGGTCAGTATTTTCTAAATTCGATAGAGGGCATTTTATTAAATAAGTATTATAAAGCTCTATAGTATATCATTACAGAGCCCGGTAATCCAGGTATTTATTTTAGTTAAAATATGCAGGCAAAAAGACACTTAATATGCTGAAAATATGCATTAATATAATTAAACACAGCGTAATGTCACTGATTATAAATAAAAATGGTATTTAAGAAACATAATAATTTCTTCGTTACACAATTAAAGACTTAAACTTACTTTTCTTGGATACGAGCAACAACGAGATGTTTTTTAAGATACCAACTGTCATAGTCAGCCGCTTGTCAGAGATTACATTTTTTCATAACGGAAAAAAAACGTCCTACTTCCACTAAAATGATTGGAGCATATTTAAAAGAAACTATTTCCGAAGGGCTCATACCACTTACAACAGAACATTCACCTTTCAGGCATCATGGAAATGTTGATCAAGACAAAGTAAAGTAGTTTTGAATAGTCCTGAAGAATGAGCAAAGGATGCGCAGTGGTTTTTGTCCCAGTTGATTTTATGTTTATGCGTTTATAGGGGAATCTGGTTTGTATCTCTCTCTTACTTCTGTACTGAACACATTGTAGGGATGGTTTATTGCACGCTGTATCGTTCACATTTTTCTCGTTTGCAATTGTTTGCAATTATATTTATGAAGCTGGGAAGCTGCCCCTGCCTTAAATTTTCTAGAATTGTCTCGCGCAGATCGATACAAGGTCATTACTACGACTATTCAAAATATAATACTTCTGTCATCCTCTCTATTTTCTGGTATTCGTATGCCCGAGGTAACCGTGCGTGCCTTTCACTAATGAAGGTTCTGCTATTTAAAAAGCTTAAGTGAGTGGGTTGAGGAGAAAGTTTTGACTGCTTGAGAAGAAATTTCACAAGATTCACAAAAGATATGTTTGTGAGGTGAACATTCCATTTGATTTTTAAGTTTTTGTTTATTTGTTTGTTTTTTTTTTTTTTTTTTACTTCGATATACGAGTATGTATTGAAATTCTATATGTGTATGTTAAAATACGTAAATAATTGCACAAAAAGTTATAACGATCCAAAACAGACAAAAAAATATTTTGAACCTTAAAATAGGCAATATAAATCAAAATAGGAAAAAAAAAAAAAAGAAAGAAAGAAAGAAAGAAAATTAAAAATTGACTCTACCTACCCAATGTACCGAAGCATGTTTATTTCTATCTAACTCTTAACTCTTAAATATATACACCAGATAGAAAAGGATTTTGCCTAACCTCCGGTCTCTGAATTCATTATTATACAGTATTATAAACAGTGGTGTTTTGATCTTTAAAAGAAGAACATTTGCTGTCACAAATATTTCTATATGCTCCCTTTTGACAACTAGTTAAATTTACTGCTGGCCAATCAGATTGTTTACTGTCATGTTAAAATTGCGAGTTATAACAAATTTATTTGCATTTTAATGTAAATATTCTAAGACAGAAAATATGTTTAGATGGTAGGGTTGAAATTTGCAGTTTAGAAAACAAATTTATGCAAGAACATTTTATAATTAGCCCGTAAAAGTATTTAATTACATTTGTCTGCAGTTTGAAGATGGTTTAACTATTTACCGAACTATCCTAGGGAATTGTTTCATATTTTGTTATACGATAAAAATAAACAAATTTACAATTTTTTAAAGTTTGTACTGAAGTTCGAGAACTTTATTAATTGACGTTTTTCAATGCGTATGGACATTTAATCATCGAAGAATGGGGTCCATTGGCACGAAATTGTGTTTATCAAAATTATGAGGGAGTTAGTTTTCTTTAAATAATGTACAATTATCTCACTTTTATCATAAATTTACTTAATTCTCTGCTCATATTCGTCAGTGATCTCAATCATCCGCCATGCCCCCAGTCTAAGACATGCCCCATGCCCCTAATCCCAGTGTATTAAGTGGTTTTCATGCTTTGTGCAGTATTTTTAATGATATTTAACGTCCGTTATTACTACTGGGTCACACAGGCGAACACTGATAATGCATGAGATGAAATGATATATTGGGAAAGGATTATTTAAGAAATGAGTCTTACAGGCCTAAATTTGTGGTATCGCCCCAGCATTTGCCATTTATGAAGACTGAGGAAAACTTGGAAATAACCTTAGTCAGGGAGGACGGTCCTGGTGGAATTCGAACTCCAGATCTCCTGCTCTCGAGTCCGCGCCTTAACGGCCTCGGCCACCTGTGGCGGTTTTACGCTGTATAAAGTATAATATTTTATCTATCAATGTCTTCATTGCTGCTTATGTCAATGAGTACATTTAAACTTCTGTTTCCTTACTTGCACATACGTTTAATTTTTTAAAATGTATAGTCGCAACAGACCAATTAGCATTGCTTGTTTAAAGCCATTTTATTCATAAATGAACACCCTTATCTTATGAACGTTTAAATTTACTGTACGTCTTAATTTTAAATTTGATAATTAAGTCCAAAACACTAAAAGCATATTTATCTTTTAAAAATATTAATTATCGATATACAAAGAGGGTATTTTAAGTTATTATATATTTCTTTTGATATAAATAAGTTCTGTGTAATATGTGCTCCTTATCCGGAAAGTTTTGTGACCCCGTTTGCTATTCTTGAATTTATAGAAGCGAATTTTCAAAGTGGTGCATTTTCCCTTAAAAAAGGCGCGGCATTCTACGGATGTACAAGTGAGCCAGATCTCTGGTCGCTTTCGGCTGATCGTAGGAGGCCTACCAGATGAGCACGCGGCAGCAAAAGAGTTAAATTCAGCACAACAGAGTAAGAGATGAAATAGATCCCAAAGTAACTATATACCTCAAAACTATCTCCAATCTACGGATCAACAACTTGCCATTCCGACGCTCTTACCATCTGAGATTACCATGTCTTGTCTGACCAAAGCCGCAAATCTGCTCCATCTGGTTCTGTTACACCCTGGACACCTCTAGGATTATCTCGTCGCAGATACATTTTCATATCTAAGAGGTGACTCAAGACTTCACGATAAAGTTGGTCCAGATTTCATTGTTAATCGCATATTAGGAATCATTTATTTGAAATGCGCAACTGAGTAGACCCAGTACATATCGACTCAAATGGAGGAGTGATGGGGCTTTGGTCGTTAGATCACAGTAGTTCAGATGGTAAGAACGTCGGCACGGTAAGTAGAAGATCCATGTTTTCAGTGCCAGTCGTGACCTCGAATTTTTTCCTATCTGACTCTTGATTCCAGAGTAGTATCTCTTTCGCACAGTCTGAGCATGCGCAAAACAAAATTTTATGGAAATATCTACTTAAATTGAAACCTCCTTAAACACCTCTAAATATTTTAAGATGTTTGTGAGTCCCAAAATGTCTTTCTAGTTATGTAACATTATTTTATAACACAAAAACACACGCATTTAACGAAATTTTTCTTCGTTTTCCTAAAGAAATATCTTCGTCAAAAGTTATAAACTTATACCCCAATATACGAGCGACAAATATTCACTATTTAAAAACAAGTTTGTATTACGTTTGTTACAACAAGATACAACTTATGCGCATTATTTAATGTCCATTTTTTAAAAAATTAATGGAATTCGGCCCACCCTAATATGCATATCTTACTTTGTTTGGGAACAGATTCATGTGTAATATTGAAAACCTTTGCACGTTTATGTCATACTTGTGTAAATGTACCAGAATCGCTTAAAAGTCCAGTAACATTTATGAAAGGTCGTAACTTTTTGTGTTTGTCAAGTATAATTTACTAAACGACATAAGACAAAGTCGTTACTACTAACTGAACCAACCATTACCCAATATAAATTTTGTGCAGTGATTAAACATTTGCACTCGAATAAGCAAATGACCGCGCATATTAAGATCGAGTTGAAGTTAATGGAGATTCTCATCTGCGGCGAAGACTTTATTTCTGAACAAACGATATTAAACGTGACCATACTTGCACCGAAAATGAAGTGCACTTTGAATGTCAAACTCAGGTCATTATGAAGTATACAATTTTAAAAAAAGCCTCAGTGTTGTTATGTAAGACCGCAGAGTGAAAGTGCACTAGGTAACTAGACTGTAAATATCTGAAGTGTACAATATCCTATACGAAAAACTGCATATAAAATTGTTGTCTCTCTGTGATTCAGTATAACAGTTTCTAGTTGAGAATATTCGAATCTGAACACAAGCACCTAAGCAACGTAGAACTTTAAAATTCCAGTACAATCCAACATTTTTGTTACAGAAAAAAAGATACCCAATGGAAAAATGCTAATTTTTATGAAAAAATACACTAGAGAGACCCATGCTTTTTAATCGTGTTGACCAATGTTAAGATTAATGTACTTTAGTTTGCGGTCTAACTTTGTTAAATTAGACTATTAAGGACATATAACAGTTACATTTATACATTTTGTGTACTTGATTACAATATGCTGATTTCTTAAGAGCGGCGAATTGGTTTCATCGCAAAGGACAGAATAGCAGTGAAAATGCCTGTGATTAAAACGAAACAAAATAACTGTAGCTGATACAAGACGAAGGCAAGAAAAAGGGAAGGCTTTAGGAAAGGGAAACGAAGCAATTAAATTATCCAACATCCTTTAGCTTTTGGTTATGTTCCCGAGCGTAATGGAGATGAGCCCCGAGGATCCGAGCGGTACAAACAGAAGGAAACTTGTCTCCAGAAATAACGTTTTATGTAAATGTAAAGCCTACACACGCACTGCCTAGCTGCTAATTTGCAAGTAGCCGTAGAGAACGAGACATAGCAAGCAAATGGCGGTTTTTCTAGCTTCTGTTTCTGCCGGTCTATTTTATCTCCATATGTTAACTTCAGTGTTAATGTTCTTCATTATTATAAACGAGTATAGTATAATTATGTTTATAAATAAAGATTAATTGAGTCTGAAATGCTATTTATTGAGATTTTCACGTCTATAATATGTATTAATTTAAATAGTAAATAGTGGCGGTGGTGGTGGCGGTGGCGGCGGCGCCGGTGGTGGTGGTCTTAATTTAAAACCTTGTCTTAATCTGCATATAATCCGTTAGCTCATCATCTAAAAATTTGATACAAAACTATATATCTTTTTAAACAGTTTTATAAACATCTTACTTATTCCTTTCCTTTTTAGTTTTAACCACGTGCTTCTCTATTTATAGTATCAAATGCCTTCTCAAAGTCTATAAACACTATATAAACTATTCACTTTTCTTGCTTAAATATTTGTAATGTTTTATTACAAAAACATTATCTACAGTTCTTCTCCCTGCTCTGAAATCTGTTTGAAACTCTGGTAATTTCTTCTCTTTCTCAACCCATTTCCTTGATCTATTGGTTAGAATTCCTGTAAAAACCTTACCTAAAATGGAAGAAAGACTTATACCCCTATAATTAGCTGGATTATTTACATCACCTTCCCTTTACACATGGGTACTATCGTGCCCCTCCACATCTTATGTATTTACCTTGTTTCCTTTATTTTATTAAATAATTCAACCACTATTTTTCTCCTATCTTCCTTTACCCAAATCCTCCAGAATTCCCCTGGAATACCATCAATACCAATTGCTCTTTCAACTTTAATTTTTAAATTTAATCAAAAATTCTTCCTCTGAAATCTACCTATCTAAATCATCAATAGCTTCCTGATTTCTTAATAAATCTATTTCTGATCTAATAAAATTCTCTAATAGCATGTTAAAATGTGCACACCAACTTTCTGAAGTTATGTTTCTCTTAGCTGTCCATTACTATATAAACGTTTAACCACTGACCATATCCTTCTTGTATCTTTGATTTTTTCTGCAGTCATTAACATTTTACTTATTCTTGTACCCCATTTCTTCTTTTTGTCCTCTATGGGGCACCTATATCCCCGTCTAAATATTAAGAAAATTTCTCTGCTCTTTTTCCTCAGATTGTCTCCAATTTTTTAACTCTTCAATAATTCTTTTCTTTGCCATTTTACAAACTTTATCAAGTCATTTCCTTTCGTTATCATCATAAACCACTCTTTCATATCATTCCCTGCCCTTTTCACACTTTATTCTAATTTCTCTACTGCCTGTCCTACTTTATTTGCATTTATTAGACTATCTTATTAGCTGCTGTAAAAGTGTACCTCTTTTCGAATTTAACTCTTTGCAAAATGAGTCATATTTCTCTTCCTTCCACTTTTAAACCTCAATATGCCTACAATTCCCTCTACTTATCTCCCCTTACTTCCCCCAATTTTAATCTCAGTGGGAATGACAAGACGTTAATACCACATTCATAACTTCAAAATCTTTAATCAAACATGTAATCTCCCACCGTTGTCCATCTTATTTCCAAATGTAAATTCTCCCTAAGTCAGATCCTCTCATTCTGTTACATGGTATAACAATTTTCTTCACGTAAATCTAATAGCTTTTTCCTTTATTTATTTAAAAATTTGTCCTTGCTATATCTTCTCTCTAGTATAAAACCCATAACACATTCATCAATTTGGTTTTCCTCAGTCCTCATAAATGGCAAATGCAGGGGAGGTATCCTAAAATTAGGCATGTGATTCTTCCTTCCTTTCAAAAAAAATCCTTTCTCAGTTTTATCATTTCATCTCGTGTCCAGCGCCTATGATGCCTCAGTAGTTAAAACGGACGTTGAATACTATTTTAAAAATGTATATCTTTTATAAATGTAGATTTATTACTTATACAACTTTTGTTTAGAAGCACCAACATATTCATGACAAGATGCTAAATTTTACTGATAATATTGAGTATTCTATATCTATTTAAACTGTAGCTTAAAGATTAGTCTAAAAATATAAAGATAATGAATTCATCTAAGATCATGCAAGATCTATGAGAAACCACCACAGGTGGCCGAGGTCGTTAAGACGCGGACTCGTGAGCGGGAGGTCTGGGGGTTCGAATCCCGCCAGGACCGTCCTCCCTGACTGGAGTTTTTTCCAGGTTTTCCTCAGTCCTCATTACTGACAAATTCCGGGGAGGTACCCTAAACATGGGCCTGGAACGCTTCCTTCCCTAAAAATACCCTTTCCCAATTTATCATTTCATCCCATGTATCATCGGTATCCACCGCCTTTGGTACCTCAGTAATAAAAACGGGCGTTAATCACTACTCAAAAAAAATCTATTGACCTTGGCCGGTTTGAACCCAAGGTCAATGGAAGAGCGCTAAGCCACTGAGGTCGATATTTATTTAAAATATCAAATCAATTTTATATCAATTTCATAGTAGCTACATTTGCTAATATAGAAAAGTATCTAAATAATAAATGGTAATCTGAGATACTGGTGCTGGACATGTCAAAGCGTAATAAAAAAAGGAAGCCTTCGACATTATTAAAATAATGTCGGTGGTTTTAATACTTTGTTCAGAAGTTCACGAACGACGCGTGGTTTCATGTATTGAGGCACATTTACTTGTACAATTTGAAGTGAGATTTAGGAGATGTGTTTAGCACCACGTTGTAGTGCTATGTGATACAATAACTGTCTCCACTTCCTTCAGAAACACCTATAATGTATTCCCGATCCACTACTAGCATAATTTTTATTATCTGGGTTTTTCAGATATACATCTCTGGGGTGAAAGGGTTGCGGAATGAAACTGATTAAAATCGCATTGGCTACTAATTAATCTACGAAGTTTATTGTTGTCCTCTCCGAATATGCTGTTATACAATTATCGAAATGAGAGATTTTTAAACTTTTACTATGTGTGAACAGAAATGCGAGACTCTCTCCTAAACAAATTTGATTATTAACGACAATATCGCTTATCCGGTTGATAATTCCAACGACAATCTGTTTTAATTGTACTTTATAATTCTCTCGAATTTCCTTTCCTGTTACTTTTCACATATCCGAGATATGTTATACATTTCATTTCATTATTTTCGCGTTTTATTTCGTATAATATGCACAAAAACTGGGTACGAAATCGTGACTCCCAATAATCAACTACAGATTGATCGCAACAGATTACAATAACTGCTTCCAACTTGTTAATTCCTATCGAATATGACCACTGTTGTCTATCTCGCTTTTTATTCTTGACAAGAATGTTGCTAGGCGTTTCTGTAACTTTATGATTTTCCCTATCTGTGATTGGTTTATTCGTAGCTTTAGTGCTGTGTTGAACCGATACATTTTCATTTTTGCATATGCACATACAAACAAACAATTATACACATTTCAAGAGCACTTATAGGATGTCTAAACATAAGTGAACAGATGTATGAAGATGATATAATTAAAACAAATATTAATTATGAGTACTCGGGTTTTGAACCGGAGATTTTCCGCTTGAAACTTTAGGTAAGGTGCACCATATGTGGTTTCATTATAAAATGTATGGGTTTTTCATGGATATAGTTGATAGCACTGCTTATACCGATATATTTACGCAGTTTTAGCAACCACTGGATGAAACAATACTTTTAGCAAGATGAACGGTCTACCGTACATCACAAAATAAATTTCTGTGAGCATGTACCTGAATACCACAACAGCTGAAAGAGAGTATATCAAGGGAAATCAAAAAACATTAACCAATGTTGGCAGAGCTGAGAAGAAGTTGCTGTCATTTGTCATGTGTACTTGCTTAGTCACTTTTACTATTCAAGGTATGATATACTTAGAAAATCCATCTCCAAAATGAACCGATTAATGATTCGCGTGTTTGGACGCCTTAAACCCTACCTACATGGGAATTGCTTTGAGGGTAAAATGCTGTTCCGGTGTGACTGAAGAGTCAATACGAGACTTGTTTACTTGTGAAGGAAATAAAGGTTTTTGTTGTGCAGAAATTAAATCAGTTGGACAAGCCTAGCTTTACTTTGAGGTCTGGACTTTCTGTTAGGCCATTCCACAACACCGTAATTGTTCTATTGTTTCCTTTGGAAAATACCTTATCGTAATCTCCTTCCCACAAAGGTTTCTCTCAACCAGTGTATTTGTGGAAATGCCGAAAACGTTAACCCCTTAGCGCCTGTAACCTTTTTACCTTCCGCTACAATAGCAGGCTGCGAACATAAAGGCATAATAATTGCCTTAGAAAAAACGCAAGTTTCGGTACTCCTCGTTAGGGAATGTGTAATTAAGCAGTTCAAACATCAGAAGGAAAGAGGTGGGGAATTATACCTCCGTGCTGGTATTCTATTTCATCGGATTTAAGAGGAAGAAGCAACAAGGCAGGGAACTGTATGAACAAGGGTTAGTCCGCAGAGGTATTAAACTGCTCTGTGTACCAAAGCAAGCGTTTCCAATGTGATTATACTCGCCATGGACCAAGTTAGTTAATATTTGAGCAGCTTCGGGGATCTGCCCGCTTCCTTACGTAGTAATTGAAACATATTTTATTTGTAGTTTAAAGTCGGCAATTTACTGCTCCACTTGATGTACACAAATGTACAACTGAAGAAAGAAGCACCGTAAAACAGATTTGAGAGTGGATCCGCAAAATATTCCTTAGATTTCTGCTAAAGCTCTAGTCAAGTTACGAGTTTAGTTCCGGGTCAGCAGAGAATGGCTCCGCACTCATCAGCCATCAATGCATGTGCAGTTAGCAGCTTGTAGTTATTTTGAGGAAGGTTTGTCAGCGAGTAGTTGTGAATGTGTGGTTATATAAATACAGTCTTGAACTGCATATTATGTACGACACATGTGGTACGGCGATTCGCGAACTTGTTAAAAAATTACAAGGGACAGGACCTCTCAAAGATAAGAAACGTGTTGAACCGCCGTGTTCTTACAGAAGAAAAGTCCGATGAAATACAGAGATTTCCTACAAGGATGCCGGCAATGTATTGCCGCTGAGGGGCATCATTTTCAATACAGTTTAATGCGTATTATTATTAGTTTTAAATACAGTATCAATTTACGCTTTCAGTAAAACTATAAATATTCAAAATTTACATTCCACGACATTTATTTCCCTTTTTCTGGTTGCGGCGGCAGCACTTCTCTAGTAATCAGCCACTGTCAGGTGGTCCATTACTCAAATAATTTCACTGTTCCTCAACTGTATACTTAATTCGTATTTATAAATTTCCTTTTTCCAGTACAGCTCTGGGTAGCTGTACCTTGAGTAAAGCATAATTGAGGAGTTGATATCGAAAAGGATATTAGTGCCGATTTTTTTTTTCGGGAGGAAAAAATGTTTGATCGGAACAAAACTTGTTTATGAAGTTATAACACTAAATTGGTGTGTTATTGTACCCTCAAAACAATATAAGTGTTATCAATTTACTGTTTTCAACATCAATAATAACAATATAATAATAATAATAATAATAATAATAATAATAATAATAATAATAATAATATCTCACACAATAGACCATAATTTATGTGTTACTGTGTATCGGAATGTTCTGAGCAGGTTTGAACTGTGTTGTACAGTAAATGGAGGACATTTTGAACACTTAGGAGTTTAAACCCTCAATATCACTATCAATATCTGTGCCAATATACATGAAAAACGAAATAAAGTAAATGCAATGTAATGAACTGCACATATATAAGGCCGCTCCATATTTACATTATTTATTTTAATAAATCGAATCACAATTTAGAAACAGTGCTACACTGCCACTAAGGATAAAACTTGTTCAAGCATCAACTGTAGAAGATTTTATGAAATACTTTCCCCAAATAATTTTATTAATAATTTATTAAGTCGTATATTTTTGTTGGAATATTTCGAGTTTTATCGTTTGTTTAATAATTTATTTCATAATTGTACATCATTCTTTTCCAGTATTGTACAGTACCTTTCTGCAGGCACATCTTGGGAGTTTTCCTTCAGGTGTATTTCCAAGGGTAAAACTTGTTCAGACATCAACAGGAGTTTGTTATTGAATTACAGAACTCAAGGTTGGCAACACTGAATCGACCTCTACTCACTAAGTATTATTTCATTCCCGCAAAAGGAGAGTTTAGACTGTCTCCCATGGAATTGATTACAGCGATGTTCGCAAGAATCTTGTCTCACGAAGTCGTTCATGAAGCTACTGAAAGAAAAAGCAAGAAGTAAGCTCCTGTATTGGAGAGGAATAACTCTACTATCATGTTTAAATGAATTATCTAGAATACTTTTTATTAGAATTAAAGATATAATTGATAAAAAAAAACTGAGAAGCGAACAAGCAGGGTTTGGAAAGAGTCAATCATGCGTAGATGAAATTAACATGTGATGTTTAAAACAGTTTTATAAATATCCAATTCCATTATATTTGGTCTTTGTTAACTTTGAAAAGGTCTTTAATTCGATTACTCGTAACAAAATGTAGAAGACCGTGAGGAACTTTGAAATCCCGGAAACTATTATGAGGAGTATACAAAAAATGTATAAAAACTTCTTATGTCGAGTGGAACATAATGGCAAACTATCATACTCCTCCTACATAAACAGTGGGGTCAAACAAGAATGCCTACCGTCTTTAATGGTTTTAGGTAATATGGTGAAGAAAGCTAGGTATACAATGGGGCCTATTTGATAAACTGGAAGAATTCGATTTTTCTGATGATCTGTGTATAATGGCACAAGTTTCAAATGTATAAAAATGAAATAACTGGACTTAAAAGTGGAAATCCAGTTTAGTGGAATGAAAATACTCAAAAAATAAAAAAAAATTGAGATTAATGACAAAAATATAAATAAAGTATACATAGATAACTACGATATAGCAACAGTTGTACTTCAGTTGTTTGAGATCTCAAAAGGAAGGAGCAGAACAAGATGTACAAAGTAAAATAAATAAATCAAAGGGAGCTTTCCTACAATTAAGAACATTATGGAGTTAACAAAATATCCAGAGAAACACAAAAATTAAATATTTTAAATAAAATGTATTATTTGTGTTACTATATGGTTGGTTACTATTCAACAAATAAACAAAAAATGGCAGATATTTGTTAATCATTGCCTTAGATATGTATTAAAAATAATGTGGCCAAAAGCTCTCAGCAAGCCATAATTTGAAAGATCATAAATCAGATCCCAATTGACCTAGAAATAAAACCAGACAGACGATAGATTGGATTCACAAGGCGGAAGGAGAAATGGAAGACCGAGCTTCGAGAAGAACAATTGAACTAGAATTGAAGTCAATGAACTTGGAAAGAGGTTAAAGTTCTGTCAAGAAACAGAATCTGATAGCGTATATTTGTTTCGGCCCTATGTTCCATTCAGGAATTAAATTAAATCATCATAAACCTCCTATTGTCGAAGCGTTCAGCATGCAGAAGATTGAATCTTTTTTTCTTTTTCTTTTTTTTTTCCCCCTATAATGAATGAATGCTTTACAGCCAGGTCAGGAAATGTCACAAATAAATGTATTGTGCACATTATACAGTAAACAAATGATTCTCAAACGTTACTAAAATGACACAATAAGCAAGGCGCATCATAACATAAAGGTTTACCTTCCTTTTCAGTACCGTCACGCACTGTCTTGCAAATACAGGATGCTGATTGTCTTCGAAGTGAAGAAAACTGCTCTGCTGAAAACTCAGAACGTCAACTTTGACATCTGTAATCACAAATGGCACATAAAAGGGTTCCGCTTGATCTTCTCTATTTCCCTCAAACATTGTATACTTCCGTTTGAAACGTTCTGTATAACACTGCTTTGTTTTCGGTGTGAATATGGAAAAAGAACTGTTTGATTATCACCAAAATATAGCAACACAGTACCTGACACTTTCATGATAACTAAATGCAAACGCTTTTCAGTTATGTTAGTAGAACTTTAAAAGAGAGAAAATATGATTCTGTTGCTTCTGTTAATGGGTGGAAAGTGCGAAGCGAGGTGAACAGGTGCAGTGTGATGGTGGCTTGCACTTTAGAAAGGTTTCTGCAGCCCTTCTTAGGAGCTTTAGGTCTTTGGAGAGGATGTTCTATTTGGAAAAAAATATTAGGGACGTCATCTAATACCGTGTCTCCCTGCCCATGGAGCCTGGCAGTCCAGTGTCTACCTCACCCATCTCTTCCTCCCGGAAGTGTTCCCACTGGAGTCGCAGGCACAAGCAGCTATCCCTTGAGTAAAACTGAAGTACCTACTCCGTCCCTAACAAACCACGAAGATCTGTACTTTGAGGGATAGTGCATGACTTGCGGTTAGAATGAGTCTCCACCATTGGCATTGCTTTACCTTTGACTGGCTATAAACACACGTCACATCGCAGCTTAACTATGACATTGATCCTGTAGCTCCATGTTGAACATTTGTTCCCACTCTTAAAAGTCTTAGTGTCAAACCATTAAATTCTTGTGCTGGATCTGATTTATTAAAACCTAAACAATATAAGTTATAGACTTGAAACGTAATAGTATTCTTAGAACATGCTATGATAGATTGCTGTGCTCATACTAATTCTGTTCCTTGGCAATGAACATTTCACCAAATGCAAACGTCCCTAATAATTTTTTCTTTGGCTAAATGCTAAGAGAGAGAAAAACATCACCCAGTATTGTGTTCGCGTCAAGTTATAAATATCTGCATGTAAGTAATAAAAATATCTGCACATGGGCTTTAGATGATGTTTCTGCACGTGATTTATATACAGCTCTTCGCAGTTTTAACGATCTCGTCGTAACGGCATTTAGACATAAAAAAATGATGCCCATAAATTCTGGCTTATCGTCTTGCTTGCGGAAATATTTACTCGTTAGCGATTCGACGGTTAAAGGTTTTGTGAATGATACTATTGTTAAATGCGTTTCTGAAATCGCTGTAAAACAAAAAATGTGTTAAAAAACGAACAAAAAGAATATAGACTCCGTGTTGTTTAAAAGTAATTTCAGAGTAGATAGGCATGCTCTGCAGCACTTTCGTTAATGATTCTAACAGTAACAAAAACTGAATATTTTACAAAGATCTGAGAATTCCATTTCCCTTTTCTGGCATGCTCTGGGAATGAAGTACAAAGTCTAACAAGGGCTGCAGAGGAACGCTAGGAAACAAAAGAGAAAGACTGCAACAACAGGATATTCTTAGAGAGTAATACTGAAAGCAATAAACAACACTTGTTTGTAAATTTGGATTTGTTACTATTGAGAAAGCAAGTACGAGCCTCTTTCATAGTATACAGATGTTTTATTCTTTTCTGCATATCACTGATTCTTTTGCACATACCTATACGTTTTGAAGTTTGTATATTCCTTTGCGGTAGAGCTGAAACACAGTTTTGTATACTACCACATTCGTCTCGATAGATAGTGAATGAAGGATATCATTTATGATTTGGATCATCTTTTACAAAACATTATTACAATAGACAATGGAAATTTCCAGTTCATATATTATCACTGGGATAGCTTTCTAGACTCTTGCAAGAAAGTAACATTTTACACACAATAATTGAATACTTGTACAGGAATTAAAATGACATTACACCCATGACCATAATAAGGAAGTTACACAAAGTTATTTGCTATAATTACTTTAATTAATTGTGGGGGTGGCAGTTTATATATACTGTCTCAACAATGAAACCGAGTAACATACGAATGCAGCGCCTCTCAATGACAAAGCCTCCATCAAACTAACTACAAGCTGCTACCATCAAATGCAATACAGAACTTGACTGGTTTCTCCCAGTCGCTCTCAGCCGGGTTGTAACTCAAATAGCCTCACTATAAGTTATATGTTAATTTTTCAGATACATCTTTATATATCAATAGAAATTAGAATATAAATAAAATATCTGCAATATTCCGTCCCGGCACCTTGTTGCCTATGCCGAAACGTATATTTCCAAATTTTATAATATAATCTTGAATTAATTACCACTATACATGATTTTTTACAGATCATTAACTATAACCTTAAAAAGAAAATACAATAAAAAGAAAGGAATTGTTGTAATTTAACAGAGCACAAACTATAAAAGAAAAGTTGTATAATTTAAACTAAAACACTAGATCAATTGAACACTTCATTAATAAATTACAAAATACTGGAAACCAGTTAAGTTACCATTAGCTCGTAGCCAGCTAACTGCTTACACTAAATTTCACCGCCGGGAACAGAACGGTCAGGGTGTTGATAACCAGCATCTGTTTCTTCCTAGCTATGGGATTATAATTCCTACTTAATCTCTACATTACCCAACTTGATTCACTTAATACATTAAACTTTCACTTCTCATATATTTCTACTGCACTTACTATTGCAATCATTCACTAATTTATAGCTGATACTATTTATTTGTACATATTATTCTTTGTTCACTATATCGTTTACTCACTATTCTTCATTTTCTAATGGTTCATGCTTTGTTTTTATATATCGTATCTAATATTTAAATTACAATTATCACTTACACTTATACCCATCACCTTTCATTAAACACCATTATCTTCTCCTGGAACCGCTCTACCCCTGGCTCCTCCTTTCCTCGTGGTCCTGCCTCCCCTGCAGTTTTCTTTCTTCTCCCCTTTCTGCAGTGTGTTGTTTATTATAGTGGCCATCACATCTTCTCTCGATTTTGTTTCCTTTTCAGTATTTGAATGGTTTGTGTAGTTGTTGGTATTGTGTTAATGATAAATTTGACCTTTTATCACTTCCCTCTTCGCTTGATCTCCTTTCCCTTTTACCTTCCCTCATTCTTCTTTCTTCGTGCTGGTCATTATACTGTTAGTTATAGTTTTTATAGTTATTGTTATAATTATCACTTTACTCCTCTCTCCTCTGTTCTCCTTCCTCCATCCTGTTCGTTTTCTTTTTGACCTTCTCTGTTCTCCGCCTTACTCTCTTCCGTCATCATCTTCATAATTTTCTTTCATTTTCTTCTTCCTCATAGCTTAGTGCTGTATTTGTAGAATTTAATATTTGCAGCCTGGCTGATCTTCTAAGCCCTTTCTCAGCTTGTATCGTAGCTATTGGTGTCTCTTCATGTTTCAACTTTTCTTCCCAAGCAATTGTACTAATTTTTGAGCGAGTTTCTCCAAATACTTGTATAAACTTTTATCTCTTATAAAAGATGATATTTGTAATCCACCTAAAACTTCCTTTCCATCCTTGGTGTGTTGAAAATAATGCACACACTCAAATTGGACATGTTCTGGTGTTCCTTGCAAATCGCAATAGTAACAAATGTCATTAGAAGATTTGTTAATTTTGTTCAATGAGTTTTATATGGTCCTTGACCAGTAAGATAATGTATTAATCCTTTAATACGTATATTAGAATACAATAACTGCACTATATCTAATGGTACTAGTTTAAAACATTTCCTATTCTCAAAATAGTTGTAGTTTCCTGTCCCACACCAACACTTGCACAATGTTTTAACTGTGTGTTTTTGAAATATTGTCACTTTCTTTGTTGTAATCAGTGACGGTTATGTATCAACTGACAGCTCTATATGACAGTATCAGAGACAAGAATATTGACCCCTACTCGACCTCCATTGAGAACTGCAAGTTGTATGTCGCACAGCATGAATGTGTGAGGGAGATAAGATACCTAACTTAAGACATGTCTTATTGTTTGGGTTAAGACTCTAGAGTTAAACAGCCCTCAGCCCTTAGGACTAAAGGGGAGATAAAACCCGCCTTCCGACACGTGAACGATATTAACTACCTCAAGGCTTGTCGGTGGTATATAGAACATTGCGACATGGTTACAGCATGTCTTGCTTAGTACAGACAACTGCAATGCTTGCTTAACCGTAAAATATTTCAGCATTTAAAACCACCCCTAGTGCGATCCAGTTGCATTAGTAGTGAGAGATATAGTAGAAATGTAAATAGTTGTGTAGAATGTGTAAATTAATTGCATTTTAATGCAAATTATAAGAAATAAAACTTAACGGTTTTTTTTCAATTTTTAAATAAATTATATAGAGTAAAAGTGTTAATAAGGTTAACTTTTTAAAATTAAATTAAACAATTTATATAGAAGAGGTATTACACAACGCTTAATCAATTCAATTGTATATACTAAAGAGTTTTAAATTTAGGGAATAAGTTAAGTAATAATTTTATAAAGACTAAAGAAGGAGAGTCTGTCAAGGATGTAGTTTATCTCTAGTACTTTTTAATGTTTACATGGACGAAGTTTTTCAAGAATTATAACAAAAGATCACACAAGGTGTCTACTTATAAATAAACACACTATCTGCCGGATGACTATAAGACGGATATTCTCTACTTAAGCACATGGAAATTACAATTACAATAACCAATGGGGGCGCTTTGGGGATGCGACTGGCTCTATTATAGGTGATCTCGGCTGGTGTTGTTTCTTGTAGATGCTGTGTGGTTGTTGTTTACGCCCCGAAAACAATAAACTCTCGGGATAATTACGCTAATTTAGTTGAGCCTAAATCAATGGCGACTTTTTTTTTTTTTTTTTTTTTTTTTTTTTTTTTGTAAATAAGTACGCGGTTCTACATGACTTTTAAGAAGTGTTTATTTCACGTAACTTCCTTTAAAATACAAGTGGATTGCGATCGATAGAATCAGATCACTTGAGTACATTTATTAAACGAGGTTTAGACTTTCAATACCGCCGGCCGAGATGCCATCAGGTTGTTATTAAACGAAATCCAAGCTGTGATCTCCGTGGACTGACTTACAACTTGGTGATGTTCTTCTGTTTAATGCGGTGCTACAATTTCCCTATTCAATCTCCATGGCTAAGACGAGAGGGGTAATATAGTGGGATAATAGGCGTCACTTCGGGGAATCGAGCTAGGTCGACTCCTCCAGGAAAGACGAGGTGCTTCCAGACGAATACTAAATGACTCAACCAACCGTGTTAAAAGTATTAGTATTTATTATAAGGATTTTTCTTAACAGATGGACGTGGATCCTGCAAGCAACAAGGCTTCTCTCATGTCTCTGATTAAATTCAGGGATATTGTATATCATTGCAATGGCCAAGGAGATGTAATAATAACCAAGGCTTAGATATAAGAGTTATTGTTAAAACACTATAAGGTTGACGTTACCAGGTCCTGTCATCATAAGTTCTAAGAGGTGCATGGTTTGGGTTTGTTAAGCTTAAAACTAAACAATACTTCATCAGCACAATAATTATGCCTATCTATAACATGCAATATTTTAAGTGAGTGGAAAAGAGGCTTGTTTGTTGCTTTTGTTAATACAAGTGTTTCTCTGAAGACCCTTTCAGATCACATCACCTCTGGGTGGCAGGGCAAGTCATCCTTAATATTTATTACTTCTAAGTCTTACTATGTTTGGGTTTATACAGTATGTTTCACTAACTAGGATATACAGTGTGCTTTTATTATACCTAGTCAATGTTACGATTCCTTTCACACTTTCGTTACAAAGTCGATTCCTTCCACACTTTCGTTACAAAGCCGATTCCTTATTACAGACTATTTGATGATCTGTCCCAACGAAGCGTAATATTATAAGTACTGGACTGAAGACTACAGATGCTTCCAATGTAGGTGTAATTTTGCGAATCGGCTGCCTGAATGTGTGGTGCCTCTAGGATGAAGCTAACATGAAGCCAAAATGATGCTTGAAAAATAAGCGCGAAAATTGAATAGTGTAAGGTGACACCAGAATGGTACCAGGTAGATCGCTACCAAGAAGACGAAAAAAAGGGAAGAGACGAGAATGATAAACCGCGCCTTATATATCTGATTCAAATAGGAATCGTTGGGGCAAACAAGCTACGCGAAACACGTAACAACATTGCATCTATTCTTAAAAATTCAAATTCTGCTTCTCCGCTGGCTGTTTATAAATTTCCATATCCTCATTTCATTCGTTTTCCAATAGGAGTTTAAAAACATATAACACGATACGCTACTTAAAAAATTAACTGTTTTTAGTTGTATTGGGGTCGACTGCCTCTAACGGTATTTAAAAGAAATACGCACACATAAATTTAAAGGACAGTAGCTTCCCCGGACCAAAACACCTCATTTAAAGGTCCACAGGAGAGTAGGAAATGTCTTTGGCTCGCTTTATCCAAACATACAAAAGATCTCACCTCTCCAAGGTTTTATGGCTCCACATAATTTTAACGCTACTGCGGGCAAAGCACAGAGTTTTGCGATTTTACACAAATGCTAAGCTATACAGCATATGATGAGTGAAGAACATACACTCTAAAATGAAAAATGTACCTTATAGAAGATTATCATACATTATGGTAATTATGGCAAGGGAAACATATAACTTATAATAGTATTATGAGCAAAACCTTGGGAACAATTTCACCAATTACCTTTGCTATATAAGAAATTGGAAATGATGTCCTTGTCTCTCACACTTTTTAAGAAAGTTTGGGTTTACATAATCAGTTCTTCTTATAAAATTGCTGCAAGTTCCCTTCTTACATGGTCTTTTAGCTCTTCCAACGTACATTTAGGTAGACGATCCGCGCTCTTGCTGATGAATGTCCATCTGTGTAAGTTCAAACTTGTAACAGCATAAAATAATCCATACATACGTGTCGTATTTCATAGACACGAAGAATCTAGATAAAGAAATTCGAAAATGGAAGAGACAGAATTGTGTACATAATTTGAAAAATTAGTTATTTAATTCACTACATTTTACTATAATTTCTCATCTATTCTGTGAGGTATAACTAGCTGACATAACTTCTGCTACGCAGTTTTTTTTTTTTTTTTTAATTTCAATTTTAAAGAATGAAAACTTTAGCTTTGTACAAAATTTCTATGAGTGCAGGAACTTTACCATCCGAACTTATTTCTTTGCACCAACTTATCTACTATATAAAAGACGTTTACATTTATTCTGAATGCATTAAACCTACTTACAAAAGAAATCAGAAGTTCGTAGAGTATTTTGCTCTTAAATGCACATAGTTCAAAATTATGGCCTGAAAACATAGCTTCGGGATGTTCATCAGAAGTTGCGCCTTATTTATTCAAAGTGTCTCAAATGTATTATTTTAGAGACAAATAAAAGCCATGGATACTATCATTTTTAGCAAAATTTCCTCCAAGACTCCGCTGAACTATTTTTTCGATTCCGAGCACACCTACCTGCCGCTCGACAAAGATTTCCGTGTAATATGCTTGTGCGCAGAATTTATCTTTGATGTTAAAATGCTAGAGCTCAAGACCTTTAAAGTAATTCCTATGACAGATAGAAAGCTTCAGGGAATTCTGGCAATTAACTGTAGCATTTACAATAAGAATGATTCATTTACTGACAGTATGCTTTCTTTTAGGAGAATAACTTATGGAAAGTTTCTTTTTTATAAAAAAAATTGTTTTAAACAAAAATGCTTAATTTGCTGAGAACAACAAAAATATCTAAAAATGATACTATTGTCCCATTTAAAATTCTGAAATTACCCCTCCTCATGATGGTTCACAAAAGTGTTCCCAGAGAATGTTATGAAGACCGTCGCCTCTGAAAAGTTTCTAATAAGTCACCATTTTGTAAGAAATATTAGCTTGTAACATTTTATATGGGCCATCCTATATGTGCATAAAATAAATAATATACAGATACACATATTCATTCATTTACAACATGTTTATGTTTGTCTAACAGACAAACATGAATTAATATACGAATAAAAAATTCAAACACCTTTGATTAAGTAATAATTATTGAGGTGAGTCTGCGTGTTTACCCTGGGAGCGTTCAGTGAGATTATTTTACCTATCGTGCTGCTAGATAGTCAATAACTCGCTTGGAGGACTAGTGCTCCAGAATATGAAGCAAATTTGTAAGAGAACAAAAAGGGTAGCAACAAAAAGAATTCAGAAATTAAAATAAGGAGAAAAAATATAAGAGAGGAGAGTCTCCTTTGCTACTTTATCACCTTTGTGTCTTTGTTTAAGAATAAGATAGAGATGACAGAGTGGAAGAGAAAGAAGGGAGAGGGCTAGAAAAGAGAAGAATAGGAGGAAAAGGAAATAAAATTGTAAAGAGAGGAGAGATATTACTTTCTCTTTCTTGCTTCATAAAAATAATTAAGAAATAGGGAAGTAAGAAAAAGATAGAAAAATAAAAGCTTTGAAAATTTTTCATAAAAAAATATAAAAAGAAAGTCGAAGAAGCAGGAAGAAAATATGCAAAATAGAGAACAAGAGTAAAATAATTTTGTTTTTTCTCTTCATAAGAAAGAATGAAAGGAAGACAAAAATAAAGATAAAGAATAGAAAAGTTTTAAATAATGTTTTTCTTCAAATATTAAAAATGTTCCTTGTCTCCTTTACAGAAGAAAGGAGGAGGAACAGTTAAAGGAAAAGAGAAGAGGAATCGAGGAGAAATTCGGGAAGAAAGCAATGAGGAAAGGTTAAAAATATTAATAGACAGAGTTTATATTTTCTCCTACTAAGAAGAGAAGATACAAAAAATAAAGGTAATGTAATAAAGAAAAGATGATCCAGAGATCAAAGAAGAAAACAAAACAAAACAAAAAATAAAAAAAGAGTACAACAAATAGGAAACTATATCCATTTTTACTTTTGTTTATTTTCGTCTCTGTGTTTGTTCTTACTTTTATTTAAAATAATGACGAAAATAAAAGAAATATATATTATATATATGTATATATATTTTTTTTTTTTTTTAAAAAGAAACGAACTGTGGTACTGAAGTTTCTCCAGATCTTCCTTTAAGGTGGGCCTCAAGTTCTTTCACAGCCTTTAAAAAGAACTAAGCGGAAGAGAAATGCTCTTAACCTGGCTGAACATTTCATTAGGGTAATTTCCTGATGCGAAGTTACACAAAACACGTTTCGCTGTCATTAAACTTGCTCTGCACAGTGGGGCGGACGTCACGCGCGCCCGCAATGAGAACAAATGCCCAACCCTGGGCCTCCTGCTTCCCGCACAGCAACAAATCATAATCTGGGCCCTTGTGTGAGAATATGCACCTCCCCTCCCCTTCCCAGTGTCTCCGACACAGCTACGGAAAAGGCCTTTCAGCTCTCCTGTACACACTATATATATTTTTAGTTTTGTTCTCTTGTTATTACGGTATCATCATTTCTACCTCCACCGTCACGAATAACCCAGAGAGAAAAGGTTTGGGAATTCCAACATAAATTTATTAGATGGCATATAAAAAATAGATGGGATGTATATAAAAACACAGACGAAAGGGAGTCATATTTTACTGTTGGAATTTTTCCTATCCCCACCCTCCTTCTCCACATTACGCACGCAGCTCTGCTCCATTTTGTGAGCCAGCTGACATTAACGGTCAGCGAGAATCCCGCCTTTTTATTCTGACATAATTCCTCAGTTTCCACTGCCGAGCTCACGTATGTTTGTTTCAGCCCACTCAAGGATTTTATAATATGCGTACAACCTAATTCATTCAAATTCTATCGTTTCATTATTTTTACATAAAAAATTAAAAATAAAAAATATTAATCATTTTAATATTTCTTACAGGGAAGTACAAGTAGCTGATGGGATAGTATTGCCTCAAACTTCTCATCGTATTAAGGATATAATCCTATGAAAATTCTGAATATGAAGTTGTGCAATCAAAAAAGACCCCCCCCCCCGAATGAGCGTTAATATTCGTCCTAATCAGAATCAAATATATTTGAAAGTTTACAAGGTTTATATAGAAGGAGAGTTGAGGATCATGATTCACGGTCAAATTGAGCACAATAGCGTCGAATGCGCCAAATGTTCTCCACACCTATTTCGTTTTCTCTCGGGTTACTACCACGCTGGGAGGGGGAATGAATTAAATTTATTACCTAGACCGGGTGACTAAACTAATATAGTAGTTGGTGACTTGAGGGTCGCTACTTCGAGTTCCAGTGCATATATGGTTAAGTTAAATGTGATACTCCTTTGTCTGCGATATTCGATGTTGTCTTGATGGAGGCGAAAATGTTTAATTTTGACCCGTAAACCCTTCCTTGAATCCACTCCAATAAAATATGATTATAATTTTTCCAGTCTTATCATCATTCCTTGGCATTATAATTAATAATATTATTATAACATTATGTTGCATCGAGTACTCATTTATACCTTCAACAAAAGAACGGAATCACCCTGAAAAACACCGAGGCAGCTCTCAATCAATCGAGAAACCACTTCATAATTTATGATACAACAGTTCTAGAAACACCAAACCGCTCCAATCCTTTACTATGAAGTACATAATATAAGTATATACTTCAAATATTTGGTTATATAGGCCACTTACGTCTCCAACAAAGACTGATCCAACGATCCAACCAAAATTTATATTTCCAATTCCGTTATATTTTAAAAGATGCTCTTGAATTGTACTATTTATTTATTTGGTTTATTTATGGACGCTCTTTAACATTTCAAGTCATCAGCGTCCCATTCAATTTAGGGCGTCAAACGACCCATAAATTTGCTCACAGGCCTCTTCTTTCAGGTTTGAGGTTCTTTTTCGTACAGTCAATATACGACACGGGACCCACGGCTTTACTTCCATTCCGAAGGAAGCCATATATAGGATTTATACGCCCGAAAAAAATCATTTATGTTCTCAACCTTTCCAAATTTCTCAGAAAGTATATTTTCGCTGCTTGGAATCTTCTTTCATCTTCTACTTAGCGTCCAAACTTCTTCTGCATATAAAAAGTAGGAAGCGCTATAGTTTTACATAATTTTATCGTATTTCTTTCCAGCTTTAAATTTTTAATTTTTTATTAATATTGCCAAAAATTTGGTTTGTTTTATAAATATTTTATGTGCAATATAATATAATTATAGTATACTTCAGAGCAGAGAAAATTAAATAATATAATTTTAGTTTATTTCCAATGATAACTTTACTTCTTTTCATATAAGGATCCCAGAAGGCATATAACTTTTGTCTTTTAAGAGGATTTTGACAACATTTATGATGCTATAATTTTTTTTCAAATTCAAAAATGCTCTTTGTAATATTCTTTCATTTTTAATAATTATGACCTGATCGTCCTCAAATAATATAGTAACTAATTTATTAAATCCATATTCAGTAAAAGTCATTTCCATTCTCGTTGATTTTCGTAAATGTAAGAACTAAAAGGCAACGTTACAGATTAAACCCAAATCTTATTCCATTATTTGCTATAATACACTATGCACTTATTTTATCTACCAGTATTCAAAACCTCTGAATTAGATGTAATAGGATTTCTCTATTATTTAAATGCTTGGGACTCGCTTTAGGAGGCCCTGAGTTCAAATCCCTTATAGCTGGCCATCAGGACCTTGGGTTCTTTCCTTAGGCGAATGCTGGAATGGATCTTTAATTACCACAATCTTCCACTCTCTCATGTTTTGTTGTTTGACTCCTTTGATACTGCTATAGGACCTAAAGTCTCATGGCGAGGTTGATGTGCGGTATGATGTAGCATGCGCTTTTGAAATATTTCTGCCCCGGCGTCTGGTCTGAGGGGTCATACTCCTTGAAGGAATTCTCCACCGACGTCGTAGTGTTCTCTATCTGAAAAAACGTCCATGCCTTGCCCCTGGGGTTTCCCTTATCTCATCCCTTCCTCCCGTAGGTGCTCCCACTGGCAGCGTATGCACAAACGGCCAGTCCGTGAGCAATGCTGAAATTCCATAATATCCTCCAGTCCCTAAACCTCCAAACCCTCCAAACCAGCGGATAGTAGTTCGTAAGAAACAACTAATAGTAGTTGTCTGTGTAAGATCCCCTACACAGACAACTAGAAGGCTACTAGGCCTTTCAGAAAAACAAAGTTAAGAATTAGGAAATAAATAAACGGTACTGTAGTATACCTAAGAAAGAGCAGCTATGAGCTCAGAGTGATGGTTTATGTTACTTATTCAAATCACTTATATTAATAAATATTTTGCATCCAAAGAGTGCGCAAGTTTCGTGTTGTGGAGACAGTGCCGTGTGACTATTGTCGTATGAACTGCTCGCAATCAGCTGTGTTTACAACTTAATATGACAGCTTCTCCTCGTCCCAAAAAATAAGTGTGTTTTCTTTGTCTGCCTTACAGCTTTACTTAGAAGTCTATTTCTTTTACATAAAGTATTTATGTTTGAGAAGCAGGTGCGATTGTATCTGAGCAACGTCGATGAACATTCTCGCTTTTGTTACAGTGAACTTCACCCTCGGATCTTGATTAACTCTTACCAAGCTACATTTTATCACTACACTTAATGGTTTCTGTGAATAAAGTTTGTGTTTATTTATTTTTATTCAGGTGTGATGTTAGTTACTTCCTGCAGCGTTTGCCCGACTCAGGGATGCACGAAATGCAGGTTCTAAAAGTTACTGCCCATTTTACTTCCACTTTGTCAATTTTAATGTTTATTTTTGAAATTATTAGTTAGTGGTTGTGAAAATATTCGGTTTCACTTCCCATTCGTATGTTTGCTATTCTTTTCCTGCGTCAACTCCAGTATATTTATTGTTTGTTTCTCATTTACTTCGATATATACTGCTGGGTTATTTTCAGCAATGAAGCTCTGTATTATAAATCTGTTTCATCATGTTGAGGTCGTATAGCAAGGAAGCTATATCTGCAGTAGACAGATTCATTATTCAAAGCCTGTGTTACAGCAGACACAAACAATTGAAGCAAAACAAAGTAATTCAATAACATAACTTTCTGATGCAATCTAAGCTCCTAGTTTCTTTATCACCACACGAGCGTGTTTGCGCAAGTTTAAGACACTCACTTCACTAGTTAGATCAACTGCTGGTGCTTCAAACTTGACAGGCAGCAAACACAAACTTCAACAAAGTACAGAATGTCTGCTCATTAATTATGGACTACTGGTTTTGAACTCTATTAATGCAGTACTATCTCTGTCCCAAAATAATAGTCGCATTTCTTTAGAGAGCCATTTATTAGCAATGAATTAATATAGATACTTATTTACAGAGATGGCATTAGCAATATTCTCAAACGACATGTTACTCAACATGGCGCACGTGCGTGGAGAGCAATATCAGGGTTATAATGGAGAACTAAGGGCAACACATCTGTCATTGTAAACTCTATTTCCCCGAGTAAGGAAGTTTGTAGCAGTTCTTCCCATTAACGTTTATACATGACGTGTTTCAAGGACAGGAAGACATTATTCAATGTGTCCGCAGGAAGAATTTCAAAAGTATGCACATTGATGGTAACAAGCTCATCCCGTCAATAAGAGCCAGATGGTTACGGCTGCTCCAAAGAAAAGTATAATAATTTACTATTTTTTCTTCTCCTGGTCAACTTTTAAAACAAAAAATGCATATAACCGATTAGTTCTTAATTGTATGCAATAAGTGCATTTCCTTTCTGCAATAACGGAAGGGTAGAAGCCTGGAAAATTTTATACTGTAAAGTTATACCTTCATGGGCCAGAAAGATTTATTTACAAGTACTTATATTTGTCTTCCTTCAAGGTGGGTTAGTCTTTCTCTTGCTTATTTCTGGGTTCTCTTGGACCAGCAGGAAGACGGCCCATGGCCAGCGCTCTCTCTTTTCTTAGGAACCACATGTTGAGGGGTTACTGACACTACTAATAACTGAGTAGGGGTTGTTTTCGCACTTTGCTTGACATTGGGTGATTTCCTCACTGTTTGTTAGTGGAAAGTTGACCTTCAAAGTGTAAACCAGAAGTTTACAGCACAAACATACGATGCCGCTGCAGTTATGAATGTTGAGGAGCAGTATGTATTGATAAAAGGGACTTTTCCCAAGTCTGACCACGAAGCAGGTGGTCAGAAACGGCCTGCTACTCATCATCTCTAATCTCCCGTGTTTAAATACTACGTTCCTCTGCTCATATAAACTGTGCATTACATTTCTATGTATGTCAACAAACCTTCAGATTCATGAAATATCCACTGCACTTGTCTAATGCATGTTATGAATTGAACATCTAAATAGATAAGAATCCCTAACACTACACCCAATGTTCTAAGCACTCTGTGATCGCCTGGTTTTTCACTTCCTTTTTTTAGAAGGGGAAAATTATTTTGGAACATAGGTAGTGTTATGCTTATACATTTTATAGAAGGAACGCTGAAGGCATAAAAGTGCGTTCAAATCACAAGTAATTAATCTATTGTGTTATCTACAGTTTCAGAATATCTGAAAAAAACGTAAATGACTTGCGCTTTAGAAATATGTGTTAGTAAGGAAACAGTCCTTCTGAAGAGCTCAAACTCCTTGGAAGGGGACTCATGGCCGGTGTCGAGGTGTTCAATGTTAGGGACTAGGAAACCCTTTTACATCCACGTCTTACCGCCCGGTTTTCCCCTTACTAAATTTCTTCCTACCGGAGATACTTCCCTCTGAGCGCTTAAGCACAAACGGATAGCCGTTAGACTGAAATATCGAAACATCTTCCTCCGTCCCTAAAAGTCCAATTCAATCCAATTCTGGGAACGCTTTGTATAAAAGTTTAGTCCAATATTCCCGGATGTGCATTAACTAACTGCTAGAAACAATGTCAGTAATTGACCCTTTTTCTGTTTGTCGGAAGGTTTAAATTCTTACAGTGGTAACCATACTTGCCTCTAAATCCAAGAATTCGCGTTCAATACTAGCCAGGGTTCGATTGATTTTTTCGGGCGTAAAAATTCAAAGTATGGCTTTATCGGAAGGGAAGTAAAGCCGCGGGGCCCGTGTTGAAGATTCACGGCACGAAAAAGAACCTCAAGCCTGAAAGAAGAGACCTCAGGCCGTTTCAGATCCTGAATTGAATGGGACGCTGATGTTCTAATATGTTAAAGAGAGTCCGTAAATAAACCACCAACAACCTTGGATAGTTTACTCAGGCAGGCTTAAGTAAGTTTTTCACTTCCAGCACCACAGCTTCTTGCAGTTTCGCATTTCTTCCTTAGTTGGCATTCAACAATCCAGCAAAATTTTCTTAATTTGAATTTTTTTTAAGTATATTGTTATAGTACTTCTTAGGCTTTCACGGCCGGTGTTGTAGTTAAAACAGTTAAAATCTCCCGGGCTGTTTTGCCGTGGTGCAAAATTACTACTATGGATTTTCGCCAACTACTCCGGTTGGCATCTTCAGTGGACGATGAATAACACCTAACTCTTAACACGACGAAGTATTGGTCCTTCTCTGTCTGGCTGTAGAGGACGGTCGATATGTATGTGGCGGAAGTGGAGGGAGGGGTATGGAGGGGTGGTAGTTGCTTGTTTTTAAGAAGCAGTTTCCATGTGCTACTTACATGATATCCGCCATCTCTATTAAAATTGTTTGGATGCTGTTGTATTTTCTTCGTCCACTGAAGATGCCAACCGGAGTAGTTGGTGAAAGCTATGGTAGTCATTTAAACCATGGACCACGGCAAAATAGCCCGGAAGATTTTAACTGTTTTAAGTATATTGTTGATTATTTATGAAATCCATACCTTCAGCTGTAAGCAGAACGTAGGATTTTCTGCTGTTACTGGTTCATACTGTAAGGTACGTATTGCATTGTTATTATTGCAAAGGCACAATGACTTAACGATCTGAAACAACATCATCAGCTTCGCACTAATACTACAGATGACAGTATCGGCCTTTACGGGCATGCGCTGCACATGGATTATATAGTACCGCTACTATGTGTATCCTTTCATAACCTTACTTCTGATGTTTAAGGTATGCTCGTATCAAATTTCACTATTCTGCTCCATTAGTTTGAAAGCTGTAAGGGAAACATAACTTTTTGTTTGCTCTATCACATGACGGAGTGGTTAAACTAGAATACCAAGCTGTGCATTAATGGTGTAAGTTTGGACCGCCCAGTGATGTTTTCTAAAAGTGAGCAGTGTGCATAGATTAAAATTGACGTGGCATGAAAATTTGCCATATCGAATGGTGGTCCTTGGGGTACCAGACTTTCGACAAGGATGCAATAAAGTGAAAGATGCACCACGTTTAGATCATCTTGTCCTGGAAGTGCTTTACATTGATTTGATTCAAGCTGTGTTCGGGTCGCTGATTGGCACTGAGGGAGTTAGCCGCAGAAATCAGAACAAGCCACACTACAATGTGCAACAAAACGTATTTCCAGCGTCTTCCGGAAATGTGACAGCGGGTGATAAATGTGGCAGGGGATTACATTGAAGGAATGTAAAAGTCTCCAGATTCTAGAGTAAATGTTTCACTACTTCTGAATAAGTTCGCATTACTTTATTTCCTGCCTCGTGTATTTGAGGGTGTTTAAGAATTAGTTTTAAAAATAATAAAGCATACAAGTCACATTTATTGTTAAATTTTCTACAATACAACTAAAAATTACAAAATAGTACATTTTAAATATATCATCTGCATCCTGGTTCTTCAGTTGGGCTTCAGGCTCTGTAAAATGCCAGAAGAGGGCAGACATAATCAAGTAGACAAAGACCAAGAGCAATATTTTGGAAAAAACTTCAACGTATATACCGCACACAGCTCACTAAAAGAAATGTTTCAATTCATCGGTAAAAATTAACACATTACTTTAAAGATGGCTCAACCTTAAATTCCTAACGATCGTTTCGCCCCTGCATTCCGATTCGAACCCAGAGACCAAATCGGAAAAGTATGGTATGTAACACGGAGTTTCTACCAGATTTATGTGCTACTTATTTCACCAAATAGCACAGTGTAGACCTACACAATATTTGCAACTACAAATTGACTATTCAACAGCCATGTGCTTTTGTAATTTACTTGAGATTAATTTCAAAGCCTACAATATTTGTGTTAAGCTGTTTAGATTCATATAAGTGTAAAAATCCCTACGGTCCCTTCCGTGACTTTCACTGTTCCCTAGGAATTTTAAAATCCTGCTTTATGCATGAAAATTGTGTTAGGAAAAAAATGTACGTGCTTTAGATCTGCTAAAACTTTTCCAACTTTATAACTGCCCTAAGCACATATCTTTGTTTAAACTACTTTTACAACCGGGCATTTACTAAAGGTATAATCTCTTTAAAACGGCAATTACACGGTTTAGATCCAAACAAAAGTTAATTTAATCGCAATGAAAGTAAAGGGCTATTACCTAAGTTAATAGTTAATTAGCTCAAGTTTTGATCAAAAAGGAAAAGAAGAAATGAATTATATTTTTTTTAATCTACACTTTTAAACGCAGCTCGAGTACATCACTCCCCTTGTCATCACAGATTTTTCAGGCAGTTATGCAGAAAGGTTAAGCTGGGATTAAAAATGATTAAAGTTCCGTCTGCG
This sequence comes from Metallyticus violacea, assembly GCA_030762175.1. Taxonomy (NCBI): domain Eukaryota; kingdom Metazoa; phylum Arthropoda; class Insecta; order Mantodea; family Metallyticidae; genus Metallyticus; species Metallyticus violacea. Next base: position 32,120,648 of record CM060842.1, on the reverse strand, counting down.
CATGCCTGCTTTCTCTTTATGGTTTTTGTGAACGACTGCTTCTTCTTTTAGCTGCACAATTTAAATCAGTCTTAATTACAGGACCGATTATTTTTTGTGCTTTTTCTCCAGCTGGGAAAAAGGCACGAGTGTTTACAGCCCGCTCCTTTAATGATAATTAAAAGAAAGGGGGAAAATGCGAGAAGGAGAATTCAAACGTCTACTAATATTCTGTATAGTACAGCAGTTGAAGTGCTTTTTGCAAAGTGTCGTAGCTACAGATAGGCGTTTTGACAATGAGAAAATGGGGGTGCATTTATTTTCTAAAGGCTTCAATACTTTTTCTAAAGTGGTAGTAGTAGATGATACCGCTGACTTCTCTGACAAGGAATAACTTGTGACTGTGTTAGTGTCAGATGAGATGTGTAGATAGATGAGTGAAGGAGTTTCAATGGGTGTGAAAAGAGGAATTAATTGTGGAATGACAATGAAAGACATTGATACTCTCACCGTGAAATAAAAAAAAAAGTCCTGCCAGCGTTGCGGTAGAAAAGAAGGAGAAAATAAAAAGTTTTTCAGCTTGTTGCTGAACATTTTTCAATATATATTGAATTTTTCTTCCTCCCCCCCCCCCCCATCGTCAAGGCTTGAGATGATTGGCCCTTCCAAGTCAGAACTTTGACTCCAACAATTCATTTGTGTGAAACTTCAATTTTGGTACCCACCACCACAAGCAGAGGTTTTAAACTGACCTAAATTAAGAAGAGAGTAAGTATAAACATAAGAGCGTTTTAGTCACTTGCCGTTACAGATAGTACAAATTCTGGAGCTCCAGTCCCGAGAGATAGCGGAGAAAGCCGAGGGTAGAGTACTTTGAAGCGGTATTGGGTAAATGTGTTGGGGAGTTTAATAAGTTGAATGATAATGAAGTTTGCTGATCTCAATATCCCACGTTGGTTGCGTTCTGTGGAGCGGTTTAATATTAAGGGGTGTATTTCTGGTGAGTACGGAGTATGTTGATGACTGTTGCTAATTGAATAGTTGTTCTCTCGGCTCCTAGTTCAGTCGGCTGACCCAATTCTATTATGATGAGATCTCAGGACTCACTGGAGTGTTTTGTGGCTCATTTTGATCCATGGAAACAGAGAATATATCACACAAAGGACACACGAGATTGGTTTCTTTACTAACAGCTTATTCAAGTTCAAGATACCAGTCTATCTATGCCTGACTGCTCGCCGCTGCCTAATCAATTTTTATTGCTCCGCTGTACGTGATCTAATATTCCCCTCTTCATTCTCGCTTTATTTTTCTGTCCTTGTCACTTCCTACTCTCAATACTATAACAAATGTTGTCGGTCTACTTCTGATTTGGCTATTTTAACACTTGCCCTATTCTCGATTCTCAACTGACCTCTCTGAATGAACAAATGCTTGTATTCAACTCCCCTGACTACTCTGTTCTCAACTGCGTTCTCCACTCTTAATTCTCAACTCTCTTCCCCATACTCATCTTCTCTCGAACTATTCACCTCTATCGATTCACTATTACTTCTCTCTGACATCTCGTTTTCTATATTCTCGCCACGCCCATGCGAAAATTACGCTCCATACCTCACTATTTTATTACCGACTTATATCACTATCGGTTATCTTAAAATATTTAATATATTGGTAAGTTCCTCTCATTTGTCCATTCTAGTGCGATGTCCATTGATTGAAATTATTTCCCCCCTTCTGACATTCACTTTTCCCACAAGTAGCTCCTGTTGTATATTTCGGCGTCCCCTTTGATAATTTTGACAATTTCCGGTTTGTTTTTCTCTCCACCATCCTAGATCTGGGAATTAAGGTATTGAGATAACGCACATATAATTTTCATTACTATTATTCTGACTGGGCGGCAGAATTCTTTGGTTTGCACCTTTCCGTCTGCCAGTTATAAAACACTGTGTATCGATTTTGACATTTTGATTTCCTTTTGAATCCTATTTCTTTCAGAATGTGCTTCTAGTATTTGGTTCTAACAGCCCATTATAGGAATTTCCTTATATGACTCATCTAGACCTCTTTGTCGGTTCTAACAGCCCGTTATAGGAAGTTCCTTATTTGACCCATCTAGATCTATGTCAGCCCTAGCTCGCCGACATATTCCCACATTATGCCCGGCGTGTGACCATCAACAAAGGAACCTTTCTTTTCCCTTTTGTTAGTTTGCTGTTTTGTTAGAAGGAGGTTGAGCTGTCTGTTCATACAATCTGTCTTCAAGAATTCTTACATTGTTTAATGGGTTTCTCACAGATGACTTAAGTTCAACAAGTGGTAACAACATGGAAATAAACACAATGCCCCTCGCATGTTACTGTTACCTGCCAAAAATACACACACACACACACACACACACACACACAAGGAATAACCATATCAATTCATAGTAAACGTATTTCTGAATCATTAAATTATATACATAAATATCCATATCAACTAATTACTTTAATAAATATATAAATCTGCAAACTCAATTCTTATTCTCATTGTAATCATTACTACTATGAACTTATTAACTTAATAAAGGTAACCTAGAATTAAGGCTGCAACTTCCACAGATATAGCTGCATAATACGGTATATTAAAGCAATGGTTTGATAGCTCAGGTGGTTAGAACTTCATTTATAGGTGTAAAGGTAGTGGGTTCGAATCCTCACGTCCTGAAGCTTTTTTTTTCCCCTTCTTCTTTTGGAGTTAAAGCAGATTTTCCAATGATTTACTAGCTAATATAGTACCATGCATACAACTCGCTATAAATTGATATTTAAGATTTTTCTGCTGGAATCCAAGGAGAGTTTCCACGATTATAGTGATTTACCCGTCTACTTAGTAGCACATAATCCCTTATCAATTTATTTTTATGAAAATGAGGTGAGCGTATGCCGTTATGCCGTAGCGAGCCGCAGCAAACAACTGAATAGACCAGTTTCCAGGATTTACCTGCTGTTAGCGTTAAGGCTAGTAAGTATAGGAATGAATTGCGAATTCCAAAAGACAACGGGCGGTAAAGAGTGAATAACTCATTTTTATATTAAGGAACAACATATTGCACCTAGAAAGTTAAGGAAGACAACGCATAGGTTACGTTACGTTTAACAAAAAAATAATAATACATGCAACATTTACACTGTTACAAGCATTTCGTTGTCTTCCGTTAGGGACTGCGCTTTCTCCGCTGTCGTTCGGGACTGGAGCTCCATAATTTGTACTGCCTGTAGTAAACGTCAAAGTCGCGTGGTCTGTGTTTTGCGCATGCGTCAGTTTCCCGTAACGAAAAATTCAATAAGGGGACACGACGGCAAAAGTTTAACTTGAGCCTTTACGGTAAGAAAGATGAGTGCTAAAAACTAGGAAACCCCTCAGCATTTGCACCAAAAACTTCGATTCAATATAAAAAGTCTTATTTTGCTATGAGAGGTTATTGCCTCTATTCCATATGATGATACAAATTTTGGAAAGAAAGTAATTCAGGAGAAAACAGTGACAGTAACAGGGGAAATGTGTGCAATAAAAGAGCATATGGATCATCTACTGAAATTCTGGAGGAAAGCAGATAAAGCGAATTTATATATAGGGTTGCCTGTAGCAGAGTATCATTGTTGTTAATAGCTCTTGGGGGTATGTGTAAAGCATCTGCTAGACGTTGTAGATCTATTTTTCTCAAATCGGAAATAGATTCGGCATTCTTCGTCGGTTAATTGATTTAAATCCAGTCTTAGAAACACCACGCCTTCCTCGTTGCTGGATATTTTATTCTTTGAATATTATGGAATATCATATCCTCCAATATCTCACGTCCAAATGCTGTGCTTTGTAATTATTCCTCCATTTTCTACTTTTGCACATATGCGATAAACCGGCAAACATTTTATGCAGAAGTGATGCACTGCTAACCGCTAACAAAGCCAAGCGGCAGCTGGCAATATATAAAGTAATAGAAAATTACAATTTTGATCTGAGAATATCACCTGCACATTTTTTAGTAATAGTTATGACAAATTAGGTGGAACACTCTTAATTATTTGTTTAACATGTTCTATTAGGACTACAAATAATACAATTATTCCTATGGAAATTTAAAGAGCAAATCGTCTGTTAATGCATAAATCAAATTTTGGATTTCCTAAACCTAGTCTCTGAACATTTCGCACCTTAATGAGATTATATCTGTTATAGGAAGTTATATAAGCGCTTCACTGAAATACTCTAGGCTAGAGTACATACATTCTAGGAAAACTGGCCAGGGGCCGAAAATGTAAAACATAGGCCAGTAGGAATTGTATCCTTAGGCGACCCAGGGCTACTGCCGGAGACCACAAAAAATGATCTAAGGGCGGCAATTGGTGCAAATGTCAGTAACCAAACAATAAGAAACTCCCTTAGAGAAGCAGGTTTAAGACTACGACGACCTCGAGATCAACGCCTGCTCACAAGAGAGCCCAGCTGAGATTTGTCAGGAACACAGGAACTGGCAGCTTCTTCACTTGCACAATGTGATTGCTGTTTACAGACGAACTTCGCTTTCGTCTGTCAGTGTGATGAACGTCTGCGTGTGTATCGTAGCCGTGGTGAACGTTTTACAGAAACAGCTGCCAGGAAAGGGACAGAAATGGTCAGAAACCGATTTAATGCTGACAGTTCATTGCTGTTTTGGTACTAGAGCACGTTATGGCTATTGCAGTAGGGATGGGACCCCGGTTTGTTTCGCAGCAAGGCAATGCTAGATTACATACAGCAGACAAATCCATTCAAATGATGAACTGGCTGCTAGGAGTCCTGACCTTAACCCCAATGAGCTTTTATGGGATAAGCTGGAGATAGTGCTGTAGCCCCTCAGATTCTTTAACAGCTTGCAGATGCTCTTATCAAAGTATGGAAGAGCACTCCACAAGAGGCGGCGCGTAGATTGATCAGGACCTTGTCTTGATGAAGAAGGTCATGGAGGCCATATCAGATACTGAAGGGTTCCTTATGTTCAAAAGAAAATTAATTAACGAGTCTCCGCTTTAGTTTACAACATTGTCTTTAATTTCGGCTTACAGCATCCTTGTGTCGAATGAGAAATAAACAATATGTATTACTGCTATTAATTATAAATTTAAAAGTTTTATAAAAATAATTACCACCTTAAACCCAAATACGGCAGCAATATATTAATTATGTTCATGCTTTTGTCACTCTAATGTTTTGAGGTGAGTATAACAATGATACGAATACAATATTATTAAGAATGATAGCTATAGGTAGCATGGTTTCTTTATTACAGCAATACTCAAAAAGGTATGATAAAATACACACACTGGTATTGTTAGGACACGGCGGGCACAAATAATATAAGTTTAAGAAAACCTGAACAGCTACAACCTATAAGTAAATAAATGCATGTGTTACCCCTGTTTCATAGTTAGCTCGTTTAGAAAACTTTGTACTGAATCATTAGGACTTAAATAACAAGGATATAATTACACCGTGGTTTCTACGTTGGAGAAATAAAGTTGATAATAGAATTCCTAAAATATCTGCGACAGAAATACGCGACAAAAGCGAATATTTCATATCAGGCTATGTATTGTAGTGGAAATTAAATTTACGGTTTTAAACTAAATATGACGACAGCGTACAAAAAAGATGGGAAAAAAAATAATAAACCCTCCACGGAACACGATACCATGTGTCTGAAGCTCCCGCAGTATGCAGCACACTGGAAGATTATTTTCAAGCAATTAACTTCCTTTTTGTTCCTGCTACTTCTCCGTTACAGTTTCTCAACTCCTCTGAGAAGAGAGGGAGAATGAGAAAAGCATTTAAAAAGTTAAAAGCTATGCATTAAAACCGTTTTCTCACTACACTGAATATATTCATGAAGCCACAGAAATAAGGAATGCGTGCACGCGTAGGAAAAAAGTAAACTATTCTCGTTATTCTCCTTCTGCGGAGAGAAAATATCTCTAGACTGGATTTAATTGGTTTAGTATTAACTGCAATATTTGGTTAAGTTCTTAAGCTTCAAAGTGTTTCGTATACTTTCATCGTATTTTTGGAGCATCAGTGGGCAGTGAAATACTGCTATAAATGCTGTTTATAACTTTCTAAGAGTGTTTAGGTAACACTGGTCTACAAAAAAGAAAGATGTTCCTTTGTTTTGTTTTTCTAACTGAGTACCTGTAATACGAATGCCATGAATTCAAATATGTTTTCATTTTTACTCAATCGGGCTAGGTTTTTAAACAAAATCACATCAAAAGTAGTGATGTACTTATATTTTTATGAAATATTAATTAAGTTATTAACACATATAGCTAAGACAAAACTATTTTTGTAGGTTTCATTATAACTTTGATGAATATATTGAAAAAGTGGGTTATGTATCCATACTTATGAATTTCCAACTTTTTTTTCCACTATTAGGAAGAAGAGAACTTTTTTTTAAAGTTCTGATGTGCCCTTAACTAGTGTCCCGTTTCTAATACCAACAGTAACCAGCCATTAATTACCCATCCCAGTGACTTTGATAGTAGTTTGCAATGTTTTAATGTCTTTATGAAACCGTTAGCTTGTTCTTCACTCATTGCATCAAGATTCGCAGGGAAGTAATCAATATGGCTGTGTATGTATAAATACAAGTTGTTTGTCGATATGGATATCACAGCAGAATCCTAAGTAAAAGGCTATATGTAAGAGAAACAGGAAAGTAAAATCACTTTTGCTAAAGAGCATAAACACAAGTCGCGAGACTTTGTGGACTAAAATATTCGGTCAGGTGAGAAGAAAATATATTAGACTTGGATGGAGCAGAGGAAGAAAAGCGCAGCATTTGTAAAAGAAAGGTTAGGAGCGCAGCTAAGAGCATGCTTGTTGTGTTCTTCAACATTTGCGGGGTTGTGCACCATGAATTCGTTCCCATCAATGCCGAATTTTACTACAATGTTCTGAGGTAGAATTCGGCGCAAAATATCTGAAATATGGCGCGAGGAGAATTTAACGCTCCCTCATATAGCGTTACTACAGCAGGCCCCCACCTGCAGAAACGTACTGGCGTGAAGCGTCAACTAATGGAATAGCTGTACCGCCTTATGGTGTTGTCTCGAACTTTCCGCTGTGGAGTAGTTAATTTCCTATATCACTTCCCACACACATATATATAAAGTCAATGTTTTGGTATACGTTGTTTAAACGGAATGCTAACAGCTCAAACTCGAGATCCAGGCTGAGTGTGAACAATGTAGACGCACACAAGAAGAGAAAGATGGGAGAAAAGCAGTTATTGAAATACTATGACTGTGTGTGTTGCCAATGGATAATGTAATTAGACTTCCAGAAAGTATATAGAAAAATTTCTTCCTCCTATACTAATTTTATTAGAAGTGCTACGTTATCGTTAGTGTTTTAATTAATTAGTGTATCAATTAATATTCTAAATTCTGAATAAATACCTAGCAGCTTCAGCAAATATTGCGGGTACTTTTACAATAGCCGAGAGAGAACACAAGAATAATTTACAATTTGTGTCATTTTGCAGAGGTTGTAATCCGGTAATGAGCTTGTAAAAATAAAGATCTCGAAGACGAAAGAATAAACTGTTTGGGCTTGTAATGTTGGAAATTGAGAAATGTAAGAAAAAGATGTATTTTCACAATACATCAAGGCCCTGTTCCACAAAAATATGCTCTAATACATTACAAGTGTATGAACTTGTAACTTGTACTAATAAAATTCTTTTCATAAAGGTTTCTACTACGTTTATAGTTAACAGCTCCATACTTACAAGTGTACAAGCGATTTTTCGTAATTTGTATAAATTTCTCTTCAAGTGTAGGAATATTGTAACTTCAAATTCTAGCACAAAATTTATTATCTTTTTAATGATTTTGGTGTTAGTTGACCCATACGTGTTAAGTATTACCGAAAGTGGCGATAATGATGAGTAGAATTATGTATAAAGAAATAATATATGTGTACAATTATAAAGTTAGGTTAAGTGAATTAAAGTACGCCTGATGACAGATATTGGTGTCTCCTGTTTCAAATTCATATTTCAGACCAGCATCTTAGTTAATGTATTTTTAAGGTTCTTGCTACATGCCACGAAAATAATTTATTTTCATTCTTTATCTGTTCTGACACAATTTTCCCAGTTTATTGCTTATAACAAGTACACGATTGTCATATATAAAAATATAAATTGGTGATATCTCGTTCAATTAGAAAAATCAATACTTTATTAAGGTCAGTAATATCATATGCCGTGTGAGTTGCGGTAAGGTTTACGCACCTGTCCTCGCGTTCAGGTCACCGGCCCTCTAATTTCGATACGTACAGCCCTAATATCAAAGTCAGATTCTAATTACCACCTCCGTCACAAGGTAATTTTACAAGGATCAGATGTAAGTCAAGGTTACTACACCGAACCCAGGGCTTTGTTCAGAAACACCTGCTAATGTAAATAGATTAGTTAGGATATGTGTAGTGTAAATGTTACCCCATGTAATCTTTGAACGAAAAGCATCCTTTCTCAGTCCTGTTAAGCGGGACTCAACGAAACAACGAAAAACACCCTTGAAGTTCTGTTGTCGAGAAGCGTAACCATTAGGCTGAGTTAAGTAACCATTTCAACTTCAACAACACAAATTAGCTTCAAAATTACTTTGAGCCAACTTCATAACATCAAAACCGCTTCAACGTGGGGCTACTATATAACAATGCTAAGCCTCTGCAGTACTGAACATGAACGTCTGCTAGGCACGGACTTCCACCAATATAATAATATCTAGGTAAGCTAATATAAGGCAAGTACTGAAGTAGAGTGTGACCAAATTGCCCGGTCAGACTTGTAAGCAAGGTAGTTTCTGGGTCTAGAGAAAGAACAGGAGTAAGAGAGATGGTCAGAGGGTAACTGATGCACTCTATCGTGTAGCTACAAGGAGCTTGATTACCGCCACAGTCCTGTGACCTTGGTGTCCCTTCTACTATATAGCTAGTATAAATAATGCATTTATTGGCCGTAACTGCTTGTTTCACCTTCCTCGTCTGCTTTACTCACCTCACTTGACTCACTGTGCTTTCTTCCTCTTCCAGAAGATGAAGCGGAAGCTGAAGGGTCGCTGTTTAGATGCCGTGTACGAAATTCAGAATCTCAGAAAGTTTTTGACTTACTTTGAGAACAGAACCTCTATGGAATTTTTATAGATTAGAAATTGGTCTATCGCTACACAATAAGATTGTGAGAAAAATTAAATCAATAATGTCGTTTATTATATTTAGGCCCAGTCCTGGAACTTTTCGATAGCATTCATTGTCTTATGTGCAGTCTTTGCCGTGCTATTTTTATTTTTGAAGTATTGTGACAGCAAATTTGTTACATTACTGGCTCGTTCGTATGCTTTTATAAAAGTTAATTTATTTTCACACATACTGAGAAATATATTTGGAAAACTTAACGAAATATCAGTTGCACATGTAGTTATTTAACTTGGGTTTTCAAATCTCCTAAGTGTTTAGATAGTGGGATTCCATACCATCACCAACGAAATGTAAATTCACAGCTCTTCAGTACTTGTCTTTGGGCGTTGTTTTCTGGATAGGATTCTATTTACATTGCATAGTACAAAATGAGAAAGTGTCACGCAGGTGGGAGCATGACAGAGTGTAAAAACAAACATCACTTGGCGAGAATAAACGAACAATTCAATCTCCTGTTCCCCGCCATGTTATATTGTACAATATATTATGTAAAACGTCGCATTATTTACACAGAGAGCAGCACAAATCCAGATTTGAATGAATGATGGAAACTGTTGATCCTATTTCGGAGCACTGTTTGTGTTTTTTTTTTTTTTTTCCTCTCTCTTCCGCTCTGCGCGTGCACCTAGTCTGCTTTTGTTATTTAAAATATCTATGAACCTACGCTGGATTAGAGTGTACCTTTATTATTAATGGAGTATGCGGACCCAAAGCACCATTAGCCCCCAAAACCTCTCTTTTTTCTCTCTCCACTTCGCACCAACAGTTATCTTTTTTTTTCCAGAAAAAGAAAGATAAAATAAATATGATGTCACATTTATTAGGAGGGCCTTACCATTTTCCTGCAGTTCCCCTTCCCCACCGTTAAATGCACACAGCGGCTTCTAAAGTTTATCAAAGCCTTCATGAATATCATTCGCTAAAACCGCCACCAGAGAACATCGCTTCGTTTTAGAAATGAGCTCATAGTGAAACAAAATAATGTCACGTATTATCTGTCAAAGGATCTATACTTTCTTTTATTTACCTCTTAAGCCTTTGAATTTGTCCATCCATACGTCAGAGTTGGTCCTGGTGATCTAGTGGTAACCATACTTACCTCGTAAATCCAAGATCGGGGGTTTAATCCCGGCCAGAATGGTGACCTGAGATGTTAAAGAGCATTCGTAAATAAAACAAATGAATAACAACCATAGTGTTTACAATGCTTAAGAACATCTTTTGATAGCAAATTACAATTTTAGCTATACATGCATTAACTCACTCACTGTTATACCTTCCATAATTTCCTAGGTCTGACTCGTTTCCTTCTTCTGTCTTGTGCCAATTAATTAGAAAGTGGTTCTATCATTTATGTTCATGAATGAGTATGACGTCATTGTGTTACGCAACTGAAGGACGTCTCTTGGCACAGCACAGGGTTGCCAACAGAAGTTATTAGAATACCGCTAGATGGCCTTCGAAAACCCGCAATTTTGGAAACTATCTCTGCAGGTTTTAAAACCTAGGCATTATTATTTTTATTATTATCTTTATCATCTATACAGTTACAACTATTTTTATGAAAATTAATAACATATAATGAGCATTCAGTAAGAGTAAATAATTTTAAAATATAACTCATTAAAAGTAGTTAAAGGTTGTAGGCTCTCTGGATCATTCACTTCGAAGAAATAAAACTACGATTGTGAAATGCCTGGTTGGAGTGTGTCCTCGGCCTGCCTAAATTCATTTCTATAGACAGTCAAGGTTCTTGTTTTCCTTTAAACCTCTTATGGCAAAGCGTAATCTTTGCAGCATTTGTTGATGTGAGCAGAGCATTCATCTATTCCGTTCCCATCCGGTTTTGTGTTTTTGACTTAACAATTTTCATCACTTCTCTCTATAAACAGCAGCTCGTGACATAAAAAGTTGGTACAGCTCCACATCCACATAAAGGAACTTAATTTCAAAATATTTTTTATTACCTACTGCACAGTTTGAGTATAAAAATATACTGATAAACAGTTATATTTTTTCGCTGTTTTACATTACTTATTACACACTAGAAGGCTAATAAAATAAAGACTACTGCATTTTAACATAAAATACAGAGCTACTACAGTAGATGTATAATAGGAAAATGAACTTTTAAAAATGTACATTGACGTATTAACACAAGATTTGCTGTTTGTAAATGCTCGGAATAGCATCATAGAAAACCGAAGCGACTAAAAGTAGTTCCACACCATCACTTCAATAGACATGTATGTGGGCCTGAGCCGGGAGACAGTGATACATGAAATTTGACCTATGTACTATATTTACAATTAAAGTGAAGATAGCCAAGATCAAGTAGTTAAGCAACATTTCAAGCAAATACAGGAAAAACTTAATTTTGAATATTAATTAAATTATATATATGAATAAATCTTAGTACAGATACATTTTAAGTTACGTTTAGATCTTGTCAGAGAAGTACAACCCTCAAAGACAACTGCAAGTAAATCATTCCAGTTATTTTATGGTTTTATTTCAGAAGAAGAATCTTCCTACATCCATTTTCTGTTGCCTATATTTGATTTTGAAATTATGATCATTGCTACCATAGTATGTTATTTTTCTAACCTAGTTATGATATCCCTCCTTATACTTTGTTCTGTATACCCTTTGTATAATGAAATTATCCTCGCTTTTTTATGTCTCTGCTAGCGATTTCAATCCTAATTCTTTTACACTTCCGTTCCCATTTTCTATTTCTTGATTTTTGCAGTTTATTTTATATATCCTATATAGATCCCAGCAATCGAACTAATGATAAATAATCTGTTTTTAGTAATCTCATAACAAAGTGTGACCTTTTCCATGTTTTCGTCATAACACTATCAATCAATGTTCGTCCCATATAAATTTTTAATTTCAGTAAACTCCTAAGTACCTACATCAGTTTTCTTGGGGAATTTCATCTCGTCAAGTTTATAAGTATGGTTAATTTCTTCTCAATTTTTACAAAATGTTATTGCCTTACTTTTAGAACCATTTATTTCCATCCTGTGCATAACCGCCCGATTAGAAATAGAATCACTTTGTAAACTTTCCATATCGGAACTATCGTTAATTTTATTACAAATGATACAATCGTAGGCAAATAATCGTTATTTAAATAAAGATCATTAACAAAAATAATAAACAATAGCTGCCCAAGACGGCTACTTTGTGGAACTCCTGAAGCCACATTCTCGATAGCTGACATTTCCGGACCTACTCTATCTGAATCTGCTGTTCTAAAACACACACACACACAAATGTATACACACTTCAAGCAAAAAAACACTGTGAATTCTCACAAACAAAAAATGATAAGCACTAATCATCTTAAACTTTTACAGTTACAACAGTTGCTCAAAATGCTCGTCGATTCACTTCTGAGTACGTTGAACTACTGATTGAGCAACGTTTGCGGAAGTGTTCTCAGCGATTGCAGCACATGCTGTTTCATTTCTTCCCCAAGTTCTGCCAGTGTAAGCATCGCATACAGTACCACGATTCTCAAATTTGTCTCAAATGTGTGCAATTGCTATTTGCGTTGGCGGTTGTGTTCTGTACACACGTCTCCATTGCCTTTGAACTTCTACAACATTCACGGTTTTGCAATAACACTTCAAAATTTCGTTCCGCTGCTCAAACGATAATCTTGGCTCCTTTTGTTGTAGCAACGCTGGCATAACGTAATGTGAGTCACGTCTGTTTACAGAACATCATACGATAATCTTGGCTTTTGATTTTCCTGTCACATAGCAACACTGTCATAACGTAACGTGAGTCACATCTGTTTACAGAACAGCATACTACACATTACTGTTGTGTTTCGGTCCAACTTTGAAATATAAAAATAGATATGTACTGTGAAAGTGTATATACATTCTGGCATCCTCGGTATATATATATATATATATATATATATATATATATATTTTTTAAGCAGAAAAATGACAAAGCCTAAGAAGAACACGAGCCTTCGAAATATTGCAATACTAAATCTGTGACCTTTTTTAGTGTTTTTTTTTCCTTTTTCTGCTTATTTAGTTATTGTTATTTTAGTTACATTGTTCATTGTGTTATTCTAATTTTCATTTATAGTATATATATATATATATATATATCAAAAGTACAACCCTTTTATCTAGTAGTAAGTGTATCATTATTGCTATAAAATTCTATATACGCATTACAAATATATTTTATGCATGGGTCGTAGACCGTACATGCTTAAGTATGATACACAATTAGAAAGAGGAAGAAATGATAATATAAACAAAATAATATTAATAATAAATTAATAAATATTTTTAAAAATTGGGAATAACGCTATTTACGGAAATATATTACATTATTTATAATTACACTAGTTATTGCGTTCTAACCAGAAAATAAATTGCTTATAACTTCGCGCACTTTGGCTAGGAAAATGTCCAAATATTCAACCAATCAGTATGGTTCGCAAATAGGTCCTAGCATGCCAATCGTCCTCTAAATGCCTTAAGAAAGATTTCAGGAAACAGCCTTTTTTCTCAGGTGTTCCCAGTGAGTACATTCGCCAGAATATGTGCCCATTCCTCCTCCCCTCCACAAAATGTGCAGATTCTCCTATCAGAACTATTCATTATTTTTTTAGCCTTTCAATCTCCCCTGGTCTAAACCAGGTGATTCCTGGTCTCAACTTTCGTCCTAGAACAACATACACGCCTCTTTACCCCAGGTTAGTTTAATTTCTTTCGTCTAATTTTAGTCCACTGAACTAATCTATTAATGAGCCATGCGGTACTGAATCAAAGCTCTTCGAAAAAGCAATTTCTACTGCATCAATCCCACCTGCGTCTATCTCTTCAGCTAGGCCCTGAACTATGAATTAGTTTCACTATAACAAGAATACCCTTCCCTGAAACCGTATTGACGGTTGCTAAACCAATCGTTTTCAGCATCTCATATATTTTTATGATTGAGTAAATGGTGTTTAAGTTAAGTTTCATTTAACTGTTTACATTAAATTTTGTATAAAATTTAATATAAATAAAATGTATTCTCTTTTATATAATCTATACACGAGATGTGTATGCCATTCTATCCCAGTCTAACGCTAACGCTACTGAAAACAAACATGAAAATCTGTCCTTTTCAATAATCCGTCATATCAAAACAGTTAGTTGTGATTACAAACATGCCGGCAGTCATTTGGGCATCCTAAAGCGGCTGTGTATTTGACAATTTCGTTTTTTTTTTTTTTTTATTTTTTATATTAGCAACAAACTCTTGTGTTAAGTACGGTTAATTGGTTTATAATAACTCTCGGTTTTGTAGATAGGCAGGTTTAGATAAACGGTTTAGCTTACTGAACCGAAACACTCTCGAGTTTCGTCGTTTTGGGTTTCTACATCGGTGAGCCTGTAAATAACAATGTTTTTCTTTTTTTCCTGCACGATATTTCTGTTGTCGTTTACACTACATTTAATTTTACACGATTGTTTATTGCTGCAGCAGTAAATAATGAATCAATGTTGCACTATTCAACACTTTGTAAAACAAACCCGAAATTCACAGTGGAGATACTTTCCACATTTTCAAAGAGTACAATGTGATCATCTTCACAGAGAAAATTTTAGCACAGTATATTCCTGCAAAAATGACAATTGATTTCAAAACTCAAAATCCATTTTGTTTCTTTAAAAAATTACATCTATTCCTGTGAGGGGCTACTTGACACTTCCCAATTCCAGGGTTTTGTTTATTTTTATTTTATTTTTTATTTTTTTCTTTCTTTATTTTTTGTTTATTTACGCACGCTCTTTAACATCTCAGGTCATCAGCGTCCCATTCAAATCAAGGTGGAAACGGTCGACAAACTTTGCTCAGAGGTCTCTTCTTTCAGGCCAGAGGTTCTTTATCACGGGACTCACGGCTTTACTTCCCCTCCAAAGGAAGTCATACTTAGGACTTTTATGCCCGAAAATATCATCGGTCCTGGCTGGTATTGAACAAGATCTTGGGTTTAGGAGGCAAATATGGCTACCACTGTACCACCAGGACCGACAGATTATTTAATGTGCATAGGTACACAACTAGATGGTACTTTTATTGTATTAAATTGTTACAATATATTGGGGAAGTTAAATAGTCCATGCATTAATAACAAATAAATCTAAGATATGTTTCTTAATGAGTCCTTCTCGATCTGGAGGATTTTCAGTTTAAAAGGGGAACTTTTTTATTCGGTTACAATATAATGGAGAATGGGAAAGCCTAGTGTACTTACAAGAATTGAGTGATTGGGTTTCGTTCGAAATTTGACGGAAAATTAAAATCCGAATATTAAAATGGAATGAACAGGTTTTATTATTGTCTCCTCAACGCTGCAAACATTGTGAATATTTTGGATCCTTTATTGGTAGCTTTGTACATAAATTTGTATTTTGGTGAATATTGGCCTGAATTCTAAAAAACCTAGTTTCTCACATATAATCTCAAATAATTGAAAAAAACGAATTATAATATATAATACCCTCTAGACCGCAATATTTGGAAAATGTAAGTTCTTTATCAATGATTTTATCACTTAAGTAATACCAGGGTAAGCTATTAAGCAATTTACAATTTGCCGATGATCGAATAGTCATTGCAAAAGATAATTTTGATTTAGAAGACATGCTTAAATGATTAAAAAAAGTGCTATGAATTAAGGCATGTTACAGTAAATATAGGAAAACTGACTATTTGGTCATTAAAGCAAATACAAATGAGAGCTTAGTTATTGATGATGAAACAGAAATATTGCAAGTTGACCATCCAAATAAGAACAATCATAAACAACGTACAAGTCCTGGAGAGATGGCTAGCGACGTACAGAAAAGTCCTCTATTATACAAGTATGGACACGCTTTGCGACGGAATTACCCGACAACCGAGCTCCGTGATTGGTTCGCCAGCATCAGCCGCCATTTTGGTCCTGATGTCTATATGATATGGAGAACATTTTTAAATATTTATTTTAATTTAGTTAATATGACTGGGTGTTGTGCATTTGGTTGTACAACTCAAGGAAATAAAGGCGTTACGTTATATCGCATTCAAAGTTTAATTTTGTCTAAACTGCATCAAAATAATTTACGTTATGTAATAAAATAGTTGTCAACATGGCTCAGTTGTATTTAGCAGTGACTATTACTAAGTGTATTATACTTACAATATTATTACTGTATTACTCTGCACTTATTCTCGAATACATTTTCCATAGCTTTTAAAAATTAGATGAATGTACATAATTTGTGAAGTGTTTTGAATTTTTTACATAAATATAGTTTGCCACAGATGTAGTTCATTTGCAATGTCACAATTGCAGAAAAAATAATTTAAAAATGCAACATGCTACTGTAAGATAACTAAATGCATGTTCATAATTGGAGAAAAGAAATAGAAAATGCAGATCTGTAGATTACGAAAAGTCTAAATTTTCACGCATATCATTTAGTTTATTTATCTCTTGTTTTCACACACTAATTAAAAATGAAGATTTCTGCTTGTCCTAGTCATTCTCATTGGACCAATTTAGAGCAGAGAAATGTTGAACTGCATAAAATTTTTGTTCTAAGTTGAATTTGGTAGTAATTCTCTGAGCCCTATAATTCTTATATTTCATTCTTAACTGACAGGTTAACTGTAGGCTTTGTACAGTTTATATCAACACTCTTATACTAAATGCATTACAATAAATAATTTAAATAGTGAATAGCAAAATAAAATGAGAAATTATTATTTTAAGTTCCACGTGTTAAAAGGATGTAATTAATAAGGCCTACCTTTAATATTGCGATTTCGGTTTTAAGCGATGACAGCCTATTTTCTGCCGGCAAATGATCCGTCATTGGCCGCTGAGTTCGGATGCGGTACAAAGCGAAAATGCCCTAACTGTAGTCTCAAAAGTATGCATTTTCTGTCTGACCTAAGCCTTCTAGAGCAAAAGAAGAACATGACCAGACGCAGAAGTTATCGATCAACAGTATAATATAAATATTTTAGGAATTAACTGTATGACAACCGAGTAAAACGACAGAAAAACTTAACACGTAGTCTTATGGGAGTTAGAGGCGGTTAGACCCAACTTTACCTGCTAAGTAAAATATTACGCACTGTATGTGTATAACTTCTATTCAAATACTTAAGAGTCGGTATATCTCTTTGCGTTAACAAAAGCAGAATATTAATAGTGAACAGTTGGACGTTATCCATACATTTCTCTCACTAGCCATCTCTCCAGCTCCCAGCTGTAAATACCGCATGCTTCTATATTAATGGTGAACAGTTAGACGTTGTCAACACATTCTTCTGACTAGCCATCTCTCAGCTCGCAGCAGTATTGAAGAGGAGAAATTAAAAATATAATCGAATTGAGTAAAATAATTGTAATCTGTAAATTGTAAACTCTATAAATTCCAAATACAAAACATATAGGAAAAAGATTGGTGGAATAACTGTTGTGAGATATGGGTAATAAATAAGTATTATATAAAAGGAATATTAGCAATTGAAATGAATTATCTCAGATGAAACGCTAGAATTTCAAGAATGAAACATACAAAAATCTGAATACACAACGGATGCAGAAGAAATTGTATTCGAAATAGTTGAAAACAAGAGCCTTAAATGGTTTGGTCATATGATGAGAATGGGAGAGGACAGATTGCCTAAAGTAGTGTATGTAATGGCAACTACCAAGAAGATGAGGAAGAGGAAGACCAAGAAGAATTTGGAGTAATGAGATATGGAGGTAATGACAAGAAGAGGCTTAACACTCGAAGAAACACAGGACAGAAGAGTGTGGATGACTGGCACAGGAAGACGACAGTAGCTACAAACTTTGACATGGATTGATGGATGGACGGGCCGGACAGACAAATTGATGTGGAGTACTATATGTTTCAATAGGCATCTGAGGCTATGTCACTAGATAACAGCATTAGTCTGTTAGCAATTGCTGATATTTGACACGTGACAATCTAGGTTTACAATAGCTAAACAGCAGTCGCAAGACGTCCTCGAGCATCGCTCCATTATGTGATTTTTATGGGTCAAAGTTATGGAATCAAAGAATATTTATTAAGAAATGCTTCCTATCTAAGAGAAGTGCCTCCTGTCATGTCACGTTATTTACAATTGGGTGTAGATGTTCTCTGAAGAGCGGACACGCATCGAAGACAAACACCGCGTCGGCCTACCAACGGAGATTGTTACAGAGGCGAATTTGCGAGTTGAAGACCGAGCGAACAGAAAGTTAACTGCTGCTATTGGCCTACATCATAATACATGACAAGTTAGGTTGTCACAAAAGTCACGATAGATGCCACGCATAGGGTATAGATGCCCACAACACAAAACGCCAAGAATGGATCTGGTAATACAGCATGTCAATCGTGAGGGACAGTACGCTAACACGAATTGTCACAGGTGATAAGTCTTGCGTATAGCGTCGTCTGCGGGAAAAAAAAAAATTTAAAATTACACCATGGCGCGGTTTTCTGGAGGGTGTGTTTGGGGAGTGCGGAGGTTCTGTTGTAGACTGCTGCTCGTTGAATCGAAGTTCCACCGGCTCCTAGCACAGTCGCAGCTCCAATTCTATTATGAGGAATCTGAGGGTTCACTGGAGTGTTTTGTGGCTCAGTTTTGACTCTTGGGAACAGGAAATGTATTACACTTAAGATACACGAGACTGATTCCTTCGCAAATAGTTAATTTCATTTCCAGACACCAGTCAATTAGCCATGGACTGATCGCCGCTGTCTAATCACTTCCCGAGGCTTTATTGTACGTGATACAAAGTCCACCCTTCTGATCTCTGCCTTACGGCTCTCTCTGCACTTCTCTCTGACGCGCTTTTTACCGACGGATTTATAGCTCCCCGATCTTTTTCTGCCTCTTAATGAGACTTGGAATTTTTAATTCCCCCTGAACGCCCTAACATTTAATTTTTTTATTCCTAAGCCCATCCTTACGCGAATTTTAATTGTATATTATTCTGAAAACAGATTAAATTCCGTGTTTCCTATTGGATATCCCCTAATATTTATTGTTGTACAGACCGGCTCCGATTCGTGCTATTTTAGACAACGTCCATTGGCTGTCGCTACATTTCTCAGCTACGTTCCCATGATTTCTACGGCCCGTTATTTTCCCAGTTATTTTCTGTGTTATAAATTCCGGCACAACCCTTATATGCTGAACTTCTAAAGTAATGACTCTTTCCTCCTTTAGTCCTTTTAGATCCTCAAATGTTCTCACATATAACCACGTTTTGTCCATCCTTTTGCCATATTTTTTTCCTGGGAAAATGTTATTTTTGCGGTGATGCCCGTACCCTGTACTATTTCGTATCTGTCATCTTCGATACATTCTTAGAAATCTGTAGTTCCTACGTGTGGCGCACCTCCCTTTGTCTCCCTTGTTCCGTTAGATAAACAATGTACCATGAAAGTGGAAAGTACCCTTTTACCGTATGCCGACAATGTTCGCTCTAAAGTATTCACGCAGATGAAAAGTAACAATTCTTAGCCTATCTCTGTCTCTTTCCACTACCTGCCTCAGCAAATTCTCCTGCAGATAGACCTTCCGTTACTTACAATGAAACATCTAAACAGCAGTAACTACTGCAAAAAGGCCTTCATACAGGTGTCTTTCAGCCATCACAATAACAGTAGAACTGAAAAACGAATGCAATACTTCCACCTTGCTCCGATATGCACAACATATTCCTATCTGCTCAGATATTTACATACATACAATATTAATCTTAACAATATTACAATAGGAACTTAATTTTAAGGAGCCCCGAGTTCTGGCACCAGTCATCCACGGGAGAGTGACGCTCACAGTCTCCTGCGATCACGAAGGCATACTGCTCACCGTATTTCAGTCAACTTCTACAATGACATCCTCAGGAAGTTTCGTAAGGTCATTTACCAGAAGCGACCTAACTCCCCATCAAAGACATGTTGCTGTTGAATGACAACGCACAACCTCATACTGCCAACAAGGCAATTGAAGCGCTGCGAAATTTAAAGTGAGAAGTTCCCGAGCATCCTCCGTTTAGCCCCGACCTTGCACCAAGCAACTTCCGTTTGTCCGGTCCTCTTAAACAGCATGTTTCACAATTACTCAACGATGAAGTTGTAGAAAGAAAAGTCACCGCTTGGTGTCGACAGCAGCCCAAAGAATTTTTTACTACTGAGTTTCCAGAGGGTTGTGAAACTGTGGGTTAGGTGATTATGCTGAGAATCAATACTCTTGTTGGTTTAAGTTTTATATCCATTTGTAGCTTACTTAATGACTTCTCGTAATACGTGACGCTTAAGTTAACTTCGGCATTTGTTGCAGTAATCCCGACTAGAGTGAAACGATAATTCCGATTTAAAATTTTGACCAACCAATCAAATCAATTTTTTGTAGAGTTTTGAAAACCATAGGGAAGGTTATTAATCTGATAATGAAACCTGTGTACGGAGTGGAAAATCTTGGTATAGATATACATACTTATGATTTATTTTACAACAGTTTAAATGTTAGTGCACCAAGTGCAAATTTAAAAATATTGCATTATATTTTGATCATTTTTGTTTGTAGTACTCTAAGATGTGTGAAAATCGAGCAGGGGACTCAGATAGTAAACGCTTGTGATTCTCATTGGGGGGGGGGGGGGTTCCTCGAGTACAAATCACGTGGGGACGTTCATCCTGAGTTTATTTTTATTTATTTTTTTTTATTTTTTATTTTATTTTATTTTTTATTTTTTTTTTTAATTTTTTTTTTATTTTATTTTATTTTTTTTTTTTTTTTTTTTTTTGTGCTGGAGTGCATCTTCCCTTTTCATGAATTTTCCGCTATCCCATTTGGTATGGTTTCATTTCGTTGGCTCTGTTACAGGATCGAAGATGCTATGGGAGATGGAATGATGCAGTGTAATGGTGGCTTGCGCACCCCTCATCTCATCCCTTCCTCCCGAAGGTCCTGTCACAATCCAATCCATCCCCAACTTTTAATCTCTTAGGGCCAGTTATATAAAGAGTTACCTTGTTTTTAGGGCATAAAATTAACCACCAGTTTTTCCTAACTTGAAAATGTTGGTTGTATAAACATTAGTCCAATATTATTTCATCTTAACCTCAAATTAAACCTAACTCGGGAAATTTCGCACGTTAAATCACTAACTAGAGTTTAGTAATTGCTAAATAAAACATTTCTCAGAGTACAGGAGCATAACAACTTCGTTTATAAATAAAACGGTTTGTTACGTTTATTTTAATTTCATGTAGATAAAGTTTCTTCAATTTCACTTTTCATTTCCGCGCAATGACAGACAGAATTGCGTTCAATTGTAGGCTATGTTAGGTTACCTTACAAGCGGTATACAGATTTCTGATTTCTCGTCCGAAGATGAATTTTACCATGCTGCTCGTGTATTTCATGAGAGAATTCAAAATGTGATTTCGCTTAGCAATAGATGTCAAAGAAATGAAACAGATGTTACGTCCCCGATTACAATCACAAACTAAGCGGTCACGCTTTAAATTCGGAGTACATGATACTATTACCTTTAAGAGTCTATAGTACAAGGGCTTCCATGTAGTTATTGGAGAATATTCAAAGTGGAGAAAGGAAGGGCCATTAGAACCATCCATAAAGTTACTAGAGCAATAGCAGTTCTGAGACCTCAGTTCATTAAAATGCCAACCGAAGAAGGTGATGTAAAGAAAGTGATGCTAGGCTTCTATAACATTTGCAACTTTCCTGGAATTTTAGGTGCTATCAACTACACACATATCCATTATATAGCCTGGGGGTTATAATGCAGAAGTCTTCAGAATAGAAGCTTAATACTCTTTGATAATTTCCAGCCATGTACGTTCTTTGTCCTTGTTTGAGACCGAATATGTTTATTATTATTATTATTATTATTATTATTCGCTGATATTTTAGCACCGTATCAATAATAATATCCTTTCTAAAATTTGCTAAAATTTTGCTAAAGGTTTGCTAAAATTTTCCGTTCGTTTTCGCTTTAACTTTTCCTTATCCATATTTGAAGACATATTGAGGGAAAAAGTAAATGTCTAGGAGTTGGAAAAACTGAATAATTATTACTTTTCTTAGGTTCAACAGTTGAACATTAATTCGCTCTAAACACGAAACTCCCTATTATTTCGCGATGTTGCCATAGGTTTGACGGTTATTGCAAACTCAGGGTTATTTTTATGCAGCAGCCTTTAGTTACTTTTTAAATTACAGTTAAAAGTAATCTCCAGTTAGAAACTTTTATACAATGAGGCCCAAAGCACTTATACACTGTTTTTTCACATATTGATTGTTCACCAAAAGCAAGACATGGATGGCTTTTCAGCTATTCGGCCGCCCGTAAAGTAAACAAGCTTCATATTAACTCTTAAGACACAAACATGATATTGTTCATTTATTGTCAGTAAATATGTCATTTTGACTTTTTTTGCAATAATACAATTTACAGTTGATATTTAACGTTAATGTCAGAATGTTATGCCGGATTATGGTAGACATGACTGGATAATAGTTATCTGTGCAAAAGTCGAGCGAATCTTCTTGGTGAGTTAATAAAAAGCCGGACTACATTAAAATGAGAGGCATAAATAATTTATTTTAATTTACTTATTATGACTGGATCTAATTGTGCTATATTCATAATAATAGTAATAATAATAATAATAATAATAATAATAATAATAATAATAATTCATTAACGCATAAAACTGAATCCGTTGCTCTTGAGGAAATGAATAACAATAAAAAAAGTCCTCACTAAGGCTGCCAGTGGATACTACACGCTACATACTGGTAATAACAAGAGCTACGCACTTTGTTATATGCTCGTACAAAAACCAATCATCCGTCCCTCATACAGCTCGTTAATAAATAATCCGTCGAACCCGATGTAATCGCGATGCCGTAAGCCATCTACCTTCCTCTGCCTTCCCTAATCAGTCTGTTGATTTTCCGCCACCAATTTGTCACTTGTTAAACAACACAAAATGCAACATACACACTCGTCTACATTGTTCGTTATCGTTTATTGAAATTAGACCATTATCAAATTCCAGAAGAGGAAAAAAAAAGAATATATAATCTCTTGCTGTCATGTTGAACATGATACCAAATATTGGTAATGTTTCTTTGGGTCAAAAGCCATGTTATGTCATACATGTTTCGTAGAATTCTCATGTATCGAATGCACGTACTGTATGCAGCAATTGTGGTGTCCATATATTCTATCTTGCCATGAGAGGTAGTGAAAAGGGCTGAAACCGAAATATTATCACGAGAAACAAATTGTTATCACGGCTGATGGTATTTAAATGTAATATATATATATATATATATATATATATATATATATATATATATATATAAAGTAAATTACCTCATATTTCTCGAAATTCTAACAAATTCGAGTTAACCACGACTAACTATCTTATATTTTCCTCGGAAGAGAAAGCGTAAAATAAAATATTTGTACATTTAGGAATGTCGAGGGGAGCGATATTGAATAACGACTCAATGGACGTATGGCCTCTTTGCCAGGCAAGGACCGTAAATACCTCGGATGGAAAATTTCCACTGACAAAGAAACAGAAGGAAGAAACTGTTAACTTTTGTAATAGTTCGAACCCTAGTCCCTTTCTCAAGGACTGTGTCTTACTGTACTGTTGCGTACATTTAGGTCAGAGAACTTTGGCGAAAGAACAACGGCAGTTTTAGAAGCGCGAAATAAGTGACCAATAACAAGAGTTGCCGCCAATCCAGAAACCAATGTGGAGGAAAGAAATCGCTCCCATAATACTTAAAAATCGCGACGCCTAATGTTTATGGCGTCATGAGAGGTTCGGGCTGAACTTTTGATAAAACAGCGAGCCCCAGCAATTCGAGGCAGTTCTTGGGTAATTTGTCGGCCGAGCGGACAGTATCTCCTACCCGTGGAGCGCTGAGGCGACTCCCAAAACGCACCAGTCAATTACATCATAGCCAGGGCGGTTAAGGAATCTTCAGCACCAGCGAGGAGCGAAACCCGGATAATTACTATTTTCTACTAATAAATAACGAAATAAACAAAAAATGCCTTGATGGGTACCGATAGAGCCCTCAGCAGGTGACGAGACCGTTACGTAAAATCAATTCCCATCGGCAAAATAAATTTCGATTGTGTACAGAATGCGAACCCTGTACTTCTTCATACTCGATCAATCCGGTGAACAATGGGAAATGGTTGCGCTTTGATCCTTTGGTTGTACACCATGCCGGACGCCCCTGACAGACTTTAACTCGACATTCTTTTATTTCTTTCCGTCAATTGCTGATGCTCTTTCCTGGCGGACACGTTCATGTGACAGATGATGTGGTTCTCCGAAGCGACAGTCGTCAGTTATACCACAGTAATGCGACCTGTTCGTCTGCGGCTGAAATGTCACTACAGAGCCGGGGGTGTTCGCTCAATGAGAGCGCTTTGTTCCTTACTTTTAATCAAATATTCACTTGGTAGATTTGGCATTGCCAACATACCTGCGAATATCTTATAGTAACAAAATATTTTTCTTGGTTAAAACATAATTGTTATACACCAGAATTATAAAAAACGTTTAATGTTTGTCAAAATTATTAATAAAATGCTACATTATGGCAATATTTGCATCAACTTCCCATAGTAATTATTGTATCATTAAATTGTTTTCATTGCTAAAATTCTGGCATCAACCGAATATTTTGTTGCG
Source organism: Metallyticus violacea (assembly GCA_030762175.1). NCBI lineage: Eukaryota > Metazoa > Arthropoda > Insecta > Mantodea > Metallyticidae > Metallyticus > Metallyticus violacea. Next base: position 32,095,569 of record CM060842.1, on the reverse strand, counting down.
TGATATTAAAGAAGCAATTTATGCATTATTAAAAACAGAATTAATCATTCATCTTCGTTGCAGAATTCTTAATTACAGTTAACATTAATTTACTTCTGTATCATAACATTTTCTCAGTATTGCAGTGGTTTAGGGGCGGTCCTGATAATTAGAGTTCAAATTATGAAATTGTTCGGTAAAGCTGATGAATGATCGCCTGTGGTTGTCTACGCTTCGATGACGACTATTTCTCAGGGTTACTTCTGCTGTTTTGTTGATTCGTACTCAACAGGACTGGGAGAGGGTTTCAGTGGTGTAAATAAGCACGCCATACAACATAGTCATGTCCAAAATCTTTCACATGCTTTGGTACTTTGGTATGATAGACTTAGCTGTCGCGTGTGAAACTTACAGATGAGTACCTCTGCGCGCAAAACTGAAAATGACTTAACTGATGTTTCGGAACTGCGTGCCAGCGTCCGAAATACAACTTGTTATCTGCGACTGAGAACTAAGAACTAAGTTGCGTCTTACCGCATCTGGAACTTAGACTGCTTATATCTCGCGTGTGTAAAATTGCAAACAGAGTAATGTGTATTGAGGACTGAGGAATTGCTTGTATGTAGCCGCGTGTAGATCCTATAACTTCTGCCTCAGTAACGTCGAACTACAGCTGTTTCTACCAACTGCTTACTGCCTATCGCGACGTTTAGAACTTAGAACTGCAAGCCCCATCCAAGCAACCGCCTGCTTATATATTCAATTCAAATCAAGTTAAAGATTGCCGTGGGGTCACACAGGCATGCGTAAACATCGCGCCTATCTTTAAAAGTTCAAATATACATTCAGTTCACGTATCGCACGTGCCATTTGCTGTTTTTGAAAGTTTAAAACACTTTTTTGGCATTGGCTATTTCAAAGAGCTAACAATACAACGCCTGTCGGGTTCAGAGACCTCAACGAGTTTTAAAGTCCTTCAGGTTTATTAACCCTGTAACGACAGGCCTTTTAAAATTGAAAGGAGTCTCACACACGACCCTCGGGTTACTTTCTCTGAATAGAAGTTTTATGACCCTTTTGTTGCCTTTTCAAGGTTTCGTAACAAAACATCAGAAGCGTTCTCTTTTATACAATTCTTACAATAAAGTTAAAACTTGTCACACATATACATGATGTTTATATTACTAATTAAAATGTCAAAATACGATTATTGGACTTACATAAACATAAATAATAATTATATTTCAGTGCAATTTCCTGTTTATAAAAAGTTTAAATTTCTTAGCTCTATATCCCTCGCTCTTTCTTTTAATAAATACAATTAAAATAGTATATTTACCGATAATGAAGTTTCATTTCTTGGAGATGACAACTTGCAGCATAGAGTAATACGCCCACTTGGACTGGGGCTTATATCACTCTGATAAATGCTTAAAATATGTAAGCAAAATCTATGATTTATATCTCTTACTTTCTTACTTTAGCGCCATTTTACTTGTATATCAATTCATGTTTCACATTCGATTTACTTGGCAAAAGTGATAAAACACCATCGAAGTACCTAATTCAATATCTAAATCTAAATTGTCTTCAGAATCGACAATTTTCGAAAAAGAAATATTTTCCTTCGTTACGAATTTCATTCGTTCTATTTTATCGCATATCATTTGTTATCATAAACAAATGAACATCATTACCATGTTATTTCTAAACCAACTATAACCTATGAAGTACATTAAATCGCAGTATATTGGAATAAATCAAAATGATGTTCTTATTAAAAACAATTCGATATAGGTAGTTATTATTAAACGAACGCAAATAAAATATTGTATACAATTGGTCAGATAAGCTTAATTACAGCTCTCGGCTACCACCTCGTTTTGCAAACACTCAAACTAAAATGAAGATCATCCCACCAGCTGTATAAGTGGTAGTAGTAGTAGTAGTAGTAGTAGTAGTAGTAGTAGTAGTAGTAGTAGTAGTAGTAGTAGTAGTAGTAATAGTAGTAGTATATAGTATATAGTGGTAGTGGTAGTAGTAGTAGTAGTAGTAGTAGTAGTAGTAGTAGTAGTAGTAGTAGTAGTAGTAGTAGTAGTAGTAGCAGTGTATTTATTTATAAAGTATATTTGTTACAAATCTAATTCATCCATGTCGCATGGGTTCTGGAATCGTACATGTATTCCCAATACACTAGAAAATACATGAAACTGCAAAAAGCTATATTTAACTTATAAATAAAATAAACGGAAAAGAAAACGGCAAAAAAGTAAATAATTTGCACTCCGTCACATATATGTGCAATTAATTCCAAAAGATGTCTTGACTCATGTTTCCCTATCCCCTCCTCAGTTGTCTGTCTCTTCCGATCCGAGCTGTCTCACTTTGTTTAAATTTTACCTACTCCCTCCTTCTCCTTTCTATCTGCCAACAAAGTCCAGCACTGCAACTGTTCTCTCCTCCATTTTACAAACACAGCCGGTAGATATCTCTTTTTCCATTCTTTCGTCCTCTTGTAGTACTCCAGAATATGTTCCCAAGATTCTTTATCCAAACATATAGGCAGATTCTTGTACCCTTTCTGTCTGTTACTTTAGTCACCCGCCACGCACCAACCTGAATCAAGCGAGCTCCTGATTACAATGTTTGGATGTTACGTTCCTAACACTCCATCTCCCATCTGATTTTAAACTCCGATTGTATCTTCAGTGTAACTTTTTCTGCACACTCCGAAAGAGTCAACTGCATATTAATAATGTCCCTCAAGCATTTCTTAATTTCCCTCCAAACCCCATTCCTGTTTTCCCGCTCTGCTATATTTTCCATACCCCTTCATAACTTTGAAACCCAGGTCTTAATTTCCCCCATTTTCACCTGCTCGTGCTAATTAGTGTCTGATCTGTGAGCAATTCGTAGCCAGTACTTCAATGCTCGGACCCTGCATTCTATAATCTCACTATAGGCATCAGATTCCTCCTATCAGCATCGAATGTTGGTATTAATTGAAGCTACGCTACCTATTAAAGATTTTATGTTTTCTCTGCAATGCAAGACATGTGCACACCTTGGGCATAAAAGTTCTTATTGGTGATTCACAGGTCAGTAACCGGACACTGCTCTAAGCGGCAAGATGCTGGAGGCATAACACAACGCGCGCGAGGTCGACAAAACAAACTTAAATGGTTTAGATTGTTAACAAGGCCATGTAAGCGAAACCATAACTCATCACTGAAAAACACTATTTACGGCCTAAATGTGGTTATTTACGAAATAAGAAAACCAGGTGCAAAATTTAACTCTTCTTTGTAAGTTCTTAAGTGTTAAGATATACTTTTGTAATGTTTTTTGAGAAAAATGTCAGTAATTTTGTAGTGCGACGTTGAGGTGAACACTTTTGGGGCTCATAGAGAGAGGAAGAGAAATCGTTCTAATCGAATACCTGTATCAAATCTGTTATTATGAACAGAAATTTCACTAAATGCAGTAATCCCATTTCTGAAATCCTCCACTACACTGAGCGACCGATTGAATTTCTATAAAATTACAACAAATGACAATTCTTTGTTCCGTGCTTAATTTCTGAACCATTACTCAAACAGGAAGACGAGTGAAATAGCACAACGCACTAATGAACACGGCACTTTATTATGACTAACGCAGAGCATTGATCTGCATGGCGGGGTTACTGCGCATCTACAGCTAGCTGTATAGTGCCGTACTACTATGTCATCGAAAGTGAACCTAGCCAAAAATTGGCCCAATGGACTCGCTTTTTATTATAAATATTACATAACAGTTCACTGCTCCATATCCATTGTCTAAAAGTATGTGTTTATAAGCATATTCGTACTTTTTCTGCGTAATAACTGGAGAAAACTATTGCCAAAGTTTCACACTATGATGTAAATAAAAACTGTGGCAACAGATAGGCGAAACATATTATTAAAAATGATAAAACAGCAATCAAAATGCTTAACTATTGTATCGAAATACGAGTATAAGAACTAACACTTTTGAAGAATATGGTAGCGTACAATAATTTTCAAGTAATTTTATATATATTTTAATAAAAGATCAGTTTTGTTAGATTCCCTAAGTATGCAACCCTGGGTCAAGCGGCTCTAACATTACACACTTCAGCCTACAGCCAGCGAGAGACTGAAGATATTGTGAGCACTGTACTCCGACCATCTGACACTCTGAAGCGTGTCCGATTGTGAATTACATACCTTCATGCGTTTTTGACAGCAAAAATGCTAAACTGCCACGTTCTAACCTTAGATAACTTCTGTTAATGAAGAATGCTGTGTGAGTATATAAGTGATCGGACGATGAGATACATGGTCAATAGAAGGTCGTGAGATGTGCATGATAAAGAGCGTAACGGAAGGCCCAGTGCAAAGCTTCTCGAGTACAATGTCGGTGTGCTAATTTTGATGAAATTTATAGATTTCTGTCTTCCGGAATTGAAACTGAATGCCCATCCATTACAAACACATTGTCTTAGCATTTTCAAATGCGAAAAGTCTGAGTGAGAATTGCCACGTTTGCTCAAGGAACAAATACAAGCCGAGTTATTTTTGAAAATGCCCCAAGAGAGGTAGATCCAGTCATTAATCGCATTTTTACTTGCAATGAAAGTTGAATGCATCATTCAACACCTGAGAGCGAGATGGCAGCAGGTGAAAAAGCTTCCTTCAAAAGCTAAGGTGTTGTACACACTGCACCAAAAGTATTCAATAATGACTGGCATTAAGATTTTTTTCGCAGTAGGAATTTATTGCGAGACGAAGAATATAATTAGAGATATTCCCCTCCAATGTCTACGTACTTTGCTATTGTCCTGCAGTTTGCATATTGAGCCATTCTTTGAGGGTATCCCGGCGCCTCTGGTGGACCAACTGCTTGAAGCTCGCCCACGGTGACCAGACGCTCCAAGAACCCGCCGGATCCGCGCTGTACAGCTCCACCAACCGTTGGCATGTCTCCTCACACTTCTGTTTCTCCGCAATAGTGAGGAAATAAGGCAACCATTGCTCACACACTTTCCTCGTCTTCAAGTCCTCGTGAATGATGTTATGAAGGGTTTCCCGTGATAGACCTGTAGCGTTCAGTAGTTCATCAAAAGTGATTTGCGTGCTCTCCATTCATCCAGTAATTCAGACACGAGTTGTGTGTTACCTCCACGTGCTGTTCGGCGCAGTCCCTGCCGTCTGTGATATCCAATGAAACACCGATCTGCGACATGGGGCTGTTTATGAAGCAGCCATTCCTTCCCTCCTCAGGAACCACAATGTCCGCCCTTGTCCCATGATTGTCTGTTTCCATGTTGTGTGTTCGTTGTCCACGAGCTCAATGGCACGCCGCAACAAATAAAGCAGCGCTGGTCCACATCTGGGATGTAGCAACATCATGTTTTGGCAATAGGCGGTACTATAGTCTTTCTTGAGGATACGCCGACACATATTTCAAACTGCTACTTTTCCAGAGTTTTCTGAACGCCTCAAGTAATAGGAAGTTATTCTGAGAGTGTCGGATTGTTTAGTTGATGGACTACGTGTCTTACAGAATCACAATGAATGCGGAGAGGCCTTGACACAAATTCGTGTGTAATTAAGCTCAAACGTTCTAAACTTTTAACTCGCCAATTCTATCCCGCCATGATAAAGCTCGTCCACATTCACCTCAAAGGACTCATTGTTTATTTAGACAGTTCAGATTGGAGATTTTTGTCCATCACCATATCTGTCGCATGATTTTCAACATTACCGTTGTCAGTGACCAGGAATTTGAAAGTAACAATGAAGTAAAATCTGAAGTGAATAAACTGGAGATGAATAGTATCAAAAAACTAGTACAAATTATCGGAAATTTTTGGTAAAGGAAGTGGAAAAATAAAATAGAAAGTTCTGGGGTGTAAATAAAAATGTTTAAAATAAATTATGTATAGTGGGAAGCTTACTTTTTGAATTGCCCTCATAGATAAATCAAAATCAGTCTCTCAATTAATCTTACACATTTTTTGTTACGCAATATCAGCTTTTGCATTAAACTGTACTTTTGTTTTAGGGAAAAACATCACTGGTGTTTGTCCCACATTGAATCAAGACGTAATGCAATTATTGAATGTGTGCCCATCTCGTGGTGTGCAATAGAAGATATGAAAGAGGGGAGAAACTCTAGGATGAACAACTATGCACCAAATTGAACGTGACTGTCTGGCAGTTCCGTTGCATGTTTAATTAACGATAGGGGATTTCATCCTCCGGTTGTTTTTAATCCGCGTTCTATCTATCTGTGTGTGTGTCGATGTTGGAAACGTATACAAACACATAGGAAAGACCACACGCGTGCACGAGTGGGATGAGTATGTATACATGGGTTTGTACACAGTGCAGAACCAAAAGAGGATAAATCACGGTTTTAATTGGGAGCATAGTAGAGGAAGATTGAAAAAGAACTGACCTTTGAAACGTGGCGGTGACGACCTCAACAAGATTCGTGAACGTTCTTCATTGCAGAGTAATATTTCATTTGCCATCACTTCCCCCTGCAGTGAAAGGCAGGTGGGAGAGTTAGTGCAGTATTAGAGCAACGAAATATATACATAAAATAACGATGCCAACTGTCCAAGCCGCCTGTTGCGTATAAAAAAATCAGCAACCACCCAAGAGCCGCTGCTCCATGTGTTTTAATTCGGTTACCCTCGTTTGGTGCGAGAGCTTAAGTTGATTTAGTAGTCATGGTTAAAAGTGTTAACTCTTTTTTCTTCATGTTTTGTTTTTATCTTTGAGCATTCGAAATGAATAGGGCGAGCATCCTGTAGCTTTGGAACCCGAAAAGTGACGAACGAGGAAAGAAGTAATAGAATGAGCCAAATACTGAATGATTCATAGATGCTTTGACCGTGAGAGCGGTACTTTTCACTATGGGCGAGCGCGCCCCTAGTTAGCCGATTATTATTATTATTATTATTATTATTATTATTATTATTATTATTATTATTATTATTATTATTATTATTATTATTATTATTATTATTATTATTATTATTATTATTATCATTATTATTATTATCATTATTATTATTATTATTATTATTATTATTATTATTATTATTTAATTGTGTTTAACGCCCATTTTTACTACTGAGACACTACAGGCGGTGGACACTGATGATACAGAAGATGAAATGATAAATTGAGAAAGCATTTTTTTTTAAAGGAAGGAAACGTTCCGGGCCTAAGTTTGGGGTACCTCTCGGGCATTTGCCATTTATGAGGACTGAGGAAAACCTGGCAAAAATCTCATTCAAGGAGGAGATCCTGGTGGGAATCGAACCTCGGACCTCCCGCTCATGATCCCGCGCCTTAACGACCTCGGCCACCCGGGGCGGTAACGGCGAATGAAGAGTGCATTTTTATGCAGCTGTCAGCAATGAAGGCAGGTTGTTTCAGCTACTACTGTCCTAAAATAGGTAACAGGTTATTGTCCTTCAATGGTTTTATTGCATAAAATATTCTATGCTCAAAACATACGACAGAAAAAAAAAGGCACATCTGCCATACCGGAAGTGTCGATCGCGCAATCAGCGATTTACAAATCATACTGTAGTTACTAATAAACCTCTGCCTTCTATATTTGAGTTGCTCTATTTTTGCCGGTTTCAGCATTAAGTATAGTAGTAATAAACTAAGATTCTAGTGCCCTCTAAGATCATAAAATAGTGTCAGGTCATTTTTGCTCCATGCCACGGTTATATAATTCAAAAACATGAATTTGACAACCTCCCGTTGACGTCTCAACAAGTTTTAACCTTGAAAGTATGCTTAAAGAAGAAAAATTCCGTTACGCAGGTAAATTGAGTTCCCCAACAAGCACAATATACATGTAAAATCCAAATTATTGCCTTATTAATTAATGAAATAAGTTATGGCATTACTGCGTTTAATTATCATGGCATACTCCAAAGGTAACAAATAAATAAACTGAACTATAGGTTTGTCTTTTTATATATATATATATATATATATATATATATATATATATATATCCTTCGAAATCACTTGAAAATGAATGTATACAGTGAAATTACTCTTAATTTTCAAAAGTAAGGAATCGAAATTAGAATTCTTGCAACCTATAAGTATTACAAAAGGGAAAAAATGTTACAGTTGTTTTGTTGTTATTATTATTATTATTATTATTATTATTATTATTATTATTGAGATTAAACCTCAAGTATTATTGCTATAATATCAGTTTAATGAAATATATGACAACTGACAGAAAGCTATATTGTGTGGGTATTTGTAAGCACTTTTAAATGTAACAATATTTATAAACTGAGAATTGGTATCATCTTTATATTCACTAAAATAGAGAGACTAATAATAAAGTTTCGAGTTACATAAAGAAGATGGTGTTCATATGTTTCAATGACACAAAAACATTTTCCTATTTAAAAAAAAGCATAATGTATACACAAATATTTATATACAATTAATAATAATCAATCGATAGGTTCATGAATTTTCAGTGACTATGGAATTTAATTTAAATTTAATTGTACTAAAGACATATAACGCAAACATTTTCTGAAGGTTGTTGCAGAGCGCTCTTACATACAAATATAATTCATACACTCATATTAGATTAATATTTCACAGATAATATTTTCAGGACAATGTTTTTGTTAAATATAAAACATATGGAACTTTATAAGTACAATTAATTTGTCCTTTCATTTAGAATCAATTGAGAGAAAACTCAACATTATAGCGCTTTTTAAATTTCGGTTTTCGGATGTACCCCTACTCCTAATGGTCCGATTTCCCTGCCTTTCACCACTTTTTTCTTATTTTGTTTAAATTATATACACCCATTTTCACAGCGAAAAAATAAATATTAATGCCACTCTGAGCGATTTTTAAATTTTGGGTTTCAGGTAAACCTCCGCTCCTAATAATCTGATTTCCTGATTTTCTGGAAACTATTTTTCTTGTCTTATTTCAATGAAATGGCCATAGAAAAGTAACTTTATAGTACAGGAGAGGAGTTGTTTTCAGTATTAATATAGTTTATTGAACAATAACTACTGTGAATATATACATGTACATGTACAAGTAAAATATATTTCAGCTTTGAACAACAACAAAATCGTGCTAAAACATGATTCAGCCTTAACCATCCAAATTGTGTAAACGTATGCAACTCAGCAATATATCATTTAAATTATTATAGTTTCCTTGAAACATTAAATTTTAACATTTTAAAGTTTTGGAACTTTGTCACATTTACTATGTAATATTTAATTATATCCTTATCAAATAATTACCATAACACAAGCATATTATAAAATCTCCCGCTTAAACAACGAATAAAAGATTTTAAATGCAGTTTATTGTTTACAATGAATTCAACTGGCTTAGCATGATGCGTTTCCTCCTAATCTCAAATTATAAAAAGGGAGACTTTAACTCGTGGAATTAACAACCTTGTACCTTTTACAATACACGTTGTACTTTAAAGTTCAATTTTATTTTTTGTGTTATGCTTATAATTATTGTTTTTGATAAATCTGTTTTAATTGTAAACCACCGTATTGCATAGTTAATTTTTATGGTCATATTCTGTAAGTTTTCCTTCCATTATACTTCCAAGGCTAAAACTTGACTGGTGTTAATAGGTGGGTATCAAATCTTAATTATTGTGTTAAGTAGCAACTTCTCTGAACGAATCTGTTTTCACACGTATCGTAAATAAAAGCCTGTTCTTCATGATTATTTTTATTTAATATGATACTTAACGAAAAATAACTAGCACACAATTTACTTACAATGAAAGCGCAGAGTAACACACGAATTTACAATTCCTTACAAATCTCTTAAACTAACTATAGGCTGCTACCTGCACATGCATCATACGGCCTTGACGGTCAGCATCTCCCAGTATGCAGACACGCTCAGATAACTTCACTGTACATACTTGAATCCATTATTAAACGAAAAGGTCAATAAGGAACAACTTGTTACAGCACATCAAGCTCTCTTTTAAAGCTAAAGGTACGTAAATTTACCTCTTTCTATGGGTGTTCTACGTGACAGCTGAATAATTCAAAAAGTGTTTATTCCCTGGTGATAAGCAAGGAATACACTGGGTTACAGAGTTCTGTTTAAAAAAAAAAATCTAAAATATTCCTCAGCTTTTTAATCGCTTAATTCCCCCCCCCCCCCAAGTACAGACAACAATGCAAAATTTTCTCACTGTTTAAATTTTGTGTGTGTCAATCGATTTTAATAAAATTAAAAATACTGACAATTAGAACTCTTTTACATTAACGATCCTGACGATGTTAAATATTGACTATAAACGTTGCACAAAGTAGGGTACATTTTTCTATAATAGCATAAAATATCATGTTGATCCTTATGAATTCAAAACATATTGAGTCATGACTTCGTTTAATAAAGCGAAAAAGTCACTAAAGGATCTGCATTTATTGTTTTAAATGTGAATTAAACAAAGTGAGACAGCTCAGATCGGAAGGGCAGACAACCGGGAAGGGGGTTAGGAACACAATGTTTTTTTTAATTATTTGTTACAGGTATGTATGGGAGTGTAAGTTATTTATTTTATACTGTTTTTCTGTTTATTTTATTAGTGTATTTTAATAAATGTTCTATTATATATTTTTAATTTTCCATTTATTTATTTATTTCATTAATATTGTTTGTCCCTTAAGAGATAAGGGACTTGTGAAATTTCATGTATTTTCTAGTATATTGGGTAGCATGTAACGTCACATGGCCCGTGAGGCTTCTATCATAATAATGAAATTCCCTGGCTAATGGTTGCACGTGAACAGTCAGTCGCAGTTTGCAGTTTCGAGAGCAAGCATTGTTTTTGTCTTTGTGTTATTACAGGCTATTTATATGCCAATGTTATTAATTGCAATGTGTTGGTGAAATAAATTTTACCGTCGTATATTATATTAAGCTACAACATAGAAGAAATAGATTGTACAAGAATGAAGTCATACTGTAGAGCAACTTACAGAAAATATTACAGTGGAAATTAAAGAATAACCAAAGTATAGCTTTGTGACTACTAACAACTTCTATTACACACATGATGCAGTACGTATGCGTGTTACTGATGATCAAAGTTGCATAACGTGAAGGGAACTTGTCCTCCGTCGGAGTCTGTGACTAGAACGACATTAGCAACGCGCCTGTTGCATTCAGCTGCGGACGCAGGCCAAAAATAACTCTCTGTGTCTATGTGTGAGAGAGCAAGGTAATGCTTTTTAAGAGTAAAGCACATTTTATAATATTTCCGAATCGCTATTATTAATTTATTTGTTCCTTAGAGACTTGCAATGTTTGTTTGTTTGTTTTTTTCCTCCTCCCATGAGTGGCTAATTTGCTTAACCCTCACTCTGGAAGATGGGATTTTATTTTAGAGTTCCTTTTAAACTTTACTATTTGCTGAAATTTTATAAGGTACTCTAATGTATGGTACCGAATTGTGGACCGCGACAAAAAGAGAGAAATCAGTTTACAGTCTGTGGCGATGAAATTTATGAGATATTTAGAAGAATGCACTAGAGTTGATAAAATAAATGAAATTATAAGATAAGATTTGAATATTTGTTCAATTAAAGATAGGATAGTTGAAAATAAAATGAAATTGAAATAGTATGTTGATACGATGGCAGAGAATAGGTTGCCAAGAAGATAGTGAATTATAAACCAATTGGGAAGAGAGTTTGGGTTGACTCCGTAAAAGATGGCTTGACGATAGAGACCGGAACAGATGAAATCACCTAATCCTTGAAAGGAGAATAACAAGAATAAGAAAAAGAATTTATTTTGAATTATATCCACCGGAATCTGTAGAATTTTTCCTTCAGTTCCTGAATTAATGAACTAAGTATTTAAATAGTTTTTAATGGCCACATATAGCTAACATGGATAGATGGATAGATGTACGGTTGTTCTAGGGCCAGAGGAGGTTATGCCTCCCCCATTGAGGGCACTTCCGGGAGATAGGTATGAGGTATGGCGGTGACTGCGCGAACGCAGGGGTCCATAATATGTTTTTAGATGGAATATTTCGACATCTGTGAAGCCCTTCGGACACAGGGGTAAAAACCAAGCGCAAACCACTATCATGCCGCACCAGCCCACTTCGCCCTGGCACTTTCGACCCTGTAATAGAACCAAAGAAATGAAATAATGAAATTTCGTGGAATATTAATATTCATCTCATCATTCACCATAGTGTCCAGGAAAATATTAAAAAAACCTTGATCATTGGGCCAACTGGATTGTACCCCGGACCTCCCGAATGCGAATCTCAACGTTACCACCTGAACCACTCCGCTTAGTTCTGGCTGTCGTTACTATTATCCGATCGTAAATTCTAATGACTAAGGCTGTACCTAGAGAATTAAAGAAGCTTGTCATTTTAACAAGCAAATTGGTAGACTTACTAGCTACAAGCTTACACTGGAAAGAAATCTCTGACACATACACTGACCATGAGATACTCTCTAAACCAACTAATTAATCTTCGGCTCTTAACGAGCTTAAAGAAAAATATATTGCTACATTACACAGAAAGCGGATACACATTCCCAAGATTTATTACTGTATGTATTCATTACCCTGAGACATGTACAATCATTTACACGTAATTCTAAGAAAAAGTCTCTCTTTCAATATCGTTGAAACGGTACAATCATTAAAGGTATATAAAAGTGCAATAAATTTGCTTTCATCCGAATTTGTTCAACTGTTTTTGGCTATTTACAGCTGTAACCGAAAAAGATCATCATCCTAGACACTTCCAATTCTATGCTGTGAAAATATCATTAATACTTAGACATTAAAAACATTTTTTGACATCTAAAGCAATAAAACAATCGAAACTCCATAAATTAAATTGCACTTTATTAAACATATATTATTATTTATTGCTGTAATTGCAGACGCTGTTTAACCCCTCAGGTCATCAGCGTCCCATTCAATTCAGGGAGAGAAACGGCCGATAAATTTTTCTCAGAGGCCTCTTCTTTCAGGCTTGAGGTTCTTTTAAGTGCCGTAAATCTACGAGCTTACGATTTCACTTCTCTTCCGAAGGACGTCATGCATAGAATTTTTACGCCAGGGAGAATTTCATCTACCATGACCGGAATTGCATCCACGATCTTGGGTCTACGAAGCAAGATGTTTTTCACTACACCACTAGGACCGACAGTTAAATGAATACTAATTAATTCAACTTTCTGCAATTTTTAATAAATTGCAAGTATACTAATAAAATTTTCAATGCCATATAAGTAAACATTCATATCATTATTAATATAGTTTACTGCAGCCAAATTTCAAAATACAAATTTTAAAAAGGACTTTGGACGTACATTTGAAATATTTTAAATGCCTTTTTAATTATTTCAAAACCGCATTAGTTTAATGTCATCATTCATTAGCGCATAAAAAATAAACGAAGTTACTTAGCAACGAACGACTGAATAAAAAATAATGCTACTTATTGCTTTGCTAAAGCTGAGAGTGAAACGTCAGCTCAATGCCATTTCTAATGTTTTGGATTGGATGGTAGACACAAAGAATACATTTTCGTACCTCTTCAATTCTTTCTTAAGGACTGGCCATTGTGCTTACACCCTAATGTGAGTACCTCTGGAAGGAAGGGATGAGATGAGGGAAACACCGGGAACCAGTATCCCGTGCGATGGGATACCTCATAAGTGCTCCTTGCATACTAGACGCCGGGGAAAATACATTTCCAAAAGCCTCACACCTCCATCTCTTCAGGTTCTTTTGATCCTTTTGATCCCAGAACCAAAGGAATTAAATTAAATGAATTTGAAGAGCTATTTTGCTTGGTCATCTTTGACGTAAGTTTAAGATTCCAAATTAAAAATTGATATTGTTAATTATAGATGGGACAAATTGTAATTCCCAAAATGTAAGATTAAAGAAATTCCCTTGAATTTAACCATACTTTCTTACTTAATTTACATAAAAAGAATTTACAAAAAAACTAAAAAGTACATTTAAGCACTAAAAATCAACAAATAATTAATATATATTAACATTGCAATGATTTAACCTAAAAGAACCATGTATTCTAACCCATTTAACATTGGAATTCCCGAGTTACAGACTAAAATATTACTTGGTAACCGTCCATCTCTTCCCTATCCAAAAACAAATTATCGATGGAAATAAGAAACAACAGATATACAACACGGGAAGAATAACATCACTAGGTTCACTACCACAGCCTATTCAGGCCAATAGGCAAAGGGCACGACTTTACAAGTTAGCGGCTAGTGAACGTATTGAGGAGGGAAAAGGAAAAGGAGGGTAAAATCGGTGCATGGGAACGCGCTACTATAATGACACAATATTAAGGAATAATAAAATATTTATTTAAATCACTTTACTTTTAAGCTATACATTTAAAAGTGAACAGTATCAGTATCTAAAATGAAAGATAAATATAAAAGATAATATTTTCGTTTATTTCAATCGAATCAACATAGAACATAATTTCCGAGGCTGAACAAGTTTGACATCTTAATATGCAGCCCCCTAATATGCTGTTCTGAAACAAAGCTCCGTGCTCCGAGATAATAAATCGACACCTCATTCTTAAGAGAACCTCCTGCTTTCCCATTTCGCGTTATAGCTGTATTGACCCTTCCATTAGCGACTCGCGCATTTGAGGGAAGAGTGCCAATATAAGAAAGTCGCCCACACCAACGAGATATCGTCAATCTGGCTAATGGCTGAGGTAATCAAGTTGTCGTTTGCCGTATAGAGGCGCTATAGCTCTTACTATATATTTCCTCCCCTTTTATACAGAGTCTGTGGACAAATTTGAAACCATGGAGCTGCTATTCTGGCAGTAAATTGTTATGCTCTTGCCAGTGACACCTCCTCCCTTCTTGGAGAGCAAGTGATATTTTCACGGCAGAAAACACAAGACTTCAAAGCATCTACCGTGATTTATTAGACAATACAGCGCCAGTTAAGTACATAATATAGCTCATTAGTTGTTCTCGTTGGATTTATGAGCATGCGCGAACTTACTAATGTCCGTAATTATGAAAATGAAACTTGAAATTATTTTAAAACTATAGCATGGTTTTAAGTTTTGACTATTTGCACGATGTTTACTCTCATGGTCAGTAAGCTCGCTGAATGCATAATAGCAAGCAAAGTTAGGTAATTACTAGTTAGTTATAAGGTGACCATTGTGTGGCAGAATGCATTATGACGCTTTTTAGTATGTGCTTTCTATCGCACGAATATCTAAATATGATAACTAGTGATAATTTTCTTATGTAGTGAGAAAGAAGACATGTAATTAAACTTTTAGTGAATTCTGAATGACTGCAATAGCGGATTAAGTAGCAATGTAAGCTCTTGCGGTTGTACCAGTGGAAAGATTTTTAATAAACTATACAAATCTGCATCGATCGTACCTACTAGGCATCTACAAAGAAAAAAAAATAATAAAACGTTTATCTATACATACATAAATGTGTTATGTGTGTCCATTAACGCTGTAATTGTCGCAATTATTATTTTTTCTAAACGAAACTCGACATATAACCATCAATTAACAAACGATTCATCGAATTTGTTAACTAGCTAAATTGGACCATTGGGGGTGAGGGGTTAACCTAAAACGAAAATATTTCTTTACAAAATTGAAAAATCGCTCTGTCGGCCGCAATTTTTGTTTAATCTCAACGAAACTCAGTACATGTCTTTAAAATAAATTGATAAAAGTAGTTTTCGAAAATCATGACAATGATGCCATTAGGAGGGGGGTATACCTGAAAAACGAGTGGAGGTTGAAGTGAAATTTTATAATTGCTTAGCGGCTGCAATTTTTTTAAATGAAACTCGATATATACCAATGAAATAAAATACGAAAAATCGTTTCCGAAAATTAGTGAAATCGGATTATTAGGTGGGAGAGTTTACCTGAAACCCAAAGCTTAAAAATCATTCTAGCAGCACCTATGTTTGTTTTTTCACAACTAAACTTCCCATATATCATTTAAATCAAATAAGAAACATTTGAAAATCGGTGAAAATGGATTATTAGGAGTGGGGATTTACCCGAATACTACAATAGCATTTAAATTAAATTTCAAAATCAATGAAAATATATGTAACTCTATTGTTTTTATTTGCTTTGTATACTGTAATTGTTTCCGAAAAGTAACATTTTTGTTTTATTGGAACATATGAACATTATCTTCATTATGTGTATTGAACACAATATAACTCGAATTTTCTATTATTTCTTTCTATTTTAGTGAATTTAAAAAAGATACCCCGGCGGGTTGCGGTTTGCTCACCACATACCCCCTGCAATTCTGCACTCTTATCAATGATATCACGTGATGTAGATAGAAGACGCAGCGGTCGTTGCGGTAAGCCGAAGGCCCACATGAGGCTATGGAAAATCAGGTTTGAAGAAGAAAAGTGATATCAAGGGTTCAGTTCATAAACATGGTTACATTTAAAAGCTATACTCACACAGTATAGCTTTGGTTATACATTTCATTTAATTAATAGTATGCCATTAATTTTTGGTATTCATCTCAATAATAATAATAATAATAATAATAATAATAATAATAATAATGATAATGATAATAATAATAATAGTTCTAAAAATGTGGTTACTCTTTTGTGATACTTGTAGGTTGCAAGAATCGTAATTTTCTTCCCCTAATACCACACAGTAATGCCATAACTTTTTGATTTCATTAATTTATAAGGTCATAATTTGGTTTTTATATTTATTTTATTAAAAGTTGGTAAGGAATTCACTTCGAAAGAATCTTAACGTAGAAAGTAATTGTTTTTATTTAATTCCAATGGTTATAGAATAAATTATTCATCACAAAAATAATGAACTTTTCCCCTACAACTTCCTCCTTGCATCGTACTCCTATGATCCGCAATGAAATCTCTGGGTCACGTGCTTAATTGGTAATTGTCTTCTTGAGCTCTAGACAATTTACAAGGGAGAAAACAGCGGTCCCCGGGAATGCATCCTTGACTTCCGGATCTTTATGTCTGTTAATAATTAATAATGCGCAGATATCAATTTGTATTTAAACAATAACCAGATGCATGTTACGCTCCCTAACAAATATTTTATAAGATGTTCAAGAAAGGTACTGGCTTGACATTAGATTAATAATCCACAATTTTAAAATGAATACAAATTCAAATATCTTCGTGGAAAATGCTTAATTTTAGTGTCCTTGATCCATTTATAATCACGATCTGGAGCAAATAATAAAAATTCTTATACCAAATATTAAACCCTTCAGCACTGCTGGAAGAATTTAGATCGACAGATGTTTTTCTAATTTAAAGCTAACTTACCCACCAAAGTTTCGTTGGTAGAAGAAAAACTCCCGCAGGCTAGAGAAAATATGGACTACTGACACATCTGTATGCCAAATACCTTCCCCTTGTTCACGTCACTACAAATCGAGCAACATACAACCGGAGGGTGAAGGCAAAATTAAGAAGGCGCCGAAACCAACATGCACCGACTTGACTTGCAATATGTGCAAATACGGCACAATGGTATTGAAAAAAATATAAAATTTTTCCAAAGTTTCGACAAAAAGTATGAATTCAACTGTAATGAATATGATTAAAAGCAAGAAGAAGTCTAGCAACTAACTTTTATTTTGTGTTGATTGATAAGGTTTCTCATAAAATATTGATTTAATATGACTCTATATATAAAAAGGAACTAAGGTTATATCAGGAAAACGTGCAGACACAACACTAGAATCTACTTTCCCAATCAAATGATCTGAGAAATGTTCAATTATATCATTTTGACAATTTAGTTCGAAATGTACTGGCATACCATCGCGTTGAAAGGTCAATTCTCTGTGAATATTCTCTTAAGTAATTCAGAAAAAGGCATTTTCTATAAAAATTCCATAAATATTATTTAACCTGCAGGCAGCAAATATGGCCAACTACATCTTCTTGATATAATACATGTATTTATTATAATGGGCTACCTTAATTTGATCACAATAGTACTACACACGTCCCAAGTAAATGGTTTAGTAACCTGAGTTCGGCACATACCTGTTAATGTCGGACAAGTTCAACTTTCGGAATGTGCTGAAATAAAACACCCAGGGAATAATAATAGAAAGGTAGGGGGAAAGAAGAAAAATTCGTTATTATTTGCTGAACAGTAAATAATGAAAAATATATAAAAAGCATGTAAAATAATTTTGCATTTAGAATAGTAACAAAATTTTGGTAAAACAGCAAATAACTTTAATATACAATTGTTATAAAAGTATGTCACAAATAAATAATTTAAATCATAATAAAACAATTAAAACATTATGCTGCATGCAACTTTGAATATTTAACTTTAAAGCCATAAATCTTGAAATGTTTGCCACATTTACCACATTATAATTACTGCGAAATTAAGCTTAAGTTACAAGATATTAAACCTGCTAATTTAAGAAAAAATAAAAGAATTTAATGTTGTGCCATTACCATAAGTTAACGCCTCTGCTTACAAACGCAGTTCCTTGCATGGCAAAATCATAACGTTTACTTTAAGCCAATTTAATAATAACAACAATAATAATATACTGGAAATTTCACAATAAAATATTTTACAAATATTTTCTACCTCGCATTGGATATGGGTGACGCAGAAGGCTCCAGACCTAACAATTTGGAATTAAAGAGCGGAAAGTGTCAGCATCTCAACCTGAGCCTTGATGTGTGTTGTAGGAATATAATCCAAGAATGAAGTGAGCTTGACACGCCATACAGATCGAAACGATTTGTTTAAACCAATGAGCAACCAGTCATCTGAGCACATCATGGTTATATAGCGGCGTAAGGAAAAGGAAGAAGGAAGTCTAGTATATCGATCGGAAAGGAAGGAATACACGCAAGAACGTCACAGTGTCTATGTCACATCAAATTGTACTCCCTTACATTCTTAACTTATGTGCTGTTCTAAAAATGTTTTAACAAAGACTTTGTGGGGAAACTTCAAATCGTCAAATTGTGTCAAATTTAATACTTTTCGGAAACAATTTTTTAAGGATAAAAAGTGAAGAATAGTTGCGGATATCTTTCTCACAAATTCCATTTTGACGCCTTTCACGAAAAAAAACTTATTGTTCTAGTTTCGGTTGCTTGATCTATTTAAATGATGCCATTAATTAAATGTCGCTTAAGATCTGTGTATTGAATTTAATACTGAAATACAAATTATTTTTTAAACAAGGAAAAATAGATGATTTAATTTTGAAGCGTTCCTCGTGCGATGATTTATTGTGCTCCGTTATTCGGCTGTATCTCCTTAAACATACAGTCGGAGGGAAAAACCTTGGCACATATACTGAGTAGGAATGTTGTTCAAGTTGCGGTACGGCCGCTCTTAATAGTGTCCCACGTAATTTCCTTGGAGATGGGGATGTGGTGACGCCAACAGACCATGGCGATGATACTTTCTAATTCCTGCTGAGAGTAATTTAACTTGGGGATTGTTATGATTATTACGCGTCTGCCTCCCCCACTTGCCGTAAATGGGAATGCATTTTTATTAACGCCCTTGTTTTCGGCGGCGCGGTTTATTTGGACTCTGGCCAACACTCCGCAACCACCAGCACGGCTAAGTTTGGATCCTCTCTATTTATTGTCTTAAAGATTTGGAGTTACATTTCGGATTCCTATCGCACCCTCCAATGGCTGCTTCTAACGTATACTGTGCAATTGGGTTTTCCTACCGCTTGACTTTATATCTCCAAGAAGGGTGCAAATTAGAGGAAAACTTTAAAGGTCGAAGGAAATAAAAATGGATATAAGGGCGCATCGTTATCTTGAACGAAAAGGGGATGACGATGCCCCTCTTTCCATCCGTTTCCAGCTTAATTTCATATTATTATGACATTCTGTTTCTAATCTTTATGTGCATGAACTGTCAAGTAAGAGGTGAAATGAGATTTATGCGCTCAGTCAAGGGCTGTACAATCGAGGACCATATAAAAATGAGGAAAACCTTTTTATGGTGTTTAACTACTGAGGCACCACAGGAGATGGACACTGATGATACATGAGATGAAATGATAAATTGGGAATGAATTTTTATTTAAAGGAAGGAAGCGTTCCAGGCTTAAGTTTAGGGTACCTCCTCGGCATTTGCCATTTATGAGGACTGAGGGAAACCTGGAAAAAAAAAACCTTGTCAGGGAGGACAATTCTGGTGGAAATCGAACCCCAGACCTCCCGCTCACGAGTTTACGCCTTAACGACCTCGGCCTCCCATGGCGGCATTGAAAGTACAACCACTTATAAAGCAAATACAAGATTTTAGAGAGAAACGGACTAAATGTTTTACAAAAAATGCCAAAAGAAAGAATACCTAAACAAGCTCTATATTATAGACCAAGAGGACCAAGGTCCATTGGATGACCTAAAAATGATTAACATAGTAAATATGAGACTGAAACAGGAAGCCTAAACCGTGAAAGAAGAAAAAAAGAAGATTTTACTTGAATTTTTTTCGCAGCCTGCTGTGAGTTTTATCTCATCGTGTCATCGTTTTATTTTCAGTGTTTTATTTTGCATTTTATTCATATAATTCTTAGCGATTTAAATATTTATGCTATATATTTTTTAAAAAAGTACAAGATGTCAGTACGTTAAAAATACACCGAGAAAAGTTGGTTAATTTCTTGATAGTCTTCTAAAAACAAATACCGCAATGAATCTTTTAGTTCTGTAACAATCACATAGATGGCCTTATATGAATCTTTGGTGCGCTAAGGTGGCGATAAAAGCGGTTTTTTTAGAACTTTTTGTTAGGTTGCGTTATTTCAAGCCTTAGTTCACCAGGGATGCAATGCATAACTTCCAAATATGCACCAAAATCCTTATGTAACACGAAGAAAAACAGCAGTTAAGTGCTAATATATGGGCAGGGGTTTTTATTTTGTCTGAAAGAATGCTACGATAATAATCCTCTTTAATTTTTTATCTGAACATTTGAACGAACTACTAGAACAATTTCAAGTTACTGTTCTGGACATTATGTAGTGCTGACATAATAAAGCTAAATCACATTTTGCTATGGACCAGAAATATTTTATATCGGCGATTCCAATAAAAATGGAAAGGCCATGGAGAGCTAGTGGGCTATCCTGACTTCAATTCACTTATCTCTGCTTATGGTCACATTTGAAGGTGATCGCGTATTTACAACCTTTGTCGACATCGATAGAACAGCTGGAACGTTCAAATAGGTTCATTTTGAGCATTGTCTTTGAAGGAAAGGTTGGTATTATAAAACATTTCTCTATTTAACTGCTAAAGGTATCCCGTCACTTAAATAATGTATTGTATAAAGCCCAACCTACTTCACCTAATGTTGAAGAGAAAATATATAAATAAAATAAAAAGTTGTCGGAAAGTTTATACAAATGTTACCTCTTTCAGCACAGTTATGTACCGTACTATTTTTAAAGGACTCAACTCCTCTGGCTTAGTTTTTAGGATTTATCTGCTCAATTCATAATTATTTATTCCATGGCCAGTCCTTGTGAGATTCATAGCTGTCCAAATACTTATGAAAGGCCAATGATCATGCTTCATTTTTATTTATATCAACTACTTGTTTGTATGAATCTGCAGGATGCCCATTTTTTACATATTCAAAACAGCAGCATCCAGTGCCTACAACTTGCAAAAGAAGAAAGAGAATTTAAAAATAAATTAATATGGAAAATAACCTTATCACTTTCTAGTAATAAGTTGTAATTTTCGGCTTTAAATTGTTGGTGACTATTTCACTCATGTGACATCTTAAATCGACCGAATAAACGACATAAAATTTTGAATTTTAACCAATCACAGATATCGCAGTGAAATTATTGAAAGAAATTGTCAAATCCGTTTTATCGCTCTACGTGCATTTGTCTTGTGGTCAGTGTAGCCAACTCTGTGCCTTCATATCGCCACGGGTGGTCGAGGTCGTTAAGGCGCGGACTCGTGAGCGGCAAGTCTGGGGCTTGAATCCCGCCAAGACCGTCCTTCCTGATAGGTTTTTCCAGGTTTTCCTCAGTCCTCATAAATGGCAAATGCGGGGAGATGCCTTAAACATGGGCCTGGAACGTTTCCTTCCTTAAAAAGAAAATCCTTTCCCAATATATCATTTCATCTCATGCATATCAGTGTCCACCGCCTGTGGCGCCTCAGTAGTTAAAACGGGCGTTAAACACCATTAAAAAAAATTATACCTCCATTCGTAGTTCCTGAGCACGCATCACTGACCACTTCTCTGTGTTTTCAGGAATTGTAAATTTAACTAACTTAATGTGTGTGTATTCATTCATTCAAGCTTCTTCTTCTTCTTCTTCTTCTTCTTTTGCGTATTCAGCCTAACAGTCTGAAATAATTTTATAAGTTAATCATAAAGCTTAATAAAAGTTATTCGAATGCTAAAATGTTTTCTGTGTTGTTTTTCTAGTTGGTATTAATAAATCGAACAGTAGCGACTATAATAGTCAACTTTCGTCTATTTCATTCCCACGGTTTCTAAATAGGTAAACAGTCATAACTAAGTATAACATTTTATACATTCGTTAATAATCCGAGCGCAAATTTCAAATATATATTTCCCTTGTTCTTATCATGAAACAGTCCCACCCGTAGTGGCTCTTCTCTATTGGCATTACTGACAACAGACATTCGTCTCTTGCTAGGTGGCTTGAAACGGTTAAGTATTCATAATACAAATGTATAATTGTTTACATTACGGGAATTGTATTTAAATTCTTGTTTTATTCATGAAATAGTCCTAATAAATATCACTCGAAGGTGTGATTCGTGAATTTATCGACAATCTCAGACCCTCTTGTGATACAATTTGTGATTGATAATTTTATTCTTAAATCGCTTAGAGTAGGAGCAGCAGTCAAATATATTACTTAAATGGATATCTTCTTCTGTTTCTATGCTACAGGTTGCAAGTTATAAGAAGCCATGGTTTGCTCCTGAAGTTCTCCCACCTGCTATGCTGGTAAGCAAATGAACTAGCCAACAATATTTTGCTTCACCTACTTTTAGCCTTCCATCTGCAAGGTCAAAGAAGGCAATTATAATTTCGTATTTATATTTTATTTAAGAATAAATTACTCTTTAATAAAAAAGTAAAGACTTGTGAAGCATTTAAAACTGCCATCTGAAAATATCTCCTATACCACTATTGATATAAAAACTATTTCGCTAGCTTTAAGAGTACATAAAATCCTACAAATCTAGTTTATAGAGAACTAATATTGATCATCATAAAATGACTATTTTCAGCACAAAGTTCCGTTTTTAATGGATCATTAGCCATAGCAGAAATTGAACTAGATGAATTTAGGACCATAATGACCTTTCTCGAATTGTTTCTAATGTAAATAGTTTAGGAGTAATGTATGTTAATGTTTTAATCATTAAAAGTAAGTAACAGTAATATAGTAATTAAATAAGGATCATACTAGAGCACTGTGGTTCTGCGGTAAAATTGGATGTATATTATTAATAACAGAACAGATGCTTTGAGCTCGAAAATAATTTCATTTTCTGCGTGTCACGTCTAGTTTTTCCGTTATATATATATATATATATAAAACTAGATAAGTTTGCGATAACTAGATAAGCAGAAAAAGGATAAAACACTATTTTCCGATACTAAATCTGTGACTTTATTTGTGTTTATCCTATTTATTGTTATTTTATATTTATTTAGGCTATATTATATTATATATTCGTGTTCATTTATATTATATGCCTATTTCCGGTATATATCGCCGCGTTGTAATCACTAAACTTTAATTCGAAGTCCCTGTTGCTTATCTCTCTAAATATCCGCATATAACTTAATATTTTTGTATTACATCTTATCGTGTGCAGTTTTCTTGTTCTTTTTGTTATTTATATAAGAATGATGCTTTCCTATCCCTCCGTAAGTCCTTGCCCATAGAAGACCCCAATGTAGAGTTGCTAATTTTTATTAGTTGAGCAGTTGACTTACATCTGTAAACAGGTGAAAAATTTATTAAAGTGGGTATCGTAATACTGTGATCATAACACTTTGACACTTTAGGAAAATCGCCCCAGTTATCAGATACGCATTCTGTGTGTACGGTCGTAAAGTAAACGTGTGGATATTGATAGTAAATTATGAATGTTTGGGCAAAATTCTCAAAAGTGTTGCTATATTTATAGGTGTTATGGTTGATCGAGAGGGATGTAAAATAGATTTATTTCTAAAGAAGGAATGCTTTGTTTATTTCAAAGTAAAAGTGGGTGACCAGGATAAATAATTTGCACCTCAGTAATAGATTCATGTAACAGCTGTGTAAACTGGTGTACTGTACAGAGGTAAGAAAACGTTTAAAACAGTTGGGAGAGGAGAAACACGAGCCAAATAGTTGTTGACTTCTTATTAACTTTTTAAGGGAGTTTTAGCTCATAACGGCAATAAATTAGCATCCATGTCACTCACACATTCTATAGTCCTATAAGAATCCTATGAAACATTAGATAAAGATAAAGCTACCTAATGTGTCCCTTAAGGGCAAAGGCCTCTAACAAGTACAAAAGCTCGCGTTTTCCTAACATGATGAGCTATTCCACGCTAGTTGTTCGTATGCTGTTTAACACACTCTGACTGATTTGTTCTTTGATTACTCCATTTCTCACTGCACTAGTTGCTTCTCGAGAGATTTCCATTTTTCTCTTCCTCTTGCTACTCTTGACCAATCTGGACCTGTATGTTCCTCGAAGAGGTCTGTCCATCTTCTTCTAGGTCTACCTAGTGTCCTTTTTCCTGCCTGGGGAGATCTTGTAAGTTCACCTATTGTTGCATTCTTGTAACGTGACCGCCTCATTACTATTGGGCGATGTCTGTTATCTCAGATAATTAATTTATTAATACTACAGTTATTTTGTCCCAAAAGTTATTCTGAGGATCTTGCGTTGCATTTTTCTTTGGCATATTTGAATGTTGCCTTGTTTTCCTGTTATTGATCATATCTGGCATCCATGTAGAAATACAGGGGTATACACAGGTTTCGAGCGTCTGGAATCTGATTTTCTTAGTCAGTGTTTGGTCTAACAATATAAACTTAAGCGACCAAAATGCTCTCGATGTTAATGAGATCCTTCTTTGAACTTCTTTTTCCATTTTATCATGGAAGGAAATCTGTTGCCCTAGGTATGTATATTCGCTCACATATGTGAGTTCTGTTACATCCATTTTTATTGGGATTCAGGTCCGTTTGAAATTAATTGTGTCTTCAATTTGTTTACTAACAGCCCTGCATTTTTGGAATGCTTACATAATTGTTCCAGCATAGTTTGTAGTGCTTTCGGTGTTTTGGCAAATAAGACCACATGGTCGGCAAATCTTAGATTTGTCAGTCCACTGCCGTTTATTTGATTAGTTAAATTAAATTAAATATAATGAGCATGAGTGGCAAATATGCAGTGACTTGAAAGTTTTGGTTTACTGTTGGGACAACAGTTTTGCTACATAAAGTATCATGACTTTTCGTACGAATGAGACAGCAGGGCCAGAAACAAACATTGGAATGTTGTATGGTGGCCTGGAAAGCAGCTAACACCAGGAGACAAAAATTTAACAATTTAAGCCTTGTTCCTCGTAAGAAAAGTATACTCTTTCATTCTGCACATAAAACTTGGAATTATGAAACAATTTTTCAAGGCAATAGACAAAAATCTGCCTATTTGTTCAGTATATAAGTAGGAAAATTTCTTCATTCTCGCAGGCTAGAATAAAAGAGGGGATTTTTTGGCGGCCCACAAATTAAGACGTTGATGATGGAAGATAATTTCATCAGCACTATGAATAGTACAGAAGTTGTGAAAAAATATTTTTTTAACTGAAGTACCCACGGTGCAAGTACAATGTAAGAAACGTGATGTACAGATTCAAAGTGCTTCGCTGTAACATGAGCCTAAAGTTTCACTTTCAAATGGTTCATAATTGTCACGATTCTTGTTTCCTTTGTCTGCAAATATTACGTTAGTGACATCTGAAGACATAGCCCAATGAATTTTCACCTAATAGAGCATTATAAACTGCTTGACAAGGAAGTTTAGAGAATTAATATTAAATTATGACTGTTGTGTTCCATTATATCAATTTATAAAAGTTATTACAATCTTCCAGGTTATCAAAGAGTGAGTGTCAACAATTTGTGCACACAATTGAGTTGGGCCGTGCATGCTTCTGGACTGGGGGAAAAATGTGACACATGGCACGTCCTACCCCTTGGGTGGTTATTCTCAACTAATTGTTTCCTAGCATTCCCCACGATTTGTTACCTTGCTACCCAACCCCAATCATATTAAAATATAAGACTTGTTTCTGGAAATTCTAACACTAACCACCACCAATGGTCATTTTTCTTAACGGAGTTCTTTCCGTAAATAATTAACGAACACACAACAACAATCTAAATAATGCGTATGCCACAATACAGACCCCTTTCCAGCGAATTTAGACGTTCTCGACGAAGAGCAAGGTGAAAGGCTCCACCAGGATATGAAACAGTTGAGCGATGTTGTTAGGGACGTTAATACATAAAAGATAGCAGATTACTTAAAATATTTTACGTTATGATTCCGGAGAACACCTGAGGTCTTCATATATTCTCAAGTTCCACGGAAAGAGGAACCGAGCAAGTCTAGCAAACATTCTGAATTAAGTTTTTCCAAAATGCGTAAAACTCGACATAGTCGAGCAAAATAAAATGCATTTATAGATTCAGCACACCACAATGAGTAAAAATGACATGTTTTGATTTTCTTGCAAAAAAAAATGTTTGCTTTTGGTGCAGTCAGTTGTTCCTCAGTCTTTGGTGTTCTGAAGCTGTAACCTGATTATCATAAATTTAGCAAAGTGTCTGGCTCATAGTTTCTTTTCAAGGCTCATAGTTTCTTTTCAAAATTATGGCCATTCTCTGCAACACAAGCTTCCAGTCTTCTTTAAAGCAGGGATTTCCGCTCAGAAGAAATAGCAATGCAAATTTGTGGTGTCTTGTGGTACGGTTAGCACATCCTTGTAGACTAGGTGCTTCAATTTTCCAGAGAGAAATAATCAAAGAGTGTTAAATAAGAAAATCAGGCCAATTTCAGGCAATTCATTTGAATGAAAACAAAAGAATGAGAAATAGCTGAAAATTATTAAAGGTAAAAATTGCCGAAATTAATTGAATGTCACAAAAATATCCTAAATAACAACAGTTATTTGTGACTGCACGCAATACATGCTGGACCAAAATTGTGTATCATTTGTCATGATAACAGGTAGTTCTCGATGATATCTGATGGTGGGAAGTCAATCGTAAGTTTGCTGTCACAAAAACAAGTATTATTTCTGTGAAGGGAACAGTATAACTGTAGCATTTGAATTGATACAGATTATTGGTGCGCCATTGATGGTGGTTAAATTTTTCTGCAGTGTATTGTGCTTAAATGTATTACTAAGATAGATCAAAATAAAAGTACAGCAATAACCCCAATATTGTATCTCAATATCAGGTCTGTCAAACAGAAACTGAGCGGTAGTGCAGAACACAGTCGGGAAGTGTGATCCAGACGAGAATAGCCGAATAACGCGGGTGCGTTAAATACGTACTAGCAGGGTCAGTCGATCTACGTTCCATTGTGGACATATTACTGATGTCAGAAAATACAATATTACAGTTAAATAATCAGAACAGAAGTACACAATGTACATATGTAACAAATGCAGCAGTTAGTGACATGACACGGAAATACAGAAGCTAATTAACCTCTTCCTCTGCCGCTTCAATATTAGGTATGAGGAGCAAATCTTGCTGGAAAAGCTTAATTGTTATCTGGTCTGTTTGAGACCCCGGCTGAAATTGGAGAAATTATGAAAGCAGAACTGTCGTGAGTAAATGCAAATTTCATTAAAAATACCATAAATGTGTAGCTGTAGACGGTTGTCACTACGATCAACTCCTAAACCAAAGTTAATGCGCATTAAGAAATAATATTGTGTTTATGCTGTTATTGATCAAATTTGTGCGAGTTACGAGGGAAACTGTCCAGTGACAGGCTCGGCAAATGGTTAACCTCGGTCCCGCACGACTTGCGTTTATACCAAAAATATCTCTGTTTATGAACTAAATTAAGCTATTCCTTACACATTTTGAATTTTAATTCGAACTGAATTTTATCTGAAACACCTAGAACAAAACACACGGAGAATAAATTGGATATCGCCAAATAAAAAGGACAAATTGATGTTTGAACGCAAAAGAGGCTGATGTACCCTGCATGGGACAATTCCCTTCAGGCAAATAGCACAGCCTGTAAGTGTAAAAGGTAACAACATTGAAATTAAAATAGCAAAGTTGTTGACATGTAGTGAGCAACGAAGCTCATTAAGGCTTAAACTAGCGCTTGATGTACCCTCTCATGACGTCACAGAAGCACTTTTTCATTCTGTGTTTGCTCGAACTGCAGGTATGGTAGATTTTAGAGTTTTTTCTGACCTCCGTCCACTTTCCAGTTAAAGAGGACACTTGTAGGCTTGAATCCCGTTACTTTGTTATTGAGAAGAGCTGGATAATAAACCAGAACTGTGCTTCACAGTTCTTCTAGAGTAGACGTGTAAGTGCAACTGCAACGGTGCACATTGAAGGCGAACTCCGAACATGCGCTACTGCAGCATTACGAAAAGTTAAAAATGTTTCAATGCAGGAAACAAATACTTCAGTTATACTGTTCTCTTAACAGAAATAATGCTTGTTTTTGTAACAGCAAGCTACCACTGACTGCCCACCACCAGACACCACCGAGGAACTGCCTGTCATCATGACAAATGAAACATGATTTTGGCCGACATGAATAAAATAAGGTACAGCAAAAGCGGTAAGAAAAATGCTTCTTTCTGTGGTATTATTTAAAATAAATTTTACCTGCTTTGCTGCCAACTTTGAGAAATATTGAACTCTGGTAGCTTTTTTGGAGCTATCCCTGATAATCTCTAGTCATATATTATTTTATAATAAAGGCAAAAACTATTTAAAATTTGGAAAGTTTAATCAGCTTAGTTCCTAAGCCATTCAAGCAGTTTGCATAAAAAATTAATGTTTCCATAAACGAGACACCGAGATATTTAATAAAGTGTCTCCCTTCAGTGTCTGAATCGTGTAGCTATGATCAATTATCAGTTTGTCTTTCTAATACAAAGTCCAATACATTTGCCCGGATTAACTTCCAGGCCGATATCACGAAAATGTTGCATAATAACACGCATAAGTTCAATGGCCGCTTCTTTTCCATTGATAACAGAGTCGTCGGCGTAACCCAAAACTTAAGAGATGAAAGATCTCTTTAATAAAAGCATCTGATATATGATTTGTTGCTAGATATACAGAGATAGAAAAAGAGGGAATCCTTGCATTGCACCCTTAAGATAGGAATCGTTTTGGTTTTGGTCTTGAGGTGTTTCTATTTGAGTTTCATTCTCCGATTGTTGTAGATTGATAATTAAATCTGATAATTTAGAAGGCATTCCATCTAAATGAAGACTCTTATTCAAATGAGCATGATATATGTTATCAAAGGCTCTTACATAAAACAAAACTAGATTGTTTTGCAGATTTTAATATGAATCCTAGTATTGATGTACGAGGATTTTTATTTTCAACCTCCGATCGCTCTGCTACGTGACCAGACAAGCATAAGGAGAGAGATCAGCGCACTGTGCTAATACCCCACCATAGCGCCTACCAAGGCCAAGTGTAATACATCAGTTGGAGCTGAGCTACAGAAACTTCAACACAGCCTGCATGATTGTTTTCTACAGGCAGAAGGGAAGAGTGCAGCAGAAATGCATCGCAAAATGAGCCGTGTTTATGGTGCAAACTGTGTAAGTGAGACTGTTGTGCGTGAATAGTATAGGGAATTTAGAGAAGGCCGAACTGATATTCATGATGAAGGTGGACAAGGACGCAGGTCTGTCGCTTGTTCAGCGAGTTGATCATGTGGTTCAAGAGAGACGAAGGGTTACCATTAGTGAGTAGCCTGTGGAATTTCCGGACATTTCAAGGTTAGCTCTGTACACAATTGTTACAGATCTCCTAGGCTATCGAAAATTTTGTGCACGCTGGGTTCCCAAAAAAAGATGTATCTCCATACGCTGGCGGCTACCTTCTATGAAGAGGGTATTGAAAAGCTCGTCTATCGATATAACAAATGTCTTAATGTGCACGGTGACTATGTGAAAAAGTAACTGTGACTGTACTTGATTCCTGATAAGTGATTCACGTTTGTGTTTTTGTTATGCCCCATCGGAGGTTGAACATAAAACATAGCCCTCAAATATGTTAATGTGCATGTCATGTTAATAAAGCCTCGTTGATGTTCGTCAAAAAGTCTATATGCATAGGAAAAAAGGGATGGAGTACTCGTTCAATACTCTTCTTATGACTGAGCTATTGGTATCTCCATCACTATATAAAAGAATAGTCCTTGCTCTTCGAAAGCATTTAGGTACTTTATACTTCTGCAACAAGTCGTGGCAAATTTTTATATTGTATATCTAACTGTGATATCATCAATAGAGTCGGTCCTGGTGGTGTAATGGTAAGCATACGTGCTTCCTAAACCCAAGATCGCGGGTTCATCCACGGACAGGACCAATGAATTTTTTCGAGCCTAAAAATCCTAAGTGTAACTTCCTTCGGAAGGGAAGTAAAACCGTGGGTCCCATGTCATAGATTTACGACTAGTAAAAGAACCTCAAGTCTGAAAAAAGAAGTCTCTGTGCAAAATTTGTCGGACGTTTCATGTCCTGAATTGAATGGGACGCTGACGACCTGAGATGTTAAAGAGCATCCGTAAATAAAACAAGTCAACAAAAATGTTAATAGCCCTGACTAGTATGTGGTCCGGTTCAGGCTATCTGGTGAGTTACTCGTATAATTTCTTCCTTGGAGATTATAGAATTAAAAGTATCATCTAGCAGAACCCTGTCAACATCGGCTATTTTAGGATACACTTCTTTTTCCGCTGTGTTGGAGAAAGAAAGCATTGTTGTAGAAAAAAGTTTATATTTATTTTATATGTTATATATAAACATATGTTTATATGTTTCATTTTTACAACCCTTCGTATATCTTTCCCCCTCTTATTATTAAGCAGAAATTGGAATAATCTGGGTTTCCTTCTCTCAATATTTCGCTGATTTCCCCTTGTTGAATTACTATTATTTTTATCATCTCTACGTTTATTATTATATGTTCCTTTTTGCTTCTGGGTTCATAATACTTTGTGACCGAAGGTATAGACCCTGGAAGGCTGTTAATAAGGACGCGTAGTAAAGATTTTGGTTCAAAAATAGATTTTTGGCTTTATGCATAGTATAAAATTAATAACTTTCAGTTAATGTCCACATATAGTTTTTGAGCGTTTGAGACATTTAAAGGACATTTAAAGGACATTTAAATATTGTGGCCTCGCTTCATCGATCCTACCTACTAGGCACCGAAAATGCCGAGTTTCGTTGAGGAAAAATAAAAAACTGCGACCGTTAGAGGTCAAAAATTAAATTTATATATAAATTGATTTTATAAAACTGCTGTTCTTTCAGAGCTAAAGATACGTATTTGGGTAAATTAATTGGTTTATTTTATAAAATAAGGGAAATGTATTTAAACATTGACCATTGGCTAGGTTAGTGCGCTCTCGGCTAATGCCACACCATTGACATAGTACACAGAAAAGCTGGATGTGCTGCATTTTCGTAGCGGACTTAGTGTGCTATTTCTATACACTGCGGAAATCCCCAGATAGGTAATGTTAATCTCTGCTCTTACAGTTGGAATCACAAAAAGCTGGAGGTAACAAAAACGGCCAGGGGTAATGAGAGGTGCGGACTATGTACACACTCTAACAGATTAAATGTAGCGATCGAACAGGGCACCGATCTTGTGCGCCGTGATTTAAGGCACAGTTGACTTGCAGGGAGTGCTTCGCAATTCACATTCATTAGTTTCGGTCCGAGTCGTCTGGATTAGTCCACCCTCTATCCATCCATCCATCTGTCCGTACCAACTCCCATCTTCGTCCAGTTTGCTTCGCTTAATTAGAAACTATCCTTCAACAAGTGTCCTGATGGCTTTTCGCCGACACTTCGCCTGCAGGGATGCTCAACAGACTACCCCTCCGCTCTAGCTGCACTAGATTATATTTGTGTGGTTTGCTTAGAAGATTTTGCATATTTAATATTTTCTCTGTCAGTAATAGTGAAATGAGGAAATTCGAAATCAATGATTAGTAGGACAGTGGTTGATGACTAAACGATCAATAAAATGATTAATAAAATGTAATGTTTTTTGGAAGATTGACCCAAGAATAAATTAAATTTACTGTGAAAATTTTAATTAAAGTGTAATTGACATTAGATTATGCATAAGTTCCTAGCGATTTTGTTAGGTATGACCACACTGCGTTGCTAGGACATTGTTTATCGTTTATCATCTGTTATTAGTTGTTTGGGGTGTTGTGTCTGTAAAAACACCTTGAACTTTGCAAACTGGAGCAAATTTGCGCTCTTTCAGAGCTGAAGAAAATAGTGTCATTAGAAAAAAAAACGAACACTTCCGATATATTCTTCTTTAGGATTTTAATACAGGAGCAAAGGCAGCGGTGGTAGCTCAAAACATTTGTGCCGTCTATGGGGGGAATATCTTGGAGAAAGCATAGCAAAAACATGGTTCTGTCGTTTCAAAGAGAGCCATTTTGACGTATGCGATTCGCCACGTTCAGCAAGACTGTCGGTTTTTGTACTTCTGAACTCTTTAATGTATTATTATCCACGTCAGTCAACCCGAGAATTAACTGATGTGATGAATTGTGACAAGTCAATCACCATGTAACATTTTCATTCCATAGACTAGGTTAAAATATCCGACGTATGGGTACCACACGCTTTAAGTGAAAACAACAGAAATGATCGGGTGTGCAGATCTGCTTGCTTGTCATCTGTAAACTCTCAAACAACGACTACCATTCCCATAAATATTAATGTTGGGAGAGAGTCATAAATGATGGAAGACAATATGCTATGATATTCATCTCAATTAAAAACTTTTATCACAGCCAAAAAAAGGCTATGAATTTATGGATCGCCTGATATTTTTAAGGAAGAAAAGTGCAGCTAAATCAGTTTGTAGTAAGAAATACAACAAACTCTGACATACTTCTTCTGAATTGGCATACAAAAATACGAGATTCGTTCAGAAAGTAATGCTTTCAACGACTTTGCTTCTGAGGATCAATCATTGAACCTTTTATCATCAATGCTAGAATCCAAGAATTTATTGTAGCAACATTCAGCACAACAGGGGTGTATCTTTTCTTACCCCAGATTCCAATTCCGTATGTTCCTATGTTCTGCATAGTTTTATAGTGTTTGAGCAGATGAGCTTGAGAACGTATTGCCTATCTTTCAACAGAATAATATTGGGGCATATGGGGATTAACAATAACTAGGGAAATGTATTGTAGCGTTGAGTCAGTTAAGTTTTAGAAATTGCGGTTATGAATAAGCAAAACTAGAGTTTGCGCATGCGCAACATGAAGTAGAAGCCTTCTTTTAACTACTTTATTGCTAGTCGAGTGTGTAAGCTTGAGGAGAGAGGATGTGCCGCCGTCTGTTTCCGTGGCAGATATCTTGGGTAACGTTCATCACGTATGTAAGTGATAATTACTGATTATAAAGACATCTTTCCCATGGTTAAATAACCGCCACGGGTGGCCGAGGTCGTTAAGGCGCGGACTCATGAGCAATAATGCTGGGGTTCGAATCCCGCCAGGATTGTCCTCCCTGGCTGAGGTCCTCATAAATAGCAAATGTCGGGGATGTACCCTAAACTTAGTCCTGAAACATTTCCTTTCGTAAAAAAATTCTTTCCCAATTTTTCATTTTTTCCTGGAAGCAGGAGATCGTGACAATATGTTCCAATATTTCCTACAAAATGAACACCAAACTCATTTCAAATAACTGTAATTACAGCTTTGTCTTTTCATCTGACAGAAATTACATATGTTGCTTGTGGGGTCATGTGCCGAATGGTAGGGACGCCTGATGCCCTTCTTAGTGTCGGAAAATAAAGATAATGAGACTTTATAGGCTTTGTCTCTTATAGTGCGCGTTCCTTTCAATTTTAAGTTGAGACGCCTGCAACAGATGTTTATAAAAGGAGAAAAAAAGTATCAAAGATATGAGAGAAACTGATTCCAGAGTAATGAGACAGGGTATTTTGCACCAATATAAGACAGCTCATTCACCAAATGAAAGTGAAAGTTTGTAGACAGATCAAGCTGCAGATAATAATCTAATTTCGCACTTACTGTCTATTCACGCTTTGAAGACAAACCTGATGGATGTCTCTTTGATAAAATGCCTGTATCAGTGACGGACAAAATGCAGTATTATAGATTGAGCACTTGATATCCAATTTTAACTGGTGCATATTTGGCAAACTGTCATTTAGCTTAAATATCAATGAACACACTTTTTCGGAAATGAGAATGTTATGATATCAACATTCCCCACCTAAAATATTTACCTATTTACAGAAGTAGATTCTGTAAATAGGTATATAACAGGTATCAACTACAACACCCAATCAATGTTTAATCTTCTTCATTGGGCATGTAAAATGATATATGATAATCACCGTATGCCAAAAAACTCATTTTTAATAAACCTTGAATTACATTCTCATTCAAAAATTTAATGTACTGGTATTTTTTGTCTTTGAAAAATAAACAATACGTATAGAAAGGTTGTGCAAAAACATTATAATTTTTTCGAATAAAAAGTGCAATGTAACGACATTGGTAAATTATGCTAGCTTCAAGAGAGATCAGCCGTATCAGTGTTAACAGGTTCGATCTTCCGGCCTGGTTAAGTTCTGTGGCCATTTTCAGGAACTTATTTTCGTAGCAAACTAAGTTCTGTATATTCTGGAAATTCCCAGATAGATAAGGTTAATCTATGCTCTTACAGAGAGCCTGAAGATGGCCATAGAACTTAACTTGATAACACTGATATATGGCTGATTTTTCCAGAAGCCTCAGCTAAAATAAAATGCTATACGTAATTTTTCAGATATTTTAATTTTATTGGTATATTTTCCCATTTGGGTCGTTTACAATTGCTAATTTATAGTTACGGTATTAAAAGGTAAATATATTGTTAATTACCCGGCGACTCTCACCAATAGGGTATCACGAACATCTTTGTTTAAAAATATTATTTTAGTGACATCGTGAAGATGTAACCTTATACATTTTTACCTAATAGAACATTATGAATAACTTGGCTAGAAGTTTAGAGGAATTATTTTGTTAAAGCAAAGTTCTTGTTTTTACATTTAATTATATTATAAAAAGTATTATATTCTTCCAGATTATCAAAAAGTGAATATTAATATTATCTACATACCTGATTTTACAATATCGATTCAGCTGTGTATTTTTCTGGGCTGGATAAAATAGTAACACATGATATTTCCTACCCTTTCGGTGGTCTGTTCTGAACGAACACTTTCCAGCATTCCCCAGGATTTGCCACATAGGTGGGGAAACTCCAACTCCTATTCTGACAACCAACCACAAATATTTAACGAACACACTATCACAACTATGGGTATAAACTTTAAAAGTATAGTTTCTCTGGTATGGTATGATATAGTATAAATTATTATTAATGAAGTGGGTAGTTAATTACTGAACTGGATACAATCTAGGGAAGTCCCAATAACAATATTTTTACTATCATGTGTGATCTTAAAATGGTGTCGAAATTTATCAAGTTAGTAAAAAATGCTCTAAATTATCGTAAAAGCTTAAATATAATAATAATAATAATAATAATAATAATAATAATAGCGTAAGAGTCAAATATAAAAACATATCGATCTCTACGTCTTAAGCCATCATTATGATAATAGTAAAGTATTCTGAGAGTCAACAAAGGCGAGGTAATTGAACGTTCGCCTGGACTATGTGAACATAGGAAAAAAGCTTGGCGCATGCGCATGGCTGCAATGTTGAGGGGTTTTCGAAACACCGTTGCTAATTTAGCCCTTTTAGGGCTAGATATAGCATTTTTTACTTCGTCTTTGGGCCACATTTTTTTGAAAAAAAACCCATTGGGTATTCTAGTTCTGGGGATAAAATGTGCGTTTTCTTAAATATCTGGAGTAAAATGTAGGATTTTATGTAATTCACTGACTGGTTAACATTGTCAACATAGTATACTGCATAACTCCGTAACTGACGTAACACTAACTTTATTAATAGTAATTACCACATTCATCTTTGTATATGGTTAGAGTGAAGTAAGGAGGAAAGCGATTGCGAGGGATATTTTCTAATCAACTGATAAGCCGATAGCAGGCGCCACGCACCAGGCTACAACAATGTAAAGTAATCTACTTTAACCATAAAAATCTCTCGATTTTTATTTAATTTACATTAATTAAGTGAATTAAAAGTAAATCATAATCGTTTAATTACCCAAGAGCCAAAGCGAACAAAGCTAGTTCAGTTGTTTCCCATTATTTCCTCTTAATAAAACGCAAATTGTCACAAAATGTTTGTCAGCTTTTGCGGTTTTGTGATTTGTGAAAATCAATAACAATTCAAGATATTGCACTATAAAGATTAGCTTAACTATGGGGAAATACAATATCCTTTGAGATTCGGTGGGAAACAATCCTCTCATTGATTTAGCATTCTTTTCTGTATTCAGTTTCACACTTCATTACTCTAAATGGGGTGTTCTGTGTAATAAATGCAATGGAAATCAAATCAAAGAAGAGGATGCAACTTCCGTTGCCTTCTGCAATTCTGTCGATACGGGTATGGTACACATAAGTTATCAGATAATGTCATTGATGGCATAGGAACTAGTGTTGTGTATCAAAGTGGTGATGAAGACTGTGAAGCTGGACCATCAAGACACTGAAGAAGAGGGAAGAAGACGATTACATGACTTTGTAGCATTTTAGCAATTACAGGCTTAGAGGAGCGTGGTTTGTAGATTATTTGTGGGGATCGTGTTGTTACGATGACACGTCGATGATTGAAAATATTTAGCCCCCTTAAAGTGCAATTTTTTGGTGCCAGTCTAGCCTGTCCTTCAATTTAGCAGTTGGAAACACAATTTCGTAAGGAAGAAGGGTCGGTCTATCAAAAGACCGATATTAAGATGTACAACTCTTCTCCCCGGCCATCACAACAGTTTCCTCCAGGTAAAATTTAATTTAATTGTAAAGAAAGAAGTAAATAGTCAGTTTTATGTTATACGTTCTATCCAAACGTAAATATACTCGTATAGTGGAGCTCTTTTTGAAATATTCTATCTTCCATTGGATCACTAATCTCTCTTTTAGCTGTGATTATATTTGTTTACATCATATGAGAAAGAATAATTACGAACCGTTCAATTTATTTAAATTTATTGAATTTAAGTATTAAGTAAAAAGTCTTAAATGTGTCATTGGCTCCAAGACGACTTACATCCTTATGTTACGCAAAGCAGTTCCTAAATAAAATCACAATTTAAACTCTAATAAGAGCTAGTTTTCATTGAGAAAGCCATAATGGGGAATATTGTAAAATCTTGAAATATATCACTCACCATGAATATGTTATTATACATTTTAATTGTTAGTAACTTACGCACATGCTGCTCTCTGTAGAGTGCAATCAGTTTCAATGCAAAGAGGCGCCATGACGGAAGAGGCATGTGCTGGTCCTACTAGTTTGTAAAACGCTGTCAAGGAAATTCGTTGAAAAGTAGCGACAAGGTTATCGTGCAAAATTTATATAAATGAGGCTTGTGAATAGCAACTAGAGCTAACAATTAAACACGTTGCACCACTGTTTGTAGCGCTAATAATATTACTTAATCAATCGGAGTTATGCACCGCGGAGTGATACATCGTATTTGTTTACTTCGGGATAGAAGTAAAGGGGAACGCAGTATAGAAATGTAATTCTACAATTTCCAAATTAACTCCACTGTTTAAGTTCGTTGTAAATCCTCGCACGTGAACTACAGAAGGTAGGCAGACTGTTGTCTCATTAGTTACAATTACAATATCCAAAAGTTTAAGTTTCTATGGACAGAATGTTAGCGTGCTCGATGTTGTGATTTCCTAGGGAACAGAAGGGCAGGGAGAAGCCGCTAGCATTTCCCACGATTATCCATGTCAGTCACCGTTTCCAATATACAAAATAACGTAATTGCTTGTTTGCGCTTGTCCTCGAGTTCTCTTGTTTGCATACAGCTGCAGTAGCTGGTGTTTTAGCCCCCATAGCTTTTAAATGTTGACACAGAATTAATTACGCTACCCGTGGCTGGAACGGCGCTAAATGCAGAGAAGGGCGAGATTCACCCGGCTGTCAAGAAATCCCATGCCATACGGTCCTGTTTTCCCACCACCTCACTCTCCTGTTATTGTTAAGACAGCCTAGCATGCTTGTGTTGAGGTTAGGTAAGAGTTTCTTGCTGTTGAAAGCATCGTATTTCTCATTTCACTGAGAATTTTAACGTATGACAATTAATTCTAGGCAAGTTTGCAGCATAGTTAACAAGAAAACTATTTTAACCGCCATTTTAATATAACTCCCTTTTTCACATTAGCCAATTAATATCTCAATACCTTTAAAAAAAGTATACTGCAGTTCATAAATTTGGATACACTTACTCGTTTACATGAAACGGGCATTTAAATCAATTAATATTACCCGAAATGTGCAGTTAAGTTAATTAAAATCAATTATCAGAATATTCCTTTTGATAAAGTAAAATGTCTTAAAATCGCCTATAATTTAACGACAAAAACCATATAAAATAACTTAATTTTTTTAAAAAAATTACCAACATACTAATTGCAATAATACGTTAAATATCTCGTATATAGACAGCATCTATGGGACAAAGCCAATGCCGGATAATCGATTTTACTGGAAAATACTTTAATAGGTTATGTAAAGACGTATTGCACTAACATTTTTTCTATGCGGAAATTGAGCATTTTCATGTATGAAATTTTGAAATAAAAGCTTTATTTTCAGTACATAACCTGTACACTCATCTGTTAGTTCATAATAAATAGCAAACTAAAATTGCCGTACCTGATGACCATGTTAATTGGTAACCGTATGACTCAAGAGCAGGGTAGACAAAATCGAAACCGAATGCAAGTTGTAACGCGCGATGATCTTCCAGCTCCAACTCCTGTTTAAAGTAAGGTTTGGCTTGCACTTCACGGAGTCCATTGTCCAGAACTGGGTTCATTCTCTTTAGATATCCACAGGTGTATGGCGGTGTGCGACTGCCACGTTATCACACTCTCTACTGTGATACGATGAAGTGTGAAGCCATGCCCTGTTGGTGTTACTAAACCCACTTCTATGAAGCCACGTCAAGTCCATGCGTTGCACCTAGGAACACTATTAAAAAAAACAATGAAATTTTCACCAAAACGACAGCAAGCAGTAGTTTTTTTTTTTTTCCTCTTGTTTTCGTCTCTCTCTCTCATTGTTGTTGTTTTGCCGGTTATTTGGATGTAGGATTTCTACTGTATATATTATATTGTTTATACAGTTTAATGCATATAATTTTCTAACACCGCCATATTGCACTATAGTGAAAACCCTTTTTATAATTTAATAATAATTAAGTGATATAAATTACATTCCATTATTATCTTTTTTTCCATTTTTATTATATATAAAATTACCTAATTATATTTGCACATTACTGTTATTACGATGTTATGCTATTCCTTAAGTTGAAATCATCTGACAAGAAATAAAACTGTGTGCATCTATCTATGTCTATGATGTACAGGCTTCAATTTTTACCTCCTTCCGCACTACGTAGATAACGGTGACCATGTATATTATAACGTGATCTTGTATGTTTTCAAAGGAAAAGGAACGTCGATTGTCGACTAGTACGTTCTTTCGCACTGAAAAACTCCTTTCTAGGTCTATATGCAATCATAGCATATTTAAAGTGCACTAAATCACTGTAAAATAGAATACAAAAATATACTAACATAAGTTCCAATAGTTTAAGCAAAACATTGGTCTTGTATACCAAACATAATATATACAACCGCCTTCAGGCGGTTCCTGACCTTCCTCCATGCAGTTCTCTTGTTATCTTGGCCTACTTACCAAATAATGCCCATGTCTTAATGTCTTCCAATCTAAGCTGCTCCTTGAAGCAGAATGCTCTAATAAAAGATTGATCTCCCAGAATAATTTTCAGTCTATATTTCACTGCTCTAATTTTACGTTCTATTGTCTCACTATGAGCCTCAAATTCCCTTTTAGTTCTACAGCTCGCCGCACCTCTCCCTATCCCAAAAATCTCTTTCAAAATTTTGGAATTGTTACAGTCCTCCTAAGGGGAGGGGGAAGGATGAAACGCACGCAGAAACGTTCATTTATATATAGAAGATTTTATTTTATATATACCTATGAAACAGATTTTCCACATAATTTAAATACAACGAAATATATTATTGCTCGATTAATTAGTGTGTTGTCACTGGAGGTAGAACAGCTATTTGTTTTAGACTTACTCGAAGAAGTTTTCAGCTAATCTGCCCATTGGTTTGTCTGAGAAACTTTAGCTGAGGCAGGATTGAATACGCCGACCTCATGCATACAATATATGCTGATATACCTATGAATGCAAGCTTTGAGTTTCTGATCTAGGCAGGATTTGAAGGCGAGAACGGCACTATCATGCACCATCTCTACCTCATCCTCCGGAGCACATATATTAACTTTGTGCAGCGACAGATCCTTCCTCCAATACTTTTCTTCGCGTAATATGACACCTCTGGTGCAGCTCTTCCAGCTGGTTTCAATAGCGAAGTGGGGGGCGACTTGGAAAAAGGATGCATTTCCCTAAGATGGAGAAAAATGTAATAGAGTTGTCAATAGGTTAGCTCAGGGACGGGGATTTGAAGGGAGAAGGGCTGCAGCCAAGTTAATATTGCCTTCGGCAGCAGCAACCCCTCCTAGCCATGGATTTTAGATTACCAACCGTGACAACGGACTGCATTTCCATGCGAACCCTCGATTTTCATATATCTGCGAGAGAAACGAGGATACTAGTAAAATATTCAAAGCCTTATGCCATATTTTAAAACTTGCCTTCTTGCAGCACATAACATCAGCGTGCCGGTGTTTTCAACAACGATATGATTTTCAAGAATTTTGCAGTGAATGTTTTGATAAAATTGTTTAAAGTATTTATTGATATATAAAACAAATTGTAGTGACTTTTTCACTAATGTGGCGTCATCATAAAATCAACTAATTAAATGAAACATAATTTTGAATTTTGACCAATCACAGCCCGATATGGCAGTTAAATTATCTTCCGATCAGTGTAGCCAACTCTATATCTCTACTATACTTTCTGAGTACGCATTACTGACCACTTTCAATAATTGTGTTCAATAATTGTACATTGTACATTTAACCAACTTAATATGTATTCACTCAAACAGTATGAAGTTATTTTGTAAATTATGTAACAATACTTGGATTAGTAACCGTAAATCTTAATAAACACGTTGTTAGGAATGGTAAAATGTTTTGTTTTTCTCAGTTGGTATTAGTAAATCGAACGGTAGCGATTGTAATAGTTCAATTTCGTGTATTTCAGTCTCACGATTTCTGAATAGGTAGGTATTCATAAGTAAGTGTAACATATTATACAATTGTTAATAATCCGTACGCGAATTTCAAATATATATTACTTTTATTCTAATCTAAACCAATATTTGACCCTTCTATATTGGCATTTCTGACATCGACATTCGTCTATTGCAAGCTGGCTTTAAAGGATTGTGTATTCATGATATAAATACACAATTATTACAGTTTTAAGCCATGTTTATGCGAATTATATTTAAATTCTTTATTTATTTGTAAAATAATCCTAATAAATACCACTCGAGAGTCCGATTGTCGATAAACTCACTACGTTCGTGAATTTATCGACTATCTCATCTTGTCATGTTACTTGTGATTATTTAGAGCATGAATCAGTATTCGTGAATTCGGAAATTCGGAAATTTCAACCAATTTATAGCTGCCTATTGCCAATTTTATGTTTTATTTTGACTGCGCTGGTCTTCTCGCGATGTCTGTAGATTGGACTGGAATACTATAGATGTAAGTCTGTAGGGATGAATGAAATGAAATTCGGAGTCTTTGGCGCCTTAAAGCTATGTGGCAATCAACTTCTCACGGT
This sequence comes from Metallyticus violacea, assembly GCA_030762175.1. Lineage (NCBI taxonomy): Eukaryota > Metazoa > Arthropoda > Insecta > Mantodea > Metallyticidae > Metallyticus > Metallyticus violacea. The sequence continues at coordinate 32,053,101 of CM060842.1, read as the reverse complement.
AAGGAAAAACTGTGAAAAAACCCGACCCGGATTCGAACTCAGAATCTCCGGATTAGCAGTCCGCTAGACCACAATTTTATCACTTCCGTTTTATCATTTTTATTTTATCGCACCTTCGTGCAATTTGTTTGTGCAAATTCGGCAGAACAGTGCACTGAAATATTTTATAGCTTCTTTGACTTAAACGTCAGTTTATCACTAGAAATCAATAATCAACATAAGCACTATTTAATTTTGCGGAATCGTGAATAGCATCGCCGTGCTGATTTAATGCTTACCTACAGAAGTATTTGTGATTTTGGTGCTTGTGTGTTTTTATAAGTGTTTGCAGCTATCCCCCGCTGGTTGTGTTGTTACGTCATGGCGGTCCGATAGTTTTGCTGTATAAAGAAAATAACGTGTTTCGACTCCGGTGGTTCTCTACATGCAATCAGCGTTCCAATAGTGACAGCTCTGGGAAGCAAAAAACAAATGAATAATGCACCTATTTTCAAACATTGCCCAATTGTGTATATAGGTATATTTATATTCAAAATATGTAGTAAATACTCAACATTATTCTAAAATTAAACTTCTTATATGGAACTAGAGCTGCACCAACATTTTATGTCATGAACCGCCACTGCTCTTCAAATCCATGGCTTCCTGTATTACACTCCCACTATAACCTGTTATTAACCATGGAGCTCCTGGATAGATTTAGCAATTTATTATTGCCAACATTCCACACAGTGAATACTGTTATTATACTGACAATATTAGTGCAACTGAAATTGCAAAGATAATATTTCCAAACAGTGAAATTGAAGGACAGCTAGGCATTATAAAGGCAAACTTCAGTTCCTTAAGACATAGAATTCAAGTTTGCAGGAACAAGTCTCAAAAGTGCTCTAGGTTTAGTAAAAATGTTGCATCAGATTTGCAAAATGTAAAAGTTGGAATAAACACATCAAAGAAAGGTCAAACATTGTAGACAAAACTCTGGTGCAAAACGTTGCATCGCATTTCTCAATTGCTAAACCGTGAATCATTTGATAAATTCAGAACTGAACTGTTGCTGTCAGTGAATTTCAAGAACGCGATACTGTGTCAACCGACATGCAGAGGTGTAAAAATATTTTGTTCCACCACAGGCAGGCGTTCTCCTTCATTTCGAAAACTCTGCATGCTGCAATAATTCTGAATAAAGTACTGCTTTAATACTTAAAATTCAAAGAACTAAGTATCTCAGAGCACAAAAATTTCCGAGTTCAACTAAATGAGCCATTTAATTAATTAATTACTTTAAAGGTTCAATTGAAAGTAGGGCGCTCTTTCTCAGGTATCAATAAAACGACTTAACTATTGTTGTCTAGTTTCTTCCAGAAGTGTGACACTGATGATAAATATGGCAGGGATTACATTAAATGTATGTAAAAGTCTCCAAGTTATAGAATAAATGACTTACTACTTTTGAATGTTTTACTGTTACTTTCCATATCTCGTATTTAGCCCATTTTATAGATTGTTTTAGATGTTTTAGGTCATAAAAATTTAGTTCAATATTTTATACAATTGTTCAGATAAATTTTGGACCCGGAAAAAATAGCCATTGTCTTAATGCTTACCCAAAGGTGTTGTCTGGTGTCCTCCCGGAAAATTATTTTTAGCTCTTTGTTACGAGTCAGAAGCTAAGAAATGAGAGCTCAATCAGTTAAAAGCAGCTCAGCAATATTGTGCAAAATGAAATGTTAATTACTGCATAAATAAATATTTTATAACGAAATTTACTTAAAGAATATATTCCAAAATGAAACAATATTTCTCAGATTTAAAGGAAAATTATGAGCTAATTTTCATTTAATAGTTTACAAATAACTCGTGACAAACTCATTTCTAAAATTGTCCCTATTCTATTTCTGTATTTCGAAATGTTTGAAGCTTAAGTAAGTTTCATTATCCCACACTCTTGATTCAGACTTTCTAAGCCTAGTGCCAAATATCTCTAAGAATTATAAATTCAGTAATATTTTTACACTTGGAATATTCTCAACAAATGTGTGTTGTTCTGAAGGCTTGTAAACAAAGCGCCTATGGTTACGCAATACTGCCGGTAGTTTTATGCTCATGTGTTGAAGCGGTAACAAACGTTATTTACCGTTGTGAACACTAATGGCGTCACATAATGCTCGACAGAGGGTGAACAATGGACCAGAAATAATGCCCATGGAGCCTTCTACAGCACAAAAAAAATTACTCGTTTTACAATCCATTAAAGGCAAACTAAAAATTTATCGAATAATATACAGACGAAAGAACACGAATCATATACGCGCCATCTATTCCAGTTTCCTCCCTACATTTGTCAGGATGTATAGAGTTCTTAAGACATCCCATTGCCTTGGCGCCTTGCCCGGTGGGTTGGAGTGTTCGGTTTATATTCAGCTAAACTCTATTTATGCTTAAAGATCATTGTCGTAAAGCTTTTATAAATGCTATTATTTATCGGATTTTTGGACAAAAAATGTTGCGTTTTATATACATAAGCTTTATTTTTTTTTTTAAAGAAAATGCGGTTTCTTAATATTTAATAATTTTTTTTTTACAATTGTTACATTCCTTGAACTCCTTTTTCTTAATTTTCAATGCAAAATTTTCTCTATTTTATCTGTGGTCTGGTTTTCAGTCCTTGATTCTTTTTCCCGGGGGTTCATAGGGACTTTTCTCTACCGTATATAGTTCCCCTTGGCAACTACTGGCAATCTCATCCTCTCACCTGCCTGTGGGTGTTCCAGTCTTAAATATGATTTAAATTTTACATATTTGTATGGTATTAAGAAAATCTGTATGATGTCATATTTATTTAGTAACATGTAAAAGATCTGATGTTTCACATTTTCTAGTACTTTTTTTTTACGAACAACAAATACTAATTTCCTAATACGAATGCATTCTTGGCATTTCTTTAACGTCTACAACAAATTACCACAGCGATATTTTTAGTTTTGAAGCAAGTACATATAGGAAGCATACTATACCACGATGTGATTTGAAGCTACCACATAGGTAGCTATATGCATATTCCCAATACTATGGATGTCTTTGGTGCACTCAAGTATGACAAAAACGGTATTTTTAGGACTTACTGGGCTGCTTTGTTTCAATCTGTTAGTTCATTCGTGAAGACATCGTTCTATTTTTGTTATCAAAAGAAGTCCATTTTGTTGTGTTCGTTGATTAAAATAGTTGTAACCGGATGCCGCCAAAATTTCAATGCAATTATGTTATAAGGCGTTCTCCCAGTTCAAATTTACGATGGTGAATCAGACGAACAGCATCTAAAATATTTTCTTTATCGCGTCGTTGTCTTTGCGATCAGAACTTGCCGCCCTGTAACTGCAGTGATTCTTTTTACAAGTCAACAATACAAAGTGAGATGGGCATTTCACAAACGAACTCCGCTCCCCCACAATGAAAACAAAACTTACGCAATTAAAAAAGTTTATGAAGGTTTTCCTAGGAGAGATGAATACATTATTAGCCACAGAGCATTCTCTTTATACAATAAAATCCGGTGCAAAAGATTCTTTACAACAACTAGGATAATTCCTATTCTCGCCAATGAGCATTGAACTAAAATAACAGAAAAGTTGCTAAAATAAGAAAATGATTACATAAAAGGTAGAAATAAAACATTTCCATAAATTTTGGTAACAGCGGTGTCGTGATCCAGCGGTTAGACTGCTTACTTCCCACAAAGGCGGTTCGGGTGGGCGGCCGTCAGTGTTGTTTGTGGCGGCGGCTGGGCAGGCTTTCTTCTGTTACTCCATTATCCAATCTTCACCTTCATCATTCAGCGTAATGTATGTAGTTCGCCGATTCTCGGTGCGCGCTCTCATATGGACTGTGCTACTGCCCTCTGCCACCCATGTGCTAGAGAGAATACTGAATTTTTTTAAGAGGATTCTGTGCATTAGCGTCCCCCATTATAACTGGCAGTATTTAGAATAAGATGAAATTCTTCAACCTATTTCTTCAATGTAAAGAAGGTATCAAGCAGTAAGAGTTAGTGATGCAAATTATAGATGGCATAATCATCACAGGAAACATAACAAAAGGTGTTATTATGTGTTAGTATCTTTAAAATTAGAAATGTGTGTTTTACCTATTAAAAAGGCTTGAATTTTGCTTTTGTAAATATAAATATAAATGCACTTTTTGTAAATATTGTTTACACAAATTATTTGATGATGTTCTATTCACAATTAATAGAAAATATAAGAAATATATTTTGAGGTGTGTTTGCAATTAAGTAAATATATAATGAAACAGTATATTGAGAAACTTTCGAAGTAATATGGAAATTTTCTCCGTAACCTTTACGAGTCTGAAACATAAAACCAGATAACTAAGACAAAAAATACTGGACTATTTTTCAAAATTCGCTGTGGTGTCACATAAAAGTAGATTCACTATAGGACCTAACTACTGTTTAAGCCATATAATTGGGAGAAACGCATAAAAATAACCAAAAAGTAGTTTAAAACTAATTGTATACAAAGCTAATTTTACTACCAACACGAACTGTATCATTTGTAACAGGAAAACTGATGAATTTTGTTAATGTATTTTGAGTTCGTTTGAACAAACAGGTCGCTTATTTGAAACAAAGTGGGTTAACAGCATACAACTGTGAAAATATTGGCTTGTAAACACTGTGGTATAATGTGGTTACACCAGCAGTTTCAGTTACTTCATACAAAGGCTCTCCCTGTCACACTCTCGACGGAAACAGTATTAACAAAACGTGCCTGGAAATGTAACACAGAAATTTAAATATTTATGCTTTAATGGTTATGCACTCACGAGGTAATATTGCCCTAAAAGCCTTTGGGATCTCTGACCACAAACGACTGTGATCATTAACACCTCCCTTTTGTGGACAATATTGACCTGTGAATGATTTATGAAAAGTTGGTACGTACGTTTCCATGTGTACGTTTGCAATATGCACCAGGACGTTTATAGCGCATGCATTCGATATCAAGTGTAACATTTCAACCGATAGTAATATCTTTAAGATGTCTCGACTAGTCCAGTTAATTTTAATATATATATTTTTAGCTGAGCAAGGACTTAAAATATTAATGGAATTGTATTTCTGATCATTTGAAAATTGATTAACGAAACATTAATCTATAGCATTATAAAAATTACACACTTTTTAACTAATCCCATGAATAAGTTATACCTGCGCACAAAATAGCATTGGGCTTAATACAAGGGTCACTATTGAGATGTGGAACGTTGCCCACCTCTAGGGTAAACATTGTTGCTGGGTCGAAATTATGGTGTCATTGGTGTTGCCATGGTAGCAGGCAGAATTCTATTGTGCTATTCATTTTCCTGCATTTTATGTTTTGATTCTGGAAAGTGTAAACGTTCTTGTAAGTACAATGGAGATTCAGAGAGAGCATTTTGTGCGATGGTCTTGTATGATTTCAAATGTGGCTTAAATGAAACGCAGTCACTTGAGCGTTTGAAGAGGGGTTTAGAGGACTTTTTTCTTTGCGTGTACTGTGCTCCGCTAGTTTGGAGAATTAAAGAGGAAGCGGCAATCTCTTAAAAGATGAATAGAAGAGTGCCAGACGAACAGCAGCAGTGACTGAGAAGAAAATTACCTCTGTGTAAACAATGATCAAAGAAGATTCAAGACTAACCTACAAGGACATTGAGCTAGCATTAACAATTAGCTCGCCGAGTGTTTCAACCATCCTTCATGAACACCGTATAAAATAAAATTCTCAAGATGAGTGCTTCATAATTTGTCTGAAGCAGAGTGGAATGGCGCCAAGAAATGCAGCAAAGATTTAACTGTGAAATATCTCGCTGTGTTTCAGATATTGTTACGGGTGACGAAATATGGATAGATCAGTTTGATTCAGAAAGAAAACGCCAGTCCTCCATTTGTGTTTTCCCTGATGACCAACCGCCCATCAAAGTCAAGAGGCCAAGAAGTGTAAGTTAAAATGGTTGCCTCTTTCTTCTCCACAAGTGGTCACGTGACAAACTTTGTGCTCGAAAATCAGAGAACTGTTACTGCAAAATGGTACACAGAAGTTTGCCTTTCAAAATTTTTTCAGAAAATCCAAGAACGGCATCCAAAGACAAGATTTAAGGAACATTTTGTTGAACGATGACAATGCATCAGCTGACATCGCTAATGAAACATTGGAGTTTCTGCAAGGAACTGAAGCCAAACTCATCCTCCTAAGTCCCGACCAGGCACCATGGAATTTCTTCCTGTTCCCTACTGTGAAAAACCGACTTCGAGGCCACCGATTTTCTAACCCCGAAGAAGAGGTTGCAGCATACGAAAAGCAGTTATCTGCAATGTCGAAGACTGAGTGGCATGGATGCTTGCAGAAGTGGTTCCAGAGGATGTAACGCTGTATAAAGTGTCGGGGGAAATACTTTGAGAAACTGTGGTAAGCAAAACATTTCTATCAATGTTCATTATTTGTTGTCTCAATACTTTCTAGCGACCCTCTTCGACTCTCTTCTTTTAGATATTATACAAAAAAGTTTAATTGTTGCTAAAATGTAAATTTGCGCTCAAAAAGATGGATTAGTTGAACTAATCAATAAAAAATACTGTTGCCATGGATGCAAACGCTGTCGTAAAACAAACTAAATATTATGCAGCGAGACAGACAAAGGTATTCTGTTTCATATTAAAACAAATACGACATTATTTATGACATCTACCTTTCACAGTAACGATCGCAAAAATCTGTTGAAAATATGAGAATAGACGTGTTATAGTGTTCTCTAAAAAACTTTCATTTATTTGAATTATTATTAAAAGTTTGTTAATTTTCAAAAGTATCTCTAATGTACAGTAGTGGCATTAATTCTGAACACCTTAAAGAATTTTGTTAAATATTAATATCAAGACTTTGATTTAAATTGAAATTTATGTTTTTTTGAAGTCAAATTTTCAGAAAAACTAGAAATACATGTCGTAATGTTCCATATTTAAAAAATGAGCAAACTAAATTGCAATCATTACTTATCAAAACAACTGCTGTAAATGGTACATTTTGGACACATTCACATGTAACTGCTTTGTGTTAATATTTTCTTAGAATCCTTTTGATTTGATTATTGCCTCGATTCTTCTGGCATTGAGTCCAACAAACATTGGAGATTTCCTTGTGTTATCACTCTAAACCATAACGGATGATGGCCTCTGACAGCTCCCTCTTGTTACTGGGATTCTGACATGACACCAAAAGTTCAGCCTTGACCATAAGTTTTCAATTGATCAAGGGAGAACTGTCACATGATGATATCCCTAAACCATTTCTGGTTGATTCGAGTGCTATGACATTTAGCGCCATCCTGCTGGAAGATGCACCGCATATTGTCACCTCCAGACAAATCACAAATAGTAGACAGCAATTTTAAGTCACCTCTTCTTGGTATTTCGTGGCATTTATGTTGCCATCTTAACACTGCTAGGAGCCCTACACCATGCCTTGCCATGTTTCCCTATTCATTGTGCTAACAGGATGCTTCACAGTGGCGGTGGTTCATTATATAACGCGTCCTCGCCTGTTCAGCACAGCATAAACCTGTTGCCATCACTTCCATAGATGTTGATTTTCGTTTCATCGCTCCAAATGACTTTACTCCAGTCTTCTTGCATCTTGCTTTTGGTTGAGATTAGGCTTATTTTCCTCAGGTCCTCGCTCGTAGAATGTTTTGTCAAAATTTTTGTCTGGTTGTTCGGTTAGAGACTGGTAGCCCAGAAGTTTTCAATGTGCATTTATATCTTTTGCCATACGTCGGCGATCTTGTAGAGTAAGGCGGCAGATTCTGTGGCAGTCTCGAACAGTTAGATTTGGTTCTCTGCCACATTCTTGTACACCAGTTACTTTGAACCGCTACACACTTTCCTAACGCCTGATTTTGTAGTCTTTTCTCTTATTTCTTCATAGGAATAGCCTTCTTCACAAAGTGTTAACTGCCTTACTGCTTTTACTTGGTGACCAATCAGTGCGTTTCGTCTTAGGAACCATTATTTCAAATGACATGGTCATTTAAACTCACTCTGAAATATGTTCACATCACAAAAGCTAGTTGCCAACTGCTAAACAACATTGTTGTTTCCACTTGACTTAAGTACTGAGAGAATACAATACGGAACACAAGATCTCTGAACATGTTTTGGTATGCAAATCTTAACAGGATTATTCTTAGCTATACATTACTCAGCTAATATCGAACTAGCTTTTTATAGAATTGCAATTGGTTGAAAATACAATAATTACGTTATTATGTTACTTCTGCATTAAGATGGTGCTATTGAAGTTAATGAATGCTGTTAATTAAATTTGTTTCTAAAATCTATACAGAATGTAGCATGTTCCACCTTTCTTAAATATAATGAATATGGTATAGAAACATCATAGAATAAATAAAAATGTCATCTGTTAGTTTAACACAACACAATCTTTATTATATCTTGTAAGATTTAAAAAGAATAAAAATGTAATGAAAAGTTTCCAGAATTAATGCCACTGCTAAACCTTGGTTTTAAATTTTGCGGTATGCATAAACAACAGAAAACAGTTATCCAGAGGCGGCTAAAAATTTAACGTTTTAGACAGCTCATACAAAATGGGTTTTTTTAACAAACCAACTCTAATAGAAATTGCGTTTTATAACACTTAGTGCTATAAATTGTATAACTCTCCAGTATTACCAACCTTGGATTAATGGAAAATGTATTTATTATTAATTTGTTTTAGCCGCACAAAAATGCATTACATATTCGAACCTGTCAACTATTCCGGATTGTCCGAGACTATTGTTTATTTTCCCCGCTATTACGGCATTAGGTCAAAGGGGAACTTATCCAGGAAAAACAATTATTACGACGGAAAGAAAAAAAAAACTTTTCGGTTGTTTATGTGCTTATCTGTTAGGCTACAATTAGAATATTTTAATTGTAAGTGAATGATTTCCTAAAATGAGGCTTACCAGCTCACACACTAGCAAGATGACAGTATAAAAATATCCAAATGATTACACAAAGCAATTGTCGTGCTTAGTTGCTTCACTTGTTGAATGCATGGATACTTTCTGTACTTGAGCCTTCTCACGGCTAGCCCTTTGTGCCTACGTCCCCAAATGGGAGCACTTCCGGGAGGAAGGGATGAGATGAGGGATGCACAGTATCTACAGCAGTGACTGTACGGACAGATGTTACCAGATACAGCACCCAGGAGCCCGTCCCTCGGAAGCTTCACTTCCAATACACACGCCGGAGCAGAAATCTTTCCATAGTGCAAGTCACCGTTACATCGCCCCCGCCAGCCCACCTCACCCTGATACTTTCGACTCGATAAAGGAACCAACGGATGGAAATTATACGAAATGGGAGAGCGGAAAATTTTTGGAATGTAAATATTCCGCACCGATTCCGTTTAAACTGAAATGGGAAAACCATGAAAAAACCCCAGGACAAGATAGTTCGCCCAACAGGAATTAAACCCGGGACCTCCCAAATAAGACTTTCATATCAGTTTAAATTTAAAACCACTTAAAATAAACGAAAGAAATTTATTTAATTTTCATTGCTCAATATGTAACATAAACTTTTCTCAAAATTCTAGCCTAAGTACTTCATATAAGCCAAATAATATAAACGTAATCTGAATTAAATTAATAACTTATATATGTCTTTAACGCAAAAATTACTATATCTTTTCAATAAAGTGTACTCAAATAGCTATTTTTCCCTTTTGGCACTATATACATAAACGTTTAGTAATAAACTTAGGAATAAAGTAAGATCTAACCAACACTTACTTCAATACATAACATAAAAATTGAACGAACGTAAAATCTAAGGTGAACTTACCCATATTACTCCAACTAAAGTAAACCTAACCCAGCAACTTGTGTTTAGGTCACACATTGAAAATGTAACCTCAATTATATCTTCTAAGTATAGCCTAACTATATTATTATAGCAAAAGTCTACTCAAACAGGTACAATTCTGTTTTCGTGCCGAACCCAAACTTTATAAAAAATTAATAATATCTCAAATGAATTCACATTTGCCAAAACCAAATTAATTAATCCTGCATCATAAAATTAAGTAAAATTTAAGGAAATTAACTCTGAGCCTTAAGCAAGTTCACATAATATAATTATAAACTCAATAAAATATTACATATGTACATATAACCTACATAACTTTGCCTTAAATCTCACCCCATCTATATTATTACATCAGAAACGTTATTTTCTGTTTTAGTGCTTAATGAAGAAATACATTAAAATGTATCAATGAACACAAGTATAATAAAGCTTAACACAAATTAACCTCCCCTCATGCAAATGTAATCTAATTTAACGAAAATTAAAACTAACTTACATTTAGCTATGTTAGGTGTATATTTTAGCAACTCACGTAGGAAAATCCCAGCAGGGGTTGGAGATAGGTAATCCTGTTTCATGTCTGCGCTGCGTGATTGATAGCAACGGTGCAACTCAATCCGAAAACATGTCAAGTTACGGGAGAGGCAAACCCTGCTACTGATTCGATTCTTGCCAGGCAGCATCTGGTGGGTGACACACAGCAATTACTTTTGGGAAGTAAACCATGCGTTCATTATGACCTTGAAGTATGGCCAAACTATGTGCTTTATAATACATTCGTCAAGGCCGTACAATATGTGCAGATAGCAGCTTGTAGTTGGTTTGACGGAGGTTTAATCAGTGAATTGTTGTGTATTACTTGATGCTTTCATTGTGTGTAATTGCGTGGCATTTTCCGTCGTTATTTATGCCACTACATAAATACAGCCTTCAAGAAAGGGATTTTATGTACTACACATACGTAAAAACGGATTCTTGCAGAGAAATATAAGACAAGAAAATATCCTGAAAAATCTTGTTGCAGGTAGAAATACTGTGCGTCAACTTCGAGACGCGAGATCTCTTAATGACCAAACCGCCGTGTTCTTACAACAACAAATTTAGATGAAATACAGAAATTTACTATGCAAATGCCAGAAATGTACGAGTGTTGTCGCTGAGGGACATAATTTTTAAAAGATCTTATAAAACAGGTTACAGTTTATAATTATCAGCTTTAAATACTCTATCGTTTTATGCTTTTAGTAAAAATGTATATACTAAAATAAACGAACTTTTCGCCGACGACTCTTATCTCCCATTTCCCGGTTGCGGTGCAGTAGTTAGTAAGAAACTGTACTCAGGCGGCCTGTAACTCAAATAACCTCGCTGTAATGTCTTTTTACATTCATATTAGTATACAGGCAGGGGTGAACTGATAACAATTTAACAAATGACTGACAGGAGAGAGAGAGAAAGAGAGAGAGATACGGTAAAGGGAAAGGGGAAAACAGTGGTTACTTCAAAGTAATACAACAATAATAACATGATTTCATTGATGATGTAATCCAATAGTTAGGATTATTAAAAAGATAATTCTAGGATTTCACGGTTTACAACAACCCGGGATAACACTATTATCACTGATTTTGATCCTTTAACTTGTACTGTCCCATTACTTAATAAGATTATCGTAACCTCTTCTATCGTATTTTCAAATTCAATTCAAAATCGGACATAACTGCTGAACTTTCTTCATCACCTTTACTACTTTATCTGCGATTTTTCTTTAAAAAAAAATACACAATAATGAAATTTGCCCCTTTGCGTTGGAATTACGACGTTTCGTTTACTGGCAGATTAATGTTATTTCACAGAAAATGTATATTTTAATCGCGATAAATAAAAAATAATAGTAATATTAATAATGACAATAGAACACTAAGGCAACCGGAAATTGAATGACACCGTAAAGGATGCGAGCTTAAACATGATAGTAATTGCCAACATTAATTATACGCTTAGACATTTTGCAGCTATAAGTACAAATGCCACTAAATTGTTGTATTTTCAATCAACCAGTTAGCAGAATGTAAAATAGGAAATTGTCAAATTAGAAAAGTGTGTTTGTTTTATAAATTTTCTTTCGCACAAGCCCCTGCGAGCCCTCTCCAGCACTTGTCTGTCATAGACGTTTACAATGTTTGAGGAAATATGGAGAAGGTCAAAAGAACATTTTTTGTCCAAAAATATTGTAGTATTGACAGTACTCTACTCTCATAAAACTTTAGTGTATTTTTAATTGTTTTTTCCTGAAGTTAATAAATATTTACTGCTTTCTCATGCTGTGCTCGTGCTGTTATTTGTTCTGTTATCATTTATCTCCATTCTTTTTCAAGCATACACACTGTTGGGAGTTGGAGAGATGGCTAGCGATGTATGCAGGAAGAGCTGGCTTTATCTGCCAAGGTAAACATTACGCAATGCATGTGTGTCATCATCAATTCAAATACTTGAGAATCGGTCCACTTCTCTGCGTTACAAAAGCAGAATATTAATACTGAACAGTTGCACGTTATCAACGCATTCCTCTGACGAGCCATCTCTGCAGCTACCAGCTATATCTTTTGTCAACGCGTTTACCTACCAACTTGCTTCTGTACCTTGAATATTCACCTTCACACATTCTCGTTTTATTCTGCATGAGCTGTAACAGCTAATCATAGTGTACTACTGGCTGTCAGTATGTTGTGCTAGATGAACTAACATAGCATTATAACAGAGGGTAGTTTGACATTCGAATTCCAATGAAGAAGCGTTTGATGCATAAATCACCTTTCCCAAGAGAGTGTGCATCTTGTTCAGTAGCGTACTGATTATCAAATCCCTTGGCTCTTTAAGCCTCATCAACATATACATTTAATCTGCATGTGAATCACGACCTTAATCGGGAATTGAATCACAGGCTTACATTGATTCAAACCCTGTAATGTAACCGGATGAATCTGTTCAAGCCACTTCGAGCTCATTGCTTAACTTCTAACCTTCTAGAAACTTAAAACAGAACAGGAACTAACAGCTATGTGGTAGATCGTGAGAAACCTGATTGTTGTTAGACACTGGTAAACAAATATTATAGGAGCTTGTATATAAGTGCTTCAGCAAATTGTCTTTGTATGTAGCCGTGGGCAAAGCGTTCATTATGACATTTACGATGAGCCTACCCAAAGTTAGTGTGTTTTGGTTAGTATGTGTTATTTGCAATAAAATTTTATTTAAGTGGTGCTCTGTCTCTGGGCGTAGAACCCGATCACCAACAATAAGATCGAAAGCCAGCAGCGTATTAGTGACTGTCCAGGAGAGATAAAAATGTCTTTCAAAGAGTTTTCATTACTGTTGGTCTCAGTCTAATTGATAATTTTGCTCTCTTCTGGGGTTTTGCAGAACCTGAAGAATAGCAGAAGGACTGGAATGCAGATGGTATCAATATGGTATTTCGTTATGTTTGGTTGCATTATGCCAATTTGAACGGGCGATGTATATATAGAGCTTCAAATCATTTTAACAATCTTCAAAAAATCTCTATCAAATCCTCCCATCTAATTTGTTACGACTTATCTCAAACAGAAATGTTGATAAAATCCCATTCTCTTCATATTTTACACTTTAAGATATCTTCGGCTTTATCATCATAATATGTTATAATTATTTTCTTTTAACAGTAAATGGTATTTACTATGAATAATTTCTCCAGTTATTCATTTGGAGAATGTAACAAACATTGCCAGGTAAAATACATCATCATCATTATTATTAAACTTTAAAAGAGCTAAATATGAGAAATATTTAAATTCAGTTTAGAACATAATATAGTGAAATGGAAAAAAAGTTTACATGTTACAGAAATTCGCCCCTAGCTATTTTGGAATACTTAATAATATTTCATAAAGCATTTATTTAAAAACTCTGTTTGAAGCATAAAAGCGGTTTATGTTTTTAGCATAATAACGCTGCTAAAACCCCTCCATTCTAATAATTGTATTTAATGTATCGCATGATTCCTAATTGCGTAAATCCCAGGCTTTAATACGTGACAACATCAATGTCAGGATGAGAAGGTTTTTTTTTCCCTCATCATCGTACCTACTTTTTAGACGCTGGACCCGTTTTGCTCGACGCTACAAAATAAATGAACAAATAAAATGGATCTTATTTTTTCTCTTTATACTCTTAACTCTTAATGTAGAAGTGACAAATAGTCGTACGTTGTGGATGTTTTACATTAAACATATAAAAAGATTTGCTGCACCGAACTTTGCTGATTCATGTGATGTGCACGTTCAAATCATTACGCAATCGGTTTGAAATTCATATGTGCACACTGCATGTCATCCTCTTCATCGAGATAAGAAGCAGTTATATTAATCAAATTTATCCGTATATACAACTGCGGTTTAGACCATAGGCTCTGTTCCATCTCCACATAATAGACGATTTTTATTGAAATTGGTCGTTCCATCTCTTTTGAGGGCGTCCAATGTCTCGTCATCCTATAGGCTTATAGTTTTTCACTATTTTGGAGATGCCATTGATATCCGCTGTATTTACATGATCGTGCCATTCTAATATTTATTTATCGATTTTTTCTATGATGCTTGTAATTCCAAGTTCTCCGCGGATATCCAAATTTGTTTATACTCCAACATACATCCAGCTAATGTTATTATTTATTTGATTATAATCAAAAGTAATCAATATAATTATAAGATATTACGACTTTATCAATATGAAACCAGAAAGTAAACCATACAGAGAGCGGCACTAATCACTTATTTCGCTTGTACCTGCTACTCCCCTTTGAACAGAAGTGACGCGGCAACCCTTCTTCAATAACGTGTGCGGGAAACATAAAACTGCGGAAAACGGCTTGCATGGGTCACCTGGTAATATATGCATAATATTGAAATAAAATTGGTAACAATAGACAACCTGGTCGCACATCTCTATTAATATCTCTACTGTTCATGCCTACTCCTTTGTTTGTTTTTACTTTTACTGTCGTGTCTGTATTGCTCTTAGATGTTGCGGGCTACATCTACGTCTTAAAGTTTCCCATTATTGCGGGCCGCAGAGTCTATCAAAAGCTTTTTCATAGTCGTTATGTGAGAATGTTGAATTCCCTTTGTTTCTCTATCAGTGTTTATAGAACAAATGCAGCCCATAATGATCTGTTTTGTGTGAATTAATCAAATTGATCCCAATTTTCTTTATGCTGAGGGAAATATCGAAACAAAATATCCAGTGGCGACTTCCTTAGGAGGGTCCTCACTACGGACGAAACCTGGGCTCGTTTCCACGCACCACGCTTGAAACGTCAATCAGCTGAATGGAAACACCCCGGCTTTCCTCGTCCAAAGTAGGGCGTTCTGAACATCGGTGTGAAGGTGATGACCATCGTGACGTATGACATTCATGATGTACTGCACCACCTGCTTACTATTGCAATTTCCTCCAGCACTAAGGATAAAGCAACAATGCCAAATGTCACGGACCTATACATCGACGATACTGGGATATTTTGGAACATCCACCATACTCACCCGATATGACCCCGTGTAATGCGATCTCTTCGAAAAAATGAAAGAATCACTTGGAGGGAGACGTTTCGCCACACGAAACGTCATTATCAATGCTGGACATTATCAATCAGGACATTAGCCGAGATGGAAACGCTGAGAGAGTACTGCACCTTCCACATATGTGGCAGGACATGGCAGAGGATTACATTTAAAAAGTGTATGTCGCCTTCCTCTGATAACAAAGCTCTCTAGACATTTCAGCGCTGTCGCCATTAATTTTTATCCAACCTATGTACTATTTATTCAGATAGGCTACCTATCTGAATAAATAGCTCCTATATTTCCCAATAGACATCAATAGAACGTAGTTGTTAGCACACTCGTGTTCATATGTTTTCCGGGTTCCTATATTTCCCTTTGCGAAATAACCTTCTCTCTTCTGAAGAAAATGCGACCATATTTCCGGGACGTTCTCTACTCACGCACACATTACTAAGTACCATGACTGTAAAACAACTTCAAAATCACGTACAGCCCTGAGTCTGTATGGAGGAGGTGTAAAAGTGCACTAATAGAGAGGCAAAGTAAACTTCATTAAAAGCAGATACAATAACAATTTGAGCAAAAATAAATTGACGCTCCTTCTAGCGTCATGTTTGTGTAAATGCACATAGTTATAAAAACTCACACCTTTTGTTAGCTCAGTGGCATTAAATATAATTATATGAATAGGAATACATAAGCTTGCATTTATGGAAACATTGTAAAAGTGATAGTAAAAGCACGTAATAGATGGCCAGTAACAGCAGTTTCATTTCTACCTTCTTTGTTGTTTATAAACTCCCTTGTAAGGTTCCACGATAAATTGGCAGTGAAAGATTGTGACACCAATAGAACGTAATTGTTAGCACACTCGTGTTCACATGTTTTCCGGGTCGAAGTGATATCGGCATAGGAATGGAGAGGCATGGGTAGTTTGATGGAGCAATTCACTTCTCTCAAGGTTCCACATCGTCTCACATGAGGGAAGTACTCGTAGCATCTAACAGGGGACAAAAACGTGTTTACAAAAATCTGCATCAATCACGGGAAGATCGTATGCCCTAAGTTACCAATGATAATTGACACCTGTTACCCAGGAAGTGTGCAAACTATCTTTTAAACATACTTTTATATTTTACAAACTATATTTCGTAATCACTCTACTGGAAATTACTGTGGCATTATGTGATGGTATTTTTTCCGAAACCCTTAATTTTGAATAAAATACAGCGTTATTTTCTAGGCAATGAAGATATAAGTATGATAACTAAGAAAAGCGACAACTCTATTGACTCTGTTATATACAGTAAATGTCTTTCTTTTACAAAGAAAATGGTGAACTTGGATATCCAGGACATCGCAAGCACACCTACATACTAGTCGTAGTAAAGCTGTTCCCTTGCTTAGCATTTGACTGTGAAAGAATGTATTTTCTTTTTCCCTAATTAGAACTTATGGAAACTTTTCCAAATGCATTGCGCCCATGGAGAGGAACCATGCAAAGACTAGCGAATAATTCTGAAACCGGTACTGTGTTAGACAAAATACATTCCCAAAAACGAACAGTTTTAACACAGAAAAATATGGATGACCTTGGAGTCAGTGTAAAGCGTTCACCACAAAAATTTATAACTAAATTTGTACAAAATTCAAACGTTTCTCTGTCCTCTGCAAGAAATACAAGGTCACCAAAGTTAAAATCATATAGATCTGGTTCAACTACTGAAATAATGATATTGGTTTCTGTATTCAGTTCAGAGTAGGAATATTAAATTTTCTTCACAGACGAATCATGGAGTTTGAACGTACAAAATCACGCTGTTGGTCTTCAGAAAACTAGTAATTATGCCTTAACCCCTCCCCCAATTACAATTAGAAGACGGTCTCTAGTGCATTGTAAGTGCAAGGTGAAAAATATGTTCAATATAATCTAATAAGAGAATAAACGTGGATCGATATCAAACAATAACCTTAATAACAGTTGAGAGAAGAGGATAAAATGTACCGTTGGTTCCAGCAGGACTCTGAAACCGCACAGGCAATTCCGCTTGTCAGCGGCTACCTTTTCCGGGCCTTGAGTGAGAAAATATACCACTCGAAATTAGTTACACTTAACACTAACAGATGTCAGAAGAATAGGCGGTCAGCCAGTTGCTTCAAGTGCCATTCAGTGTGAAACTAAGGTACTTAAAATAGCCGACAATTTAGTTCTAGAGATATTTTTTCAGGTACAGAACTCACAGCTGTAACGGTAAAATCATATATATGTAAAGTAATACTAGATATATCTTTGTTATAAAATTCTATACACACATTACAAATATATGTTATGCACGGGTCGTAGACCGTACAAATAATAATACAAAAATAACAATATTAATATATTATATTAGTATAATATAAATAAACAAACGTTAAAACTGGGATAAACAATATGAATGGAAACATATTACATAATATTTATAATTGCACTAGGTATTGCGTTCTAACCAGAAAATAAATTGCTTCTAGCTTCGCGCATTTGGCTAGAAAATTGCCCATATTCAACCATTTGTGGGGTTCACAAACAGATCCCAGCATGCTAATCGACCTTCTCTAATTTCTTTAAAAAGTTTTCAAGAAACAGCGTTTTTCTCAGGTATTCTTAGTGGGTATATTCTGCCAGAAATTGTACCTATTCATCATGCCCTCCAAAAATGGGCAGAGATCCCTGCTATAACTGTCCGTTATTTTTTGAGTCTTTCAACTTCTTATTCTAAACCAGGCCATTCCTGATCTCGCCTTTCTCCCTATAACCAGATACACACTTCTTTATCCCAGTTTTAGTTTATTTTCATTGGATAGATTCAAGGAGATTTTCGTGTTACACTATGCCTCGATTTCCTGCGTACTGATACCCTCTAGCCTTGTTCTAACCTTCTTCCTGCGATTTTATTATTTGCATCGTCTCGTTGCCATATTGAAGCCAGGCCAATTCCTCTGAGTCCTCTTTGCACCTCTAACGCCAAAACGTTGGCGTTATATTTTGTATCTGGTGTCTATAGCATTTAGCGCAAAGTGTGGACTGGTCTCCTGCACTAGTCTAAGCCAGTATTTCACCGTCCTTGTTTTATACATTTTATAGCCCGCGTACGCTTTCATACACTCCGATAGATTTCGCAAAAAGAAGAAAAATTAATTTAGATATAACTTTAGCACAATATTGTTTTAAATTTAATAATTTACTTTCTAGCTTAATATTGCTTGCTTCATAATTACTTTATTATACATTTAAGTTACAAAATTTATTTAATTTCCATATTGTAAAGTGAAATCTAAAAACCAGCTTAGCTGTATCTGTATAACAACCCATCTCCCTCGTGATCCTACAGGTTTGGTGTTACTTTGGAGACCTTTTCCAAAAATCGACTTGAATTTTATTTACATATTCAGCTCTCATCCGTCCCCAAAATTTCACTTCTATATTACATAATATATTTAATAAAGTAAAGAAGAAAAAAACCTGAAGCAGCGCTTAAGGCTTACAGAACGCTTTATTACGTCCAACTAAAATAATAATAATAATAATAATAATAATAATAAATACACATTCGAAAGTGCCATATCGGAATGGCAAAACAAAATGGTGGGAATCTAGTAATTGCATCCTATTGGAAGGATATGATAAACAAGTGGAATTTGGTCAGAAAAATTAATGTACGAAATAGTACACAGTAATAAAGAAGGTGTTTGTGTTGGTTTGTAGTCCACTCGCTCTCCTTATTTAACCAATGGCGATTTTTTTTTATTTATTTTGAAAGACAAATTGTTTCACACAAATTCCTACACATTGCAGGATCTTAAGGCTAATATGAACATGAAATAAGCACAATTTAAGTTGATGAGTTTAGACGAGTGAGTAACAACATATTTTTGTAATATGGAGTTTTTATACGAGCGGAAGTAGGACACTCTGAAGTAGAGTTCATAATTTATTTATACTTTCCGACGTAGTAGAGAGCACCGGCTGATGCCAACCTCCAGATTCCGTACTATGGCTTCGATATACGAGGGTAAGTTCATAAGTTTTCGGCCTAACGGTTTTTAGGTATGATAAGGACAATAACTATATTTTACTTTTCAATATAGTTACCCTTTAATGCAATACACTTCCCACATCTTTTAATTAACATTTCAGCCCCCCCCCCCCACCTTTAGTCAGAAGTCTTGTCTGCAAAATGGGCATAAAAGGGCATCCATCACTTAAATTTCCTTCGTCGAAGATCCTTCTCGAGTTTTGAGAAGAGAAAATAGTCACTGGGAGCTAGATCTGGGCTGTAGGATAGATGGTTGATCTCCAAGAAGTTACATTTCTTCACAGCTTTCTTTGCAACAAGAGCTGTGTGCACAGATGCGTTGTTGTGAGGAAGGCGCACGCCACCACTCAGCTTTCGTTGCCTTTTCTCTTTGATGGAAGCATGTAGTCTGTGCAGTAGGCCAGCACAGTACTCGCCATTTACTGTGGTGTTCCTCTCCTTGAAGTCAATGAAGAGTTTTCCTTCACAGTCCCAAAAAATTGTACCCACGATCTTCTTGGTTCCTTGAGAGTGACCTTGACCTTTAGAGGCGGTGCTTCGCCAGGTTTATGCCACCCCATTGATTTTCTTTTGGACAAAGGATCATAGTAGAGGACCATAGTCTTATCTCCTGTAACAATGGTTTGCAGAACTTCTCTCTCGTTGCTACGTCAGAGTTCCAAAAATGCCTGACAACAGATGATTCGTTGTTGCTTTTGGACTGAAGAAAGAAGTCTAGACACACAACTTGCACTAGCCTTGTTCATATTTAAATGTTCATGAATAATTCGAAGGACTGTTGCTTTAGAAAGGCCCAACCTTGGTGCTATTTTTGTAACTTTGAGCCGCCGGTCTTCCATAATTTCTCCTTCCACAAGAGCGATGTTTTCAGGAGTGAGCGCCTACAAAGGCCGACCTGCACTCTCTTTGTCTTCAATGCTTTCTCCACCCATTCGAAAAAGTTGACCCATTCTTTTACGGTAGAATATGAGAGGGAGGTGCTTCCCCATATACACCGTCCAATCTCTATTTAATTTCATTTGGAGTTAGTCTTTCTTTTGTGAAGAACTTAATAACAGCTCGAAACTTAATTTTGAACATGTCACAATCTTCTACACTTAGCCTTCTTTAAGCAACTATATCTGAACAACTGAACACAGCGAAGCGGAAGTTACAGCTGCAATTATTTACTTCGCAGAAATTTTACCTTTTTATGATAGCGATAATCCTTATCGGCGAGGCCGGAAACTTATGGACCTACCCTCGTATATATAATGGCCCTGTACTTTCTATACATTAGATCTATTTACCATTTCGTAAATTTTGCTACATTATAAGAATAGTAGGTATAGAGAAGAGTTATATTTATATGAAGCACAACGTAATTTATTAAAATTTATTAAAATATTCCATTGCAATCAGGAACAGTCTTTTGGGGGGGCATTAATCTTCATTTATTTCTTCTCAAAATTTGAACGAAAGAATGGAACTAAGCTGGGTTTTAGATTCCTCTTTATAATATGGAAATTAAATAAATTTTGCAACTTAAATGTATAATAAAGTAATTATGCAGCAAGCAATATTAAGCTAGAAAGTAAATTATTAAATTTAAAACGGTGCTAAATTTGTGCATATCTAAATTAATTTTTCTTCTTTTTGAGAAATCTCTCGGTGTATGTGAAAGCGTACGCAGGGTATAGAATGTATAACATAAAGCTGAAAATAAGTACAAACTTAATCTCAAACCTGCTTCGTAATTTTTTAGTTAAATAACCACTGTCGGCTTTAACATAATTAAAGATAGTGTTTAAATTGACTTAAGCTTTCAGTGTTTGCTTGCTTGCATACAAGTTTCGACGTTGAATATTGAAGGAAGTTATAAGATGTGCTACGCTTTTCACTCTTCTGCATAATTACAAATGACCCTGTCTTACTGGTAAGAAAATCCTTGCTTAATTAATGCGCCGAGAAAATACAAATACACTTCATGGCGACGTGCTAATTAGCAACTAAATTGGGTGGAGAATCTTCACAAGGAAGTATCTTTGAGAAAGAAGGATAATAAACATCAAATTTTATAACAAGCTGGAAATCCTTTAATTAGGGATTTCTTTTTGTCTCCCTCTCCTATAAAAGAATAAACTAAAATAACTGGCGCGAGATAAAAGTCCAAAATAATTTAAAAAAAAACGGCAATGATAACTGAACAATTGTCTCCACTCGTTGCTGAAGTTCATCAAACGTTCCTGTAACGGATCCACACAACACGACCACTGAGTTACCACAAGTACAGTAATCTATAACACAGCATTGTTTGAACAAAAGTTTCTTTGTCGTTTCCAGGTACGAAGGGAGACCTTTTAATTACAGTGTAACGGAATGTAAAGCATAGTGTTCTTTTTTTGTTCCTGATTAAATCATTACGGAATATTTCGTAGGAAGTCAGATAAATTTCGAGCAATAGGGTGCACAGAATGAAAGAGAAGTGTCAGACGGCCAACAAAGATGAGAAATAAAGATGTTGAAGATACTACAGAAAGGATGCAACAAAGTCCTAGTTAAGAAATTAGCTGCAGATATTGGGGCTTCGTAAGGAAGTGCACACAATTCTTTAGTAATGTTCCCACACAAAGTGATCGTAGTTCACGAGCTCCAAACTGTTGACTTCAAGGCGAGAATCCAGTACTGTCATTAGTTTCAACAACACATAACAGACAGTGCCCTTAACCTACCCTTTTTACAAAGTTTCATCTCTCTGGAAATGTGAACAATTAACATTTCCGGATTTGGAGCACAGAAAATCCGTATGAACTTATTGAGATATCATTGCATCCATTGAAAACTGGAGTCTGGGTTGCACTGTTACGAGGAATGATCTGTATATCAATATTTGATGATCAAACTGTCAATGCTGAGGTGTACAAAAAAGCAATTCTTAACAAATTGACTATGATAAGTTGTTACAGAGAGGCCTCCAACAAGATGGTGCTACTGCACATACTGTAGGTGTTACAATATCACTCCTGGACGAAGTCAATGACAGTAGACTAATAAGCATTGGATTATGGTCCTCAAAATCACCCCATTTGATTCTTTTGGATCATTTCATATAGGGTTACTGCGAAACAGATGAGTATGCTAAACCTCCGATAACAAGGAAACTATCACAGAATCGAATTCAACAACCAATAAAGCCAAATTCAGAGGAGAAACTTAAATTATTTTCGGTAATATGTATAAAAGAATTGAAACCTGCAGAGAAATGATAGAAATTAATGAAATATTCCAAAATTTACTAAAAAAAGAGTATATTTATGTTGTAGTTTACATGCACTTGCTATATTTAATACGAGTGCGTTTTACACAATGCATGTTCCATAATGAATATGTCAGCCTGGATAGTTCAGTTCGTGATTTAAAAAATCCTTATTTTTATTGCTGTGCTGTATTTTGATTAAACAGAAACCTTAACAGAATAACCCAAATTCTAATATTTCTTGTAATGTAAATACGAGATACAACTGTTTGCCTTCCCTTTCATATCTTTTGATTACATTTTGCCACTGTAACATCAAGAAGAGTGTGGTATCAAAAACAGTGTTTCCAGTTTTAAAACGCCTACATAAACGTATAACCCAGATTAATGTTACAAATTTTAATAAAAATAAATTGATATCTTTGTCAATCAAGAGCTGAACACAGTTGAGTATCAAGATGATAGAGCCTGTCTGTTTTCTGTACGCCACTGAAAGCACTTGCTTTGAAACAAAGCACAACACTGTGTACTCGAAAGCAGAGGGTCATAATTAGAGTGATTACTATAGCTATAGAGTGCAGACAGAGCTCTCAGTGCATATTTAATGGTAGCATGTCTTTTTGAAAGCTGGTTGGCAAAATCCCTCAATGGTTTGATAATGCAGGACTGAAGAGTAATTATAATGTACGTGTCGGGATGTTTATAGCAATCCGGAGCCTCAAAACTGACCTCTGTGTGAAGCTTTTAATGGCACCATTCACTCTCCCTAAATTGGAAACTGTGGGCAGGCAATTACTGCCCACAGATTGTTTTGTGCTGCACTTGCAGATTTGGCTACGTCAGCGTGTCAAAGCTGGCTTTAAGCGAGGGTGAAGACCATAACTCTGTGTGTGATGGGGCCCAATTTTAGAAAGTGAAACAAGAAAGTCATCAGGGCCGTTTAAACTTCTGCTGCGTTTTCAGAATTTTTGACATTGTCCTGCGGAATTGCACGACAGGGGATTCAAATTGCCCAAAAATGAAAGTCACGCGAAAAGAGTACTGAATAAAGTTGATTTTGCTGAAAACTACAATAGGTACTAACCAGCTGTGTATACCGGGTGAATCACCTGAAGCTTGCACCGCAACTGAGAGGTGCTATTGATGTACTGCTTTCACAGCATTGAAGTTTAGAGAAGAGATCATAATTCTAGCCCATGGATATTATTAATAATTAGTATAATGTTTATTTCTTGAATAAAACTGCATTTTTCAACTGGAACAATGCCTTTTGACATCAACAAAATAAAAACTGTAGGAAATTAGAATGTCAATTGTGTTTTTGCATGTAGTTTACGAGCCATAGTAATATGAACACTTTAAATATCTGCTTTAACTGCCAAGTTGCTTTGCTATGATGTGGTATGTTCGTTTACATTTAATTTTATTGCGACTTCCTTTCCAGTACTTTATGGAGTACTTTATAGTAGTTTCTGAAGTAGGACGTGACGGAAGATGATATTTACAAATGTTGAAAAAGTCGAAATGGAGAACGTAGAAAGAATTCTGTTCTTTCTTGTAATGTGTACGCAGAAAGATATCCCAATAAACGTTTTAAGCTTATCTTAACCGATTGTTTCAAAGTCGTTGGATTAGACGAAGGGGAGCTGTACGTTGGCTTACCCGTTCACCAAATTTGATCCCTTTAGACATTTCTCTGGGGGAAAAGCTAAAAGACACTGTCTACGTGGACATATCAACTTTACAAGAAGATGTTAAACTACAGAGTACAGATGCCTGTTCTGAAACTTCTGCTGAAATGCTACAACATGTGCAGCACTCTTTACATGACTGAAATTTGTATTGTAGCTTGTAGTCATCATTTTGAACACAATCTGTAAAGACCAGTTTTCATATTTCTTAAAAGAGTGTTGACACATAATACAGTAATAACACGTAAGTACAAAAATTAACGTGTTTTCTTGGAAATTCAGCAAAAAAGAACACTAGTAATAAAAGTAAACATATGAACATCGTAGCCTAGTAACTAAGCAGTTAAATGGAGCAGAACTGTAGATATTTAAAATGTTCTTATTACGATAGATCGTAAACTTCTTGCATTAGAATCCTGCAAATAAACACATTGACGTTCTAATTTCCTCTGATTTTATTTTCTTGATGTCAGTAGACATTTTTTCCATTTGAAAAAATGTAACTATTTTCAAGAAATACGACTCTAATAATTATTAACATTGTGAATGAACAGCAATTATGGACCCTTGTCTAAACTTCACTTCTTTGAAAGCAGCACATCAATATCACCTATCGTTTCAGAAATAATTGCGGGGAAAGTTTTAAGTGATTCATGCTGTAATAAACTTCATGGTAATAAATTTCGCCCTAAATCTATTAGGTACTTTTTTCTCTCAAAGCACATCTTTTCTCTGCAAGCACGGCTCTGGGGAACCGCTTCAAATTCAGAAAGAGTTTATGATATGCGCTTCTCAGCCCTACGTCTATTGAGGTGATCTTAAATACTGCAGAACATTTCTGAAGCGTCACTGATTTTATTTGTGTATTATTTGTACTTTATGTCTATGTTCTTTGTGTAATTACAAGAGCCTTAATGATGATGCTGATAATGATTTTCTTAAATTCCTAAGTGGGTCATAGGGCCGAAACAAATTTATGTCATCGTATTCTATTTCTTGACAGGACTTTAACCTCTCTCCAAGTTTTGTTCATTGCTTTCAATTCTAATTCAATTAATTGTTTTACTCCAAGTTATTCATGATCTTCCAATTCTCCTTCCGCTTGTCTGAGGGTTCTTTTATCAATGTGTGTCCGATCCATGTCCACTTCTCTTTCCTTATTTCAAGGGCAATTGGGGTCTGATTTGCCATCTTTAAAAGTTTAGGATGGCCGATTTTTTGGCCACCGTATATTTAATATACAAGGGTAGGTCCATAAGTTTCCGATCTCGATAAGGGTTGTCGCCTTCACAAAACCCTTATCTGGTGCTCATACCTTATCTGTTAAGTAAATAATTGCAGCTGTAACTTCCGCTTCGCTGTGTTCAGTTGTTCAGGTATAATTCCATAAAGAAGGCAATGTATAGAATATTGTGACATGTTCAAAGTGGAATTTCGAGCTATTATTAAGCTCTTCACAGAAGAAGGACTTACTCCAAATGAAATTAAACAGCGATTGCACGGTGTATATGGGGAAGCATCCCGCTCATATTCTACTTTAAAAGAATGGGCCAAACATTTTCCAATGAGTCGAGAAAGCATTGAAGACGAAGAGCGTGCAGGTCCACCCTTGGAGGTGCTCACACCAGAAAACTCTTATGGAAGGAGAAATTATGGAATACGGCGGCTCAAAGTTACAGAAATAGTACCAAGGTTGGGCCTTTCTAAAAAGAATTCATCGAATTATTCATAAACTTTAAACATGAATTTGGTTAGTGCAAGATGGGTGCCTAGACTTCTTTCCTCATTCCTTAAGCAGCAACGAGTCATCCGTCGTGAAGCACTTTTGGAGCGCTGCCGTAACAATGAGAACGAAGTTCTGCAAACCATTGTTACAGCAGATGAAAATATGGTCCTCTACTATGGCCCCTTGTCCAAAAGAGAATCAATGAAGTGGCGTAATCCTCGCCTCTAAAGGCCAAGGTCACTCAGACAACCAAGAAGATCAAGACCACACTTTTTTGGGACTGAACTTTGACTTGAAGGGGAGGAACACCACAGTAAATAGAGAATACTATGCAGGCCTATTGCACAGACTACGTGCTTTCATCAAAGAGAAAAGGCGTGCCTTCTTCATGACAACGCGTCTGTGCACACATCTCTTATTGAAAAGGAAGCTGTGAAGAAACGTGGCTTCAAAGAGAGCGATCATCCACCCTACCGCCCATATCTAGCTCCCAGTGTCCATTTCCTCTTCTCAAAACTCAGAAAGATCTACTAGGAAGGAAATTTAAGTGTGACGAAGAAGTGATGGATGCTGTTTATGCCCATTTGGCACACAAGACTTCTGAGGGAGGGAGAAATTGAAATATTAATTCAAAAATGTTAGAAGTATTTTGCATAAAGGGTAACTATGTTGAAAAGTGAAATATAGTTTTTAATACTTTATCATACCTAGAAAATGGTTAGGCCGGAAACTTATGGACCTACCCTCGTATATCTGAGGCAGCGGTTAACAAATGTCTGCAGTGTTTTGTTTATTTGTTGGGGTGTTTTGCATGTTTCACAACCATGTAGTAACAAAGATAATATTTTGTTTTAAAATTTCGGATATTTTGCAATACCGTAATGTTCTTAATTGTAGGAAAGCTCCCTTTGTTTTATTTATTTTCTGGTTCTACTCTTCCGTTTTGGGATATTGTGCGCCCCGAATAATTGAAACATTCACCTTTTTCTATCTCCTAGTTATCGATGTATAATATATATACATATATATTACTTTAATCCTATTTCTTTGATTTTTGAGCATTAATTTGCATTCCAATGTCCTGCGCTGCCCCTTTTAACAATTTTATTTCCATATCTTTTAATCTTTGTGTCATTATATACAGATCATAAGCAAAATTAAAATCTTCCAGTTTATCGTATAGATAAGAAACTAAGAAGAGAGCAAACAGGTTTTAAAATGGGCAATAATGCATAGACCAAATCAATACAATAAGTATAATTTTAGAACAGTTTATGAATACCAAACTCCATTATAT
Organism: Metallyticus violacea; assembly: GCA_030762175.1. Taxonomy (NCBI): domain Eukaryota; kingdom Metazoa; phylum Arthropoda; class Insecta; order Mantodea; family Metallyticidae; genus Metallyticus; species Metallyticus violacea. The sequence continues at coordinate 32,025,542 of CM060842.1, read as the reverse complement.
TTGATTTTTGTTGACTGAAAACGTTCTCGATTCGATTACTCGCAGCAAAATATGGGAGGCTATGAGGAACTTTGAAGTCCCGGGAAAAAGTACCAGGATTATACAAGAAATGAATGAAAACTGTTCATGTCAAGTGTAACATAATGGTAAAATATCAGACTCCCTCTACATAAACAGTAAGGTTAAACAAGGATGTGCACTTTCACCAATACTGTCTTTAATGGTTCAGATAATATGATGAAGAAAGTTATGATTAAAACCTTAATAAAAATATGATAACTTTTTTTACAAAATAGTAGTACCGTTGGATGCAATACACCTGTTCCAGGTTTCTGCCAGTCTTCAAGGAGATGCTGAAAATCACGTTTGACAAGTACTTCAAAATTGTCTATGCAGCCTACACCATACTTCTAATGATGAAAAATATCTCCCATGAAGGTGTTTCTTTAATTTGGTTAAAGAACCCCATACCTGAATAAACAGTTCCCTGAACAAAATTTGGCCGTTTTAGGTCCAACCTTAGCAACCAACACTTGACTCTAGAAGATATTTGAAGCAATGGGCTGATCACATATCCTGTTGATATTTGTCGATGCTAAATATAAATAAATTCCAATGGTTCATACTTTCCTACCGCGCGTAAATTTAACCCTCTACATCTACTAAAACTGCCTAACGACTGGGTGGGGTTTTGCTACCCTAAGTCCCTTCCCAAATTAATCCTCATATATCTAACAAATATTGACAAGGAAAGGATTTCTGGGATCAAACAAGCATAAACACTTGTTTAGAGCTAAATATACTAACACGTATTTATTATTTTTAAGTCTTTCACATTAAAAGTATAACTTACCTGTTTCCTTTATTGCTGGCTTCCCAGATCTGACGATCGTTTCACGTCCTAACTCAGTTATTTCGTAATCCTTACTGATGCCAAGCCATCCTAACTTGTAACGGTCAGTCTTGACATACTGCCTCCTCTCTCTTATTTTGCTTACCTTAACAGTTAAACTCTGTGATCCCTGACTGCCCAACTATGTAGGCTAACAATATACAGCAATAATGCATTGACATTGCTTCAATAACACATGTTCAATACTCCGTAGCATTACTAATTGCATTATTACTGTCCATATTCGCCACACTATGGTCCGTCAGGACATGAGAAAGGCAACCGCTGACAAGTGCATATGCCTAAGAGGAAGAAGAAGAAGTTTCCTTTAATATTACACCAAATTACTGTTTAAAAATGTAATTTTCTCCCGCGGAAGAAAGTTAATATTATGCATTTTGGAATACGCAATGATAGAATTAGTTGTTACTGATTTTGTTCCGTCGGTCCTGGTGGTGTAGTGGTTACCATACTTGCTTCCTAAACCCAAGATCGCGGGTTCGAACCCGGCCAGGACCGATGGAGTTTTTCGGGCGTAAAAATCCTAAGTATGGCTTCCTTCGGAAGGGAAGTAAAGCCTTGGGTCCCGTGTCGTACATTTACGGCACGAAAAAGAACCTCAAGCCTGAAAGAGAGTCCTCTGGGCAAAATTTGTCGGCCGTTTCACTCCCTGAGTTGAATGGGACGCTGATGACCTGACCTGTTAAAGAGCGTGCATAAATAAACCAATCAAAAAAAAAAAGAGATTTTGTTCCAGTCTGAACTGCTCCAGGTTGTCAACATGGTTACTTATGCAAATAAGCCTTATAAACGTGAGGAATGAAAAAAGTAAAAAAATTGTAAATAAGTTAATAATTATAATCACAAAGTTGGTAACATAGGTGTGTTATTAAAAATTTATAGCGCAACAAAATTCAGTTTCTAGTTTGACTGTCCAAAAGTCTAGATTAGGCTTAGATTTTACTAGTGTGTCTAAAATGCGTTGTCCTTAACGAAAATATTCTAATTCGAAGCTCAATTATTGTTATTCACCAAAAGTTGCAGTATAAGAGTGCTGTTGCACTTAAATATTCCCCTACAACTCCATAATAAAAACGTTTTTATTTAATATTGCTATGCCGCCAGTTCGCGCCATCAGGAAGCGGTATATGAATCTTGGCAGTTGCGACGAAAATGTGTAAAGGCATTTTGTGAATCGCAAAGCTTTTCCCGAACCACCCTCCCCGCCTTGGAAGAAAACTACCTCGCGAACTATATTGGGCCGACTCTGTGACGCTGAGTGCTTTTCGATGTAGTTCTTTTTGACAACTTATTTACCATCTGTGATGTATGTCTCGCTAGCAGCCATACGAGGGAAATGGAAGTCGCAGCTGAAGGATAATGCATCTTGTGCTTCCTTCGTTTTAGATAGACAGCACAAAAGATCTTGTTTTGATTGCTTAACAGCTGCATTGCCTAACGCTATTGCATATTAATGGCAACTTTGTAGGTTCTATACAGCAATCGCAATGCTGTATCGCTGTCTTTGTGTGTACCAAGTTCTCCAAGACCGAAAAGTTTGAAAGCATTGTTGATGCTCCCTTTGGAAGCTCTACTTATGAATTTGGAACACAGCCAAACAGCTCATAACTCCTGTATACAGGGGGTTTATCAACTACATCGCAATAACTTCACAGATTCTATTTAATATACATAGAAGCATTTAAAAAGGACTTAAAGAGTGCGAAAACTATTCTATCGGGGACATTCAAATTAACAGATATAAATTTAAAACAATTTTATGTGCTGAAGATGAGATTATTATTGAGAAAACGGAAGATTTTCTACAGAGAAGTGTTAATAACCTGAATGATATTTTGAAGTCATATAATTTAAAGATAAATGGCTTATAAAGGGAACAATCATGTAAAAGATAAGAGTGTTATTAATGAAGGAATAATAGAAATTGTCTCTAATTTTAATTATCTAGATTTTGATGTATGCGACAGTAAAAATGGAGGTATGAATATAAAGATAAATAAATTATGACACATGAATGGAACAATAAGAAGAACATTAAAGAAAAAAACGTTAAAAGCAGCACAATTAAAATTCTATAAAGTAATGATTGTGCTAACAGGAACATATGGAAATGAAAACTGGACTACGAATAGGACAGATATGAAAAGAATAGAAATTGCAAAGATGCCATTTTTAAGAGAAGTAACTGGATTTATTCTTCTAGGCAAACAAAGAAATAAAGAAATTCAAAAACAATTAAATTTATATAATCTTAAAGAAAAAAGTAATGAAAATAAAACTAATTGGTATCAGTATACATTATGAATGAAAAAGGAACAGATACCAAAAAATTTACTTAATTATAAACCTAGAGAATATCGTCAAGTAGGAAGACCAAGGACAAAATGGAGTGATTTGTTTAACTGAGGACGGAACAGATCGACAGGCCTATACCTTGTGGAAGTATAAAATAAGAACAAAATTCTAGAGGAGCGTTTGATAAACAATTTGAGATCAAAAGTCCATGATTCATGAAGAAATATGTTGTAATTGTGTGGTGATAATGAAGTTGAAGTTAGATGCTGGTAAGTTAGTGTTAAATCGAAATTGGATAACAATTTCTTTTTAAAATGTCTGTAAATCTTCTTCATGAGCGAGAAAATCCCGATTTTAAATAACTCACCATCATATAAATTTCTAAAATCTCGGATTAATCACATGACAGTATGACACTGAAGCCCTCTGCTCGCTCTTCGCCAAATTGACGAAGAGTTTGTATTATATTTTATATCCGCAAACTTCTTCGCGATAGCTCTTTGACTGTTTTCTCGCATTGCATTCAACAGATGCTAGTTTCCTTATGGTGTGTTGGTAGCATGGGGAAGGAAAATCATGGTTGAGGATCTCAGGATATTTTTGGATGGCGGTGAAGCAGCTCCAAAAATCAGCACACGGTGTATGTTGTTTAATGTCGTTTATAGTTGCTATATGTACAGGATGACCCAATGGAAAATGAACGTTTTCAGAGCCTTCTTGTGGGACACTCGTGCAGAATTAATTTTTTTTCCAGTGAATAACTAACATAATGCAATTTATAAATCTGAACTTTTTTTTAAAAAAAGGGGACGTGGCAACAAATATGTTCGTGTAATCGACACTGGGAGTTCTCGCTACAATAAAACGTGATCAATGTCCCTAATTTCACGAGTTATGTTTTCTTTTAACTGCATGATGGCCCGTGGCCTGTCCCAGTACACTTTATTTTTCAAGTACCCCCCAAAAAAGTAGTCAGCTGCGGTCAGATCTGGAAATCGCTCTGGCCAGGCAACATCATCAAATCGATGTGTTCAGGAAGAATCCGCAGAGTGTTCATTGGTTCGTGAATGATGTGAGCTGTGGCGCCATCCTTCTGCAACCAAAACTTAGTTTCATCATCACCTGAAAAGTCAGTGTTGCCAACATTTCTGGCACATTAACTTCTACCCTAAACCTTCGTGGGAGATTGACTTAGATTTAATAAATCTTGTAACAGTAAATATACATTTTTCAACCGTGCATTAATCCATACTGTTGGTTATTAAACTGACAGAATAAATTGCATGTTCAAAAGGTTACATAGCATCTATATCATATAACTGTAAAGTAAAATCGCTAGAAACGGCAGTGTTCTGAAAACCGTCATATTCCATTGGGTCACTTGTGATTTTTAAAAAATAAGTTCAGATTAATAAATTGCATTATGTTATTTGTTGCTTTAAAATGTATTTTTTGTTTAATTCTATGCGAGTTCCCACAAGTGAAACCCATCATATTCCATTCTGTATAATGTGTGTGTGTGATATGCAACAAAGCAAGCGCCGATCATCAAGTTTCAGAGCAATCTTTGTAGAATAGTTTAAATACTGAAATAACTAATTATGACCGTAGCGTTTAATAATATAAACATTTGATCGCTAATTAACCCCAGTAGCGTCACTGCGGATGTCCCGCCAAGAGCGTTGCTTCCTTATCGCGTCTCGCGTCCGTCTTCTCTAGCCTCTTTTTCTCCTATTCTCCTCTCCTTGTCCTGAAATCGTCTCCGCTTCTTCTTCTTAGACTTCTACATTATATTTGCTTTGTACACACCCCAAATCGAGTGATTCTGAATTTCATCCTATCAAAGTTGGGCGCTAATGACCTTCGGTGTTTTGCGCCCTTAAATCATAATCATCATCCTAAAAATTTAGCGTACTTTGCTTTAAAGTTCATTCTATGGCGCTATTTCAACATCGTAGTAAGGGAGAATATTATTAACGGAATTTCCAGTTGCTGTGAAAGCACAATGTCTTTCAAACGGTAAAATATTTACAAAGAAAAAAACTGTTCGTGCTCTTTTGTGTTTAGTTCTGTTTTGCTTTCTTCTTACTAATAATTTTGTAATGAAGTTTGTTTCTTTTACCAAACACTTATCGTCTCCTTTCTTGTTTTACAAAGGTTTTCTAAACGCAATACATGCAGATATAAAGGAATATTTGGGGAGTTGGTCCTGTTTCTCCGATGCCCACCTTAATAGCCTTTCAAGTTGACTTTTACATGCTGTCAAGTAGTAGCTGAAATTATAGCATATAAATAATATGATACATCAAGTTATTAGGTATCATAGTTGCATAATTATGTACTACATTAATTAACTTGTATCATAAGACTAGTAACGACCGTTTCAACACTGAACAATGAATAAACTGATTTATGGCATTATATAGCTTAGTCACATGCCCTTACAAATTGAACATTCTGCGGCCGCAGTGCCGAAAGGCAGCGGAGAAAGTCGAATTACTCATTCCGAACGGCAGCGGAAGCATGCGGAGAGAGGTGCAAATCGTTACGATAACCCGAATTCCGCCGAAACGGCATTGTGAAAGCATTATTATGGAGTATATTATTTTTATATTCTGTTATTTTATTGAACTTAAACTGACTTGATCTTTATTTATTCTAAGAGAAAAAAAGGTTACAATAAAAAAAAGAATGTGTACTTAGGGAATCGAACGCTCGACCTTCTCATCATTAGCACGACGCTCTAACTTACTCAGTTAACAGGATTTCCGGCTGCAGGATTAGTCGGTAAGGTCTAGAGCAGTGGTCTCTTTCTCCAAAATCTTGGATTTGCGGGAAAAGGGGAAATTAGATTCATGTATTTTCCTGTTACGTCACTAACCGCTACCTTTGGTTTCGTTACATATGTACATTGTGCAGTGATTATTCAATTGCAATGTGGCATTTTCTGACATCAGGAAAAACTCCAGACCTGAGCATAGATCGGTTGACCCTGCTTATGATATATGAAACACTCGTTTCAAAACAAACAATAATTCTTTCCTTGGCCGTAGCAAAAGCTTTTAAAAAAAATTAATAAGTCAGGTTGTCTGCAAAATGGATTGGTATGTGTTCTTTACCCACTTGCTAGGTTACACCGTGTTGTACCTTGAAGCCCGGTATCCTTTCATTATCCCTTCAAGACAAGTTTCGGTTATTAGCAATTACGTCATCCATTCAGACTGAGATTGCAGTAAAATTGTAATAAATGTAATTATTTAAATGGAAAATATGTGTCACTTTTAAAAATCTCTGAAAAGTGCAAACATATAGAAACAAACCATGTCAAATACAAACGAATATAAATGTAATATGAAAGGACTTTTTTTTTTTTTTTTTGATTACGTAAGGGAGAATCAGCTTGGTGAACTTTAAATATTGTTCAGTTGTCTAACAGAAATGAGCATATGTCACTGGCAGACTATTCTAGTAGGCAGTACCAAGGTGTGAGGGTTAGTTAGCCTGTTCATTGGTCTTTCCAGTGTACCTCATTAGATACAAACCATCAGGCCATGCCTTAGTGACCGCATACTTCGATCTTTGCAACCCTTAGCGATGCAGCACGACGCAATCAGGAATGCATTAATTATTGGTTTGTGTATCGGTGATATAACAGGCTGTGATGCTGACTTGACATGGCTAAAACGATGTTCGTGGTGGGACGTGCGTAATGGTTTACCTACGCAGAATCCACATCAGCCTTTTCCCCAATTGTCTGGACAGTAGTCCATTATTCCAACAGACAGCCGCAAGTGAATACACTGTCGCTCATTAGTAATACATGTCTAGGCGACCAATTATGGTGGATGAAATGCGATCCCTATGGAAAGCGATATATGCGCAAGATCATGCGATCCAGAACTAATTGCTGGAGTTTTCTCCGTGGAGAGCGTATTTCCTAACCCAGTATGGAGTGCTGTTTATACTGCCCCAGGCCACAAAATGAGCGTCTGTGCTTGTTAGAGTAACCGAGAGCAATTTTTATGTTACATCATTTATTGTAACTATATACGGTTTCTTTTAACAGCAGTAAAAAGATATGTTGGTAATACGCACTGAAAAAAGCCGGGTAAAATTTCAGGAAAAATGTATGTATATATCCACTTTGCTATCAGGCTTACGTACAACGTGAGTAAAGAAATGATTGAATTACAATTTTTACATGTATCCACAATTCACAATGTCGCATATAATCTAAATTTGACTGTAAGTATTTAACTAAAAAAAATAGGAGCCTAAAAATAAAATATGTGCGAACTAAAGAATATATACTAATTACTTAATTATGTATATATCAAATAAATGTAATACCTGCCAATAAACTTATTTTGTAGCATGTCACCTAAAAACACATTCCAACATAATATAATATCTGTCAACCTAATTAAATGCATATAAATTGCATTATATTTCTACCTAGTCATAGTACAAAAACAAGAGTTGATGGTCTTTTTCCGGAACTAAGATTACAGTTACTCCTTTTATTTATTGACATGATACTCGTGAGGATGCGGTACATCATAGTTCACTCAGAAAAACAACGTTGTCACGTCTCTGCAATATCTTTCAGTATATGTTTACAGATAGGGTGTGGAAGTTTTTTTTTTTTTAATATTGTTTGTCGCCTTTTTTTTTTTTTTTTACTACTGAGGCACCCCAGGTGGTGGTGTGAAAGTAAATAATTTATAAATTTATTCTGATTTTTAATTATTCTTATATATTTCTTATAATATTCTTAATGATATGACAATCAAGATATATTCATAATTTCTACCCAATCTTTGATATGCGACACTACAGTGCCACACTGAAGATTTATCAGATGGTGGTAGTAGTAGTAGTAGTAGTAGTAGTAGTAGTAGTAGTAGTAGTAGTAGTAGTAGTAGTAGCAGTAGTAGTAGCAGCAGTAGTAGTAGTAGTAGTAATAGTAGCAGTAGTAGTAGTAGTAGTAGTAGTAGTAGTAGTAGTAGTAGTAGTAATAGTAGCAGTAGTAGTAGTGGTAGTAGCAGTAGTAGTAGTAGTAGTAGTAGTAGTAATAGTAGTAGTAGTAGTAGTAGTAGCAGTAGTAGTAGCAGCAGTAGTAGTAGTAGTAGTAGTAGTAGTAGTAGTAATAGTAGTAGTAATAGTAGTAGTAGTAGTAGTAGTAGTAGTAGCAGTAGTAGTAGCAGCAGTAGTAGTAGTAGTAGTAGTAGTAGTAGTAGTAGTAGTAATAGTAGTAGTAGTAGTAGTAGTAGTAGTAGTAGTAGTAGTAGTAGCAGTAGTAGTAGTAGTAGTAGTAGTAGTAGTAATAGTAGTAGTAGTAGTAGTAGTAGTAGTAGTAGTAGCAGTAGTAGTAGCAGCAGTAGTAGTAGTAGTAGTAATAGTAGCAGTAGTAGTAGTAGTAGTAGTAATAGTAGCAGTAGTAGTAGTAGTAGTAGTAGTAATAGTAGTAGTAGTAGTAGTAGTAATAGTAGTAGTAGTAGTAGTAGTAATAGTAGCAGTAGTAGTAGTGGTAGTAGCAGTAGTAGTAGTAGTAGTAGTAGTAGTAGTAGTAGTAGTAGTAGTAGTAGTAGTAGTAGTAGTAGAGTAGTAAGTGTGAATATTTAATTTCACCATTGACTTCCACACATATAGGTTAAATACTTAACCATTGCACGAGTCTAGTCAGACCGTTCGTGCTTCTATTTACACATAAGAAATGTTGAGAAAAATTACATAAATACACAAATTACACACATACACACACACTCCCATATATATATATGTATATATACACTAAGAGTAGTGTACTCATATGCTTAGAAAATAACATTCCCCAGCCCAATCATGACAGAAAACATGATGTCATTAATAAGCATTTTAATTTATCATTAGTCGGCACTAAAAAGGAGAGATACATAATTAAATACATACATTTATATGCTATGTCCTCTCTAGCCAGAGATTTTCTCTTGCCCATCTTATCTTCCTTATAAATTTACATACCCCCTTCCAATTATTTTTATCCAACACAAATTTAGCCGTGCCGCCCTACTCCTTCTCGACCTCACAAAGTTTTTCGGGTCGGAGTGGTCTACTGTTAACCATACTTGTCTCGTAAACCCAAGATCGCGGGTTCAGTCCCGGTCAGGATCGATGGATTCTTTCGGGCGTAAAAATCCTTCGGAAGGAAAGTAAAGCCGTGGGTCCCGTGTTGTAGATTTACGAAATGATAAAGAACCTCAAATCTGAATGAAGAGGCCTCTGAGCAAAATTTGTCGGCCGTTTCACGTCCTGAATTGAATGGGGCGCTGATGACCTGAGATGTTAAAAGAGAGTCCGTAAATAAAACAAATAAATAATAAAGTTTTCGGAGAGATTCTGGAACCTCCAGTACTCGAGAGCGTTGCTGTTTAAACGAAAGTGATAACATTAAACACCTGGATCTCGGCAGGGTTATTAAAGTTTGCCCAGCACTTTAAATACATTTCAACCTCAATACAAGTAACATAATTTAATGCACAATGACTAGGTTTAATACATGCCAACCTTTTAATATATTTCAACATAAATACATGGCAACATAATTTAATGCATTTTAACTAATTGAACATATTAAAATGTAATAATGTGATTTTAACTACTATTGAGTCTCTAAAAATAACTTTAAAAAAGGTGGAAGTGTATATTCTGAATAGACTAGAATATTTTATTTGAAAATAATTTGATTTTTTTAAGAAAACTATATCTGAAACGATTCAAAATTCATTGGCTTTATTTACCTATTTATTATTATGTTTAATCATATACTAGACCCTTTTTATTTATTTTTAGCTATAAAAATTAAGCAGGGGTCCAAAATACGAGAACTTTCCTATTCCATGTATCGAAGAGATGGTTATTCAGTACCAGAAACGAATCTGTTTTACTTCAAATACATAATGCGTAAATATTGCAGTTCTTAGTGTTTTATAGTTCAGCATATTTTCCTTCTGCTTTCAGATCATTGGTGTGTGTTATAAGTGATCTAAAATGATTTCGTTACAGAGTTTTTATACATACGAATACTTGTGGCACAGCCTTAATACCTATTCACGCAATTAGAGAAATTGTTTTAAATACGATTCTTTTCATACAAGCCTACAGAGTTCCAAGGATTCACATGAGGGAGATTTGCGGCTGCGGTCGGGGAGGCACGTTGGATCAGATGGTAAGAGCATCGACACGACAAGCAGAAGATCTGTGGCTGAAATGCCGGCCGTGATCTCGAACTTTTCCTGTCTTATTCTTATTATAAACTCATGGCTTGTGTAAATAAAAATGTTCATTAAAAGACACCTGAAATTGTGCCATTAGAAATACTTTCTCATCGTGCGGTTTGCGTATAATTCTATGGATATTTATGGTTAAAAATGTCGATGCTCAAACTTTAAGAAAACGTATATAAATTATCATATGTTTGAATCACCAATCAAACAGTCTGCGCAGGTAAAATAAAAAGAGATTTGCAAGCAAACTTATTGGTTCTGTTTGACTGCTGTACTATATTCATCCTAAACTCATATTTTTTAACGAACTAATGCATAGTTTCGTCTTTGTAATATTAGTGATTATGAACCTGTATTGCAAAGTATATTATTTTGCATTTTGATTCTAATGATATAATTAATGTAAAGTGTAAAACTATTTTCAATTACATCAAGGAATTCTCTCCAGTCTTCTATTTTATTTTATTTGCGAGGTTACTAAGTACCCAACTGCTTTCAGATAATACTGGCTTTAAAGAAAAACTATTCCTTTTGTTTCTTTTGCTGCCCCTAGGCTCTATGCATGCTTACCGCCACGAGTAACGAGGTCGTTAAGGCGCGGACTCGTAAGCGAAAGGTCTGGGGTTTCGAATCCATTTTAGGACCGTCCTCCCTGACTGACTCACTTTTTCCAGGTTTGCCTCAGTCCTCATAAATGGCAAATGCGGAGAGGTACCCTAAATTTGGCCTGGAACGTTTCCTTCCTTAAAATGTCCTTTCCCAAAATATAATTTCATCTCATGTATCATCAGTGCCCTCCCTGTGGTGCCTCAGTAGTAAAAATGGGCGTTAAACACCATTAAAAAAAAGTCTATGCCTACTGTAGTGTTTCAAGAATATGGGTTTTACCTGGACATGCCACAGTCAGCCGCCCCTTATGCGTCTTGCGCTAATTGCGCACCAAACTACAATTTTCCTATTATAAAGAGGGGTTTCTTGTATACAATTTGGATTTTCAGAACAACAATAGCAAGTGTCGTAAGTGTTCACACGACCATTTTGGTGGTACATGTCTCCTTTAAAAAGAATGCGAGCTGTGGGTCGATTTACCCTTCAGTCACTGATGAAAGAAACCACTCACAATAACGCACACTCGCTACGGGATCGCCTTGTCGTAGACAATAGGCACGTATACGCTTGTAAGGTTTGTGTTTACATCTTTGTTACTATAAGTGCAGAAGATGCTGAAACCCCAACTTGTGCTAACTTCGGTAGTGGTTTTTGTTGGCGAACTTTCAAGATTTGCATCATTTCGTCTAACTTGTCTTATTAAAACTGTAAGTCTTTGCGTGTGTTTCTTGTTTTTCACTGAACCAGTAGTGTCAAATTTATTCATAAAATCGTGAATTTTAGTTCTGGAAAGAGGCAATTCCCAAGGAACTTCCGAATAAATTCCTCACCAACGCTACCAGCTGATTTGTATTTATAATAACATTTGCACACAAAAATACATTGCTCTAAATTCAGCTCTCTTGCTATCTTCACAAACAAATGTGGAGTGGTAACTACTCGGAAGTTCAAAAACAGGCAGTTAGGCGATCTTGGTCGAAACGCAAAACCCCTTTCGAGTGGTAAGGACATAATTCTGGAAACCCAGTATTTCTCAAATAGTAAGAGACTATAGCATTCTCCAGTACTTGCATTAATAAACCGAGGGTAATAAAAGCATTCCAAAAATTAAAAACGCAAACTAAAGTAATGACCAACATTAATGAATAAACGACAGCGAACCACGATGTGTATATGGACGGTGTCCTTCATACATAACACAATAAAATAAATCCGTATGCATGCATTAGACGGAAATTTCGCAATTATAAAAAATAGCGCCATTTTTTGTGTTCATATATGAGCTCAAGCACTGTCACGAAAGAAAGGGAACGATAAATGTTGAGAAGGTTTCAAAGCAAAGTGATAGCAGAATCGGGAATGTCACAACAAGGGGTGGAATACGCCTCGAGGAAATAAGAAAAAAGCCCAGAACCAAAGACAGGAACATGAAGAGAAGATGGGCCACGTCATGCGTCTTACTTGATCAGAATTGATGGACCCAGAGGCTGCACGTTTCTCTATTCTTCGAGAGGAACCTTCGGCAGTTAATGATCGGGAACGGCCACGACTGTCAGCTATAAACCTGCTTATTTCAACACTCTGTTTAAATTAAGAGTAGAAATATATGTGTGTGTGTCGTGAACTGTTTAATTGGGTTCCTCTATTTTTAATCACAAGTAATATCACAAGAGGGTCTGAGATTACCGATAAATACACGAACGTAATAAGTGAGTGAATTTATCTGGAAAGCTCAGACTCTCGAGTGATATTTATTCGGACTATTTCACGAATAAAATAAAAATTAAATATCATTCCTCTAAACTTGGCTTACAAAATTGCAATAATTGTAAATTTGTACTTAACCTTATCAAGCAATCTTGCGACAGAAGAATGCCGATTGTCAGTAATGCCAATAGAGAATATGGGCTTAGGACTATTTCATGAATAGAATAGGAGTAAAAGTAACATATATTTGAAATTCGCGCACAGAACATTAACACTTGTATAAAACGTTAATCTTATAAATATATGTTCTATTCACAAACCGTGAGACTGAAATGGGCAAAAGTCGACTATTACAATAGCTAGCGTTCGATTTTCTAATATCAACTGAGAAAAACAAAAAATAAAAAATAAATAAAAAGATAACATACAATGTGTCTGTTTTCTTTGTATTCTGTGGCTTGGGATTCCCTACTGATAAGATCAATTTACAAATTTGACGCCGTCACCAAAACGCTGGGAAGAACCCTCCAATTTGCGTTATGATTGTCGATTGTCCATGCTTTTATTGCTATCAATAGCTCCCACCGCTTCTAGCAAGAGTTGTCAGTAGTATGTGTTCAGGAAGTGGAGTTATAGAGTTGGCTACACTGACCACAAGACAAATACACGTCGCGTGATAAAATGGATTTTTTTTCCTTCATAATTTCACTCCGTAATCGAGCTATGATTGGTCAAATTTCAAAATGTTGTTCCGTTTCATTGGTCGATTTTAAGACGACGTCACACGAGTGAAATAGTCTATACAATTACAATTAAAATTTAAAATCTATAGTACTGATACTATAACTAACTTCAAAGAGCTAAACCGGCACTGGAATCCAGCCAGCACTACGGCTATTTTGACTATAACTTGTAATTAAACCTACAATTTGCTACTGGTACCTAGTAGCAATAATAGCATTACAATTTTTATACAATTAATATCTACAATCTTCATTTCTGCTGACGCTCGGAATCCGGGCTGCTTCCCACAGGAATTCCTGGCATCAGAACCTGGACATCAATGAGGTTGCTGCCGGTCTCAAACAGCAGCTACACTGGACCATAGTGTGTTGATAGTGTACTTTCCTTCTCTTCTCTTTTTCTTTCATCTTCTACTTTTCAACTTTCATCTGCACCTTATATTTTCCTCCTTTTGTTCTCGGTCTACCTCTTCTTCTCTCAGCTGCTTCCTTTTCGCCCGAAGACTACCATTATTCTTTTCTTCTGTTTATTCTTCTCTCTTCTGCGGATTCAATTTGGGTGTTATCTTCTCAATATTCTTGTTTTTGAGCTGATGCTTTATGGACACAGCTTTCTTGCCTTTCCCTAATTTTCTGGGATTTTCTAGGGGAATATACGATTTCTGACGTTTGGATTTTCTCTTTTATTTCATTTTTATTATTTATATACTCTTCTGCCATTTTACATGATATCTCATTTGCTAAATCATTCAATACCCTAAAATTATCTTGATTTCTCATGTGAAGTTCCAAATGTGTTTCACTGTAAGTAGCAGTCTCTCTTCAGCTACAATTGACTGGTATTTAGGGCATGTTCCGGGGTATCGATCACGTTACAAACCGTGCAGGTATTGTTTGCTAGTAATTTAAATCTTTGCAAATATAGGCAAAATAGACCGTGTCTTGTTACATCATGTACTAAATCCTTACTGCGTTGAATACGTTAGAATTATTATCTTTCCTTTATTAATGGGAAGGTTTCATACGCTCTTCTCAACTTCTTTTATTTCATCCCATTCTTGTTGCCATATTTGTAATAGAGAATCTTTTATTCCTTTTTTATTTCTACAACTTTTGACAATAATGTGCATTATTTTTAATTATTTTATTTTAACTCAATAAAAATCTGCTTTCAAGCGGATTAAATAATCAATTGGCCATATACCAAATATTGCTAATAGTCCCATATGGTTTTTTGATAGATTTTATTCCATCAGCTTGTATATTGAAATATCTCTATCCAATATTGGCCAACTTAAATATAACTTTTCTACTCTAGTTCTTGTTTTTTCTACAGGTTTCTTAAAATTTAATTTTTCGTCCAAATAGATACCTAAATATATATTTAGTGTTTGTCTTTTTATATTATTATTGTTAGTTGTAATAATCGGGTTTTTATTTAAGTTTCCTTTTAAAAACATATATGCTGATAAGGAGCTATTTCCATAATAAAGATAGCCTTCGTAAATATTAATTATGTATTTTGTTATTCATTTATTTGGCCTTAAAAACACCCCTTCGTACAGCCTTAACGATGGCTTCTGACAGTACGCAGCCGTGCTCTGCCGGCTCGAAATCAAATAACCTCACTTCTTTGCACAGAATAAAGCTCACATTTTCTGCAGCATGTTCCATGATTATTTTTAGAAATCAAGAGACTAACAAATGAGTCATCCTAGACCACGTACTGAAGCGCTGTGCTCATTCATTTGATCATTCGTTTGTTAATAAGGGGCAACTATAAATTTGAAATATGCATAAATACGCACATAAGCATCACCAATGTATAAGCGTTGATTATGAACACACTTAAATTAAGCCAGGCTTAAAAGTATAATTATTAATGCACATAAATATGCTAGCAGTCTTCTCAGTTAGTTTCAGTATTATTAAAGATCGAACAAGTCGAGCTCTAGTCGTTAGTTTTCAGTAAAGAACGCCTTGTAGGTCGGTTATCCCGTCGCGTCGTCCTCGTTATCGACATAGGGACTTTGATTGGATTCACCTCTCCTACCGCCGCTCATTAGCGGCTCCTAACCTCACCAAAGCCAAATCAATGTCGGCCATATTGACATTCCCTATCGGATGATCCTTGCTGCTGAGGGGGAGAGGTTGTTTTTTAAGATGCATGCCGGGATGATCCAGTCTTGATGATTAAGCGGTGAGACGCGCCGCATAGTCTCAAAGAGAAGCATTGCCGATATTCATGTCATGGCCTCCAAATTTGTAACACACCCCGTGACTGGAACGGATTGAATCCCCTGTTTGTACCTCAGCGTTATTCAGGCTCTCGACAAAATGAGCGTATGAATATCAAACACGGGCGGTATCATCCACTTTGTCTGCAGCGTCGAGATAAACCGGGGGTCGCTGTGTGAATGGCATCTCATAATCTCATTAAGAAATCAGATCTTTGGGGCACCAAACACATCCATTTATATGTTCTGATACTTTATGAATGATATCCTTAATCTCTAAAATAAAGTGTCCCTTTTAAACGTGTTTTGTACTTGCACACAGCTAGAAGTTATTTACGTTATCTGTATTATTGTACACTATTTTCTTTTACCAGGACTGTTCAATGAATAATGCTCATAATCTTTACATGAAAAATTAACTTTATAATATTTTTTAGCTTTGTATGAAATTCAGAATGATACTAATTTTATTGTTGTCACTTCTGGTTCCCGCCTGTGACAGATGTACAAGTTGAGACATGTGCAGTTCTGTCTGCAGCTGAAAGAAGGTGACACGCTAAGAACAATATGCTTGCTCTGAAATTTTACTTTCGACTCAACAAATACTGATGAGCCCTTTGCGATGTTTACAGGAGGCCTAGGGAGAGTTTTCTTCCCTATAGCACAGGCCGAAAAGGATTTAAAATGTTAAAAAGAGGAGGCAATTTCAAAAGAAGTTGTCCCGGCCTTCTAGTTTGTGCTGCTGTATTGTGAGACAGAATTTTAGAATAACATTATGAACACTTCCAGAAATTCTGAAAAATTTACTGGCTGCCGCACATACGCACATGTGCACAGTGCGTTCCAAGACTGCTGATTCCGGAACAAAAGAACCTTCGCTTGAGTTGAAGATGAAATTATTGGACGGTCGGAGTTTCTTTCAAAATTGACCACTACTGATGGAATTTGAGTACATAATTTCGATCCTGAGATTGAATGAATTATTTACGGACGCTCTTTAACATCTCAGGTCATCAGCGTCCCATTCAACTCAGAGCGTGAAACGGCGGACAAATTTTGCTCACAGGCCTCTCTTTCAGGCTTGAGGTTCTTTTTCGTGTCGTAAATGTACGACACAGGACCCACGGCTTTACTTCCCTTCCGAAGGAAGCTATACTTAGGATTTTACGCCCGAAAAAATCCATCGGTCCTGGCCGGATTCGAACCCGCGATCTTGGGTGTAGGAGGCAAGTATGGTACCACCAGGACCGACTCGATCCCGAGAGTAAACAGCAAAGCTCTATGTGGAAATTTCCACCATGATTTGCTTCTACTGGGAAAGTTATGATCATCTCATCTTTCCATGTTAAAGGGATGGTTTACCTGCATGTCGTACATGCGCACAAGACTCTAACTTAGCAATATTACAGTATCTTTAAAACCCTACAAGGCCATATCACATGTAAAAGGCCACGTTTCCGTGTAACAAGCCGAATTATGCACCACGATAATGCACGGCCGCGCATCGCAAATTTTGTTGCTGAATATCTCACAAAAATGAATGTAAGGTGTACCCGTCACCCTCCCTGTAGTTCAGATTTAGCCCCGTGTAACTCTTTCCTTTTCTTCAAGTTAATTAAAAACACCTTTGTGGGAAGCATTTTCCATCATAAGAAGTAATTTTGAAGGCTGCGGTAGCGATTCGGAAGGACCTGTCAAATAATGGTTTCCAGCGTGTCTTTGAAGATCTACAGAGATGCTGAAACAGGGAAAATTACCACGACGAGAAAAGATATGTTGTCAAAAAATACTATCATCATTCTTTATTTGTTAGTCGGTCCAGGTGGTGTAGTGGTAACCATACTTGCCTTCTAAACCCAAGATCGCGGGTTCGAGTCCGGCCAGGATCGATCGATTTTTTTCGGGAGTAAAAATCCTAAGTATGGCTTCCTTTGGAAGGAAAGAGAAGCCGTGGGTACCGTGTCGTACATTTACGGCACGAAAAAGAACCTCAAGCCTTAAAGAAGAGGCTTCTGAGCAAAATTTGTCGTCCCTTGCACGCCCTGAATAGAATGAGACGCTGATGCCCGGAGCTGTTAAAGAGCGTCCGTAAATAAAACAAACAAAGAAAGAGCATTCTTTGTTGAACAGCCACAACTAAGCTCTGAAGGTTGTCATATCTATGCTGTATATTTCTAAATATAGATACTCAGCTTGGAAGCTGATAAAGCTAAAAAATGTATTTTTATTATACATTTGAGCTTACATTCTGCATTGTTAGGCATGTTTTTCACACACGACATAATTCCAGAAGTATGATAAATAGTAAAACATTTTAGACAGCTTAAACTAAAAGTAGTTCTTTTTAAATGCAAGACATTCAAACTAGAAACTGCAATGGTAACACGGGATATAATAGTCATTTGCGTAACTAGTGAGATATATGCTTAATTACCACTCGAGTTCTGTTTTGCAAAACAACAGCGGGTAGCAACCGAAGAAACGTCGGTTTTAAATCACAAGACGCGGACTTCTCCGGAAGTTCAATGCACCGTTGAAAAGAATTAAAATCATCAAAATAACAGGCCCCAACTTCCAGAGGAAACCACTATTCAGTGTAAGTCACGATTAGATAGGGCATAAGTTTCGAGTGCTATCAAAATCTATTTCTGCCTACCATCAATATATATATATGAATGCCGCTTTGTTCAAGAATTAATATTGAAGCTTTCAGCATAAGTCCCCAGTCGAACTTTGAAAATGTCACTTCGACGGTTTTCCATTATCCCGAAGCTTAATTAATTACGAAAAGAAATACGTCACAGACGCCCTTTCATCCTAATTGCTCTCAAGAAATAATGGTTGGAATTTACTGAGTTTTTACTACTGTGGGCCGAGAGAATTAAGCGTTTTCACTCTTTTAATTGTTGTTTGTTTTCTGAATTGTAATGATGTATCTCGTCAGTTGTTACAATATGCTCAACAATTTAG
Organism: Metallyticus violacea; assembly: GCA_030762175.1. Taxonomy (NCBI): domain Eukaryota; kingdom Metazoa; phylum Arthropoda; class Insecta; order Mantodea; family Metallyticidae; genus Metallyticus; species Metallyticus violacea. The sequence goes on along the minus strand of CM060842.1, from coordinate 32,006,803 downwards.
GGCAATTCTCTTCAAAACAGCAGTATTGAGTGTCACTCTGAGTAATTTCTAATAAATATTCGGCGATTATTTACGATATAACTGTCTAATACCAAAATCATTAAATGCACTAAGAAAGAAGCATACAAAAGAAAATCCCAAGCCTCTATGAGACGTTCAAGCATTGTTAATTCCCGCAACCGAAGTTTTTATTGCGGCTGGCAATTGAAACAGTTCTCCCACTAATATAAATTTAATATAATAAGTATGTAGCAAACCTAATCATTATACTCTGGATATTGTAATTAGTAATGTAGTAGATATTATGTATGTGTATGTGTGTATCATGAGGTATAACTCAATATGTGGATTGTATGTCTTAAAAAGGGAAATTGCTCTGGTGTAACTGTTTATGGCAGGCCAGCAAGAAAGGGGGAGCGACAAGGAGACAATAAACCACTATACAAAGGAAGAGTAAACCCAAGGGGGTAAGTGTTATGCTACTTCTTAAAAGACCTACCGTATGTGAGGGTTAATAAAGTCCAAGTTTTTATATATGTTAGGAGAATAAACTCTCTAGCAGTTTATACAGTTAACTTTAAAGCAACCAATGCTAAATAAATGTTTAAACTTTCAAACAGTAGCGGGTGGCAAGCGTTGGCAGGTGAATTTAAACCAGCAAATAGTGGATTTCTATTTTGAATTTTTGAAGCAAGGCGCAATACTTGCGCGAGCCCCGTGGCTTGTTCAAGCCAACGCTTATTTAATGTGAACCGAATATATAAGGAAGCTTTTGCTCTATTGCGGCAGTCATTCGTTCACATGCATTTACATTTAGTTTTGCATTTACATTCGGCTGAGGCACGCATTCTAAAGTCTACGCTCTGCGAGATTCAAAAGTAGCTCTATTTCGAACACAGTTCTCAGATTCAGTTTGTCTCCTTGGAAGTCGTGGCAGCTAAATTTATACTTGGCATAGTCAAATTCTACCGTACGTAGAACACCAGAGGACGTGAAAGATCTTGCGGATGATACATATGTGTGTGTGTGTGTGGGGGGGGTCACATCGCGTGATAATTAACACAGTTGATCTCCACTCCCAATCCTGTTGAGTACGACTCAACAAAATAAGAGAATAATACCCAGGGATATTGTTGTCACGAAGCGTGGACAACAATACCAGAGCTATCATTATCAATCGACTATTCGCCGTTACAAAATATGGTGACCATCGACCAAACCCACATCATAATTTGTCAGTCCTGGTGGTGTAGTGGTTACCATACTTGCCTCCTAAACTCTAGGTCGCGGGTTCGAACCTGGCCAGGATCGATGGATTGTTTCGGGCGTAAAAATCCTATATATGGCTTCCTTCGGAAGGGAAGTAAAGCCATGGGTCCCGTGTCGTATATTTACGGTACGAAAAAGAACCTCAAGCCTGAAAGAGAGGCCTCTGAGCAAAATTTGTCGGCCGTTTCACACCCTGAGTTGAATGGGACACTGATGACCTGAGATGTTAAAGAGCGTCCATAAATAAATCAATAAAAAAAAATCACATCATAATTTGGCACCAACGTAGAGCCAACTTACCAACACCACTTCATAATTTTGATGCCCAACGTGGAGCCAGTCAACAAAGTCATTTCACAATCCTTCTAAATTAATGCTTTGTAATTGATACGCATTTGTTTTTATCAAAGTTAAATTTTATATTGGACATGATTTCTTCCAAAAATCACAATACACGAATACTGAAAAATAAATACTGCCGTCATACTGGTAATGAACTACTGAGAGCTAAAGAAAGGGCATAACTGTTTGACACACTTAATTTCACTGTACACTACGGTACATACACAAGTACAAGCTGCCCATTAATGTGGATTAATATGATTAATTGATTTTTTATCTCGAATTTAAAAGATTAATTGAATATAATTGTTCATTGTTTTATAAATTTCATAAATATTTAATTGGTAATGAAATGTTTTCGTTTTTAAGGATATCTAGTTTCTTATTAAACTTCGAGTTTGACCGTTCTAAAGTAATGTTATCTAAAAATGAACAGCGTGCATGGATTAAAATTGAGGTGGTACATGTCGAGTCTCCGATAAGTCTTTGGTAATTAAGCCTTGTCATATCGAACGGTGGCCCGTTGGGTGTCTGACATTCGAAAAGGACGTGGCAGTGTGAAAATGCATCATTTTTTATCATTCGTTTTCGCTCATTTGATTCAATAACTGCTGGAGGTGGATCGGCGATGAATAGCAAGGGCGTTAAGCAGAATTCGGAACAAACAGTGTTGCAGTGGAGCGCTCCTTTTTGTGCATAAAGTTAACTAGGGATGTTCATCATCTTCCAGAAGTGCGGCAACCGGTGCTAAATACATTGAAGGAAGGTAAAAGATCTCAGGTACAAGAGTAATTGGTTAGCTACTTATGAATAGATTGTCATTCGTTTCTTTCCAGCCTTCGTTTATCACCAATCATGAAGTAGCAATTAATAAAAAAGCATTGTCTAGTATATAACAAAGGTCATAGACTGACTGTATATCAATTATGATATGGGTGCTTGCTAGTTGGCTATGGGTTTATTTACAGAAATGCTGCAGGTTTTGTCTTTCTTTTCACCTGATCTTTTACCGACATCAAAACTGTAGTAATTGTTGTTGCTATGTTTCTTCCTGTGGGATGAAAGCATGGAGTAATTAAAAAATATACAATAGGGTAATCTTGCCACTCTGCACCCCTCAGATGTGGTTGAAGGAGCACATCTGACACGTGCACCTGGGGTGACACTGACGAAGAGGGGAGAACCTTGTGGTGCAGTCGTGCGAGTGCTGATCCATTACGTTTCGCTCAGTCTGCCATTAGCTCACGCTGATCTAACCCCCAATTGAAATGGCTCTCCATTTTCCGAGTTCTCAGTTCACTGACTCCAGCCCTTCATGATTATGATGATGATGAGCTAAATATTAGCATCTCTTCTCTACTAATTCGCTTGAATGAGCACAGAGGAAGTCTGCAACAAGCTTACTAATATTAATTCTGATTCATTACTACTGAAGCAGAACCGTAATTCGGTAGGCGCAGTGACACTGAATCCATTCACATTTATCCTCGAAATCGCAAGATGAAAAGAAAATGTAAGGCATGAATGTTTATAAGTAAATATGAAATATAACACCTAAACGATATTCTATACAGCAATCTTTAGAGCCTGGAAAAAATTATACGGAACTCTCCCACCACTGATTTCATCCCTTTCACACATGAAGAGGAACTGAAAGAGGTGGGAAACTCCTGTCCTATTATCTTAATGAAAGTTGTTAGAGGGAGATTTTGGAAGGCAGAACACGAATATGGGAGGTATTTTTTTTTTTAATTTTTTCCTCAATAATGCTGTTTATTGATCCAGATGAGTTTTATATCATAGAGTATCGCAAATCAAGTTAGTATTGGCAATACTAACAAAGAAAAGTTAGACGTAATTGTTTACAGTGAATATAAAAATGATATAGAATTAATAATATTAATATCAGTTATACTATGGTACGTATTCCAAATTTTCACTATTTATTACCAAAGAAATTTTACAATTTTTACATTATCATTGTGCAGATAATTATGATAAACAATATGATAAAAATAATGTAATATAATAAAACAAAATAAAACTACTAAACTGATAAATTCTCAATTGAAACTCCAACAATTTTCAAGTAACATTTATTTTAATTATAATTTTAATTAAATATATTTTAGCAAGTTTATATTTTATCATTTTATTATTATTATTATTATTATTATTTCACTGCATATTTAGTATTATCTTTATAATCTCTCATTCTTTGTTTGATTTGAGAATATACTGGATATAGGGTGAGCACAAATGCTTGGAGCTGTACCTTTATTATTTTACGTATCATTACAAAACTATATGGTCAAATCGAAAGTTTTCAAAGTTTTTTACCGGGCACCAAATGCTCAATATGTGCACGATGAGTGACTCTACACATCAATTCGGTAGTCAGCTTCGTCCCACCTCGCCTTAGCATATCCCTGTCAATTCGACATAAGGCATTGATGATGTGTCCCCGCAGTTCTGGCAGATCATCCGGTAATGGTAGCGTGAAGCCTGCATCTTTCACATAACCGGATAGAAAAAGTTACATGGGGCTAGGTTGGAAGAGCGCGTAGTCCATGATATGAGAGCGTTATCCGGTACGACTTTTGGTGTTCAGGAAGTCACAAACATCATGATGGAAATGAAGTGCATCACCATCCTGTTGGTCGAACGCGGCATATGCAATTCACTGCTCGCTCGAAGAGTGATTTACGTATGAAACTGACTCGCACACGCTCAACTGTTTCTTCAGACACACTCAGTCGACCTGTTGATTTTCCCATACACAGGCAACCCGTGGTTTTAAACTGTTGATACCATCGACGAACGAGTGGAGTTGGCACTATGGATCTTCCTCGACCTTCGTTCTGAAGTTGTCACAGATTGACTCGAGTGAAATCGGAGAACAGTGTAAGCTTTATCGTCGCCATCTTACAACTGTTGGAGCAGGAGAACAACTGTTGTGCTCTCGAGGCCGTCGGAAGAAGCATTATGTCTGATAGGGAATTCAAATTAAACTTTGAGGAATACTTATAGCATCGAACACAATCACCATATCTCTAATAATATGACCATAAAAACAGCACGAAACCGCTCAGATCATTTGTGCGCATCCTGAATTATGCATAAGTACATACGGTCCCAGGACCCATACGACATAGATGAGTTAGATTTATAAAAATATATTTTGTAAATAAATTCACCACCACTACTATAATGCAAATAACATGTTTAAACTCCTGTAAAACTATTCTTTAAAATAATACCTTCAGCAAATATAAAAAAGATATTCATTGCCTAGTAACTAAGCGACAAATAAAGACACGTTTATTGCAAAAAAAAATGGCTAAACTAATATTTATCGGGTTTTTATTTTGGGGGGGGGGCTTATTTACGGACGCTCTTTGACATCCCAGGTCGTCAGCGTCCCATGCAATTCAGTATGTGAAACGGCCGACAAATTTTGCTCAGAGGCCTCTTCTTTCAGGCTTGAGGTTCTTTTTCGTGCTGTAAATGTACTACACGGGATCCACGGCTTTACTTCCCTTCCGAAGGAAGTCATACTTGGGATTTTTACGCCCCAAAAAATCCATCGATCCTGGCCGGGTAAATATTCATCGGTGAGAAAGCAACAGTGAATGATAATAAATGTCGTAAGGGTTATTTGATTTTATTAATCTAATTTAGGACAGGGAGTAGTTTATTACGTACAGTTTTTCAAAAGTAAAGCGTAATTTGTTTCACAGATTATGAAAAATATTTTATAAAAAAATCCAGTGACATTTAAAATCTTATTTCTTAAAATGATTTATTTTAAGCAATGTTTTTGTCATAGTTACTATCGCTTGTTTATAAATGTGTTAGTCCTTTAGTTTGGAAAGTAGTTTCATTCAAAAGCAAATTATGATTCTGTATAAACAAAGGCGCTGTAATCGGAAAATGTAAAAAAAAAAAAAAAAAAAAAAAAAAAAAAATCATAGGTTCTGATTTAAAAGTATCTTCGATGACGTTATAGCTCATGCAACAATGGCTATGAAAAGATTTCCCATTTATAATATATATTCGTTAATTAGCAAACAATGTCGTTAAGGAAATGCAACTGTTGTTTGGGAACAGAGGTAGTACTAAGCGAGTTTAAATTCTCTAGTAGTGAAGATTTCATTTCAGAAGCCTTATCTCCATTATTCGTTTTATAATCCCATTATCTCTAAAATTAAATTTTAGTATTAAATTTCAAGAATTATATATTCCATTCTTTTTCAAATTACACATAATACAATCTAATGCATCTACCAAATATTAGGATAAACATCTTACCCTAATTTCGTTGTTTACTACTTATTATTATTCTTCTTGTGTTTTTTAAATAGACAACTCACATGTACTGTATACTATATATCTCAAATTGTTGTTACAGGTTTTTAAATATGACTGTGCTGAGATGACTTCTGGAATCGCTTTTCACTTGTAAGTACCAAGAAAATGTAAATTATTATGATGTGTGTAATCGTAAGAAGTTGTATATTTTGACTATTGGAACCGAATGCGGAGGGAATTAATTGTTATGGCCCCATGTTGGTGCAGAAGTGGCGTTGATTAATTTTATTGTTGCCACACTCTGCTGTTGATATTTGTTGAGGCGGGACGTAAGGTAATTAACGCCTCTCGCTGGTGACGATCTTGTCGGAATGCCTCGACTGCCGATGTCCATAACTGCTCTTGTTCCAAGGAAGAGGAATAATATCCCAGGGAAAGTTTCATTGTTTGCTTGATGCTAGGTCAATTGGGATGGGATGGGATATATTGCGTGGAATGAGTATTCATTGAGAAGTAGGCTTAATTCACAATTTATTATATGAGTCAATTCATAGTTATTGAATGTCGTGCCGTTCGTCCTAAAGATTTAGAATTTGCATATGCATAATACTAAGTTTATCAGACTTGAATACCCGTTGATCTTTTGAATGTTTTAGCACTTCCTATCGACTTCTGTGTCGCAATTAAAACATACACATCCCGCCGTCTTCGAAATTTACCTCGGAATTTTCACTGCCTACAGGCTACGATATTAACACTTAGAAAAACACAAGCTGCCGGCTTCTAAATTTAAACTTTAAAAAAAAAAAAAAAAAAAAAAAAAAAAAACAACACTGACTATCGGCATCGAAGTCAGAGCTTAGAGTAACGCAGCCTACCGTCGTCGAAGTCAAAGCTGAGAGTGCCGCTGAGGGCTCAAAATTGCTTCTTTTACTATTTTTGAATCAGAGCAGTTGGGACGCTTTAGGCACCGCTAAACAGTACTTATCGAAGTTTCTAGAAGTTTAGTTCGAATCCAACTCTCTGACTGGCTACTTCATACTTGTGACAGCTGGTCTGATTCGTTCTCATTTTACACTAAAAGAATGTCTTCTCTCATTCGACAGTTTTTTTTTTTTTTTTTTTTTTTTTTTTTTTTTTTTTTTTTTTTTTTTTTAAAGTTCTGTCAGTTTAGATACTTTAACCAAGCTAGGCTTTTTAAACACCTACACAAACAACTTTCCCAAAATGGTAGCCTTTTAACTACACACCAAGCTTCTTTAAATGTCTTCACATTGATGCAGAGACCTTGCTACTACAAAAGGAAACCTTCCTCTGTTGTCAAAAGTTTGCTGGAAAGACGAACGGCGACAAATATTTCCTGTATTAAGAATCCTGTCTACAGTAAACATACATTGGTACACTGTTCATAATATTACCTATCATACAGAGAAATTTGTACATAATCAATCAAAATAATACAAATAATAACTGCAATAGTAATAGTGATATTGTCACATGTACGGCCGAGGGGTGTATTAAATTGGTAACTGGTCAAAATTATTATACAAACAGTTAGTTTTATTTGCTTGAATATTTTATGTCATCGTCTAGTCGCATCAGTCGAACTTAGTTATATTCATCCATATATTAGTTATATTCATTTGGTTTTCCACTTCCGTAGATGACTTAAGAAAATTAATCTTGACGCAATCGGCCGCTTGGCAACCAACAGAATTTAACTGGACTTCAGGTTCTTCCGCTACCCACATAACGGTTACTATAATTCAAACTTAGAGCGTTGGAATACAATAAAAGCCAAACATTACAACATAATGTACAGACCCCTCTAGACGATTGCAAAGCTATATTAGGAGGTAGCAAAGCCTCAAGGTGTCCGCCTGGTCTGTTCCACATCTGTTTCTTTTCTCGTCGCCTGGGCTGCCCTGTGGTCGCGCCGCACCCTCGGCTATACAAGACACCACCCCTAAGGTAAGACAGCCCGTTCGGCCCTAATGGTCTAACGTATAGGTATTCACTTATTATGGTTAACGTAAGCCTTCAGCATTTGAGGAGATCAAATATGTGCATTTTGTATTAATATACAATCAAAGTAGCAATGGCATTAAAATTCTTCTTAATTACACCTGCGAGTGCTTCTAACGCTATGCTCCCCTAGCTCACACCACAGGTGTGACAATATTAACAATAATCATTATGTTAAATACAAAGTTTATGATATTAATTAATATAATAGTGATAATGGGGTTTATGGGTCATGCATGCAGTCTCACTGTTTACATAGGCAAGACATTAAATACTGATCAATTTACATATCGTTCAACTTCAACCAATCACGGTCGACTATCATTGCTATATTGTAGAACTGGAATTATCCCAGCTGATTATTCATAAAGTTCATCATATTATCGCATTTTATTCGAATTGTTTACTTTAAACAAGCAATAGGTGACTTCTTGAAAGAATATAGAAGGCTGCGACATGATATAATCATGATTATAATACAGTATATGTTTTACTTTATCAATAGTGTTTATAAAATGTTTTAGCAAAGTTTTAGCAAATAACACTCGTGGTTTCATTGTATTAGGATTTCCCTGCGCTACATTGATAACCAATTAATTTTCTATCCTTATATACCAAACTTTCATGCTTTATCACTTGAAAAACCTAGTGTTGCAATTGTGACTTCGTTTAAAGTACAATGTTATATTTAAACACATGTCTTAATTTGATATTTCCTCAAAATTCTGCAAAAATTTAAAATTAACTTTATTCGTTTATGAATATTCCGACTCAAGTAATATAAATATGTAAACATATAAATAAATGCATAGTTTATTTAGAGAAAAAGTACAGAGATTTATTTTTAAGTGCAACCGCAGCTGAGCGTAGGCCACGCGGGAGCAAGACTACACCTGTTGCCGACCCCGTCCATGAACAATTTCCTCTCACATTTCTACTTGCACAACTTTGATCAATATTTTATATACACAATATTAGATTTATTTCATAATGGATATTTACTTGTTAGAAGCCAGCCCACATTTCTGACATCTTTTCATGAAATTTGAATTCACTCCTAACAAATTTGCTTTCCTATTTATTTCGTATTTCTTCAATGCTTTCGTGTAGAAAGCACTGAAGACGAGAGCGTGCAGATCGGCCCTTGGAGGTACTCACTCCTGAAAATATAGCTCTTGTGGAAGCAGAAATTATGGAAGATCGGGGGCTCAAAGTCACAGAAATAGCAGCAAGGTTGGACCTTTCTAAAAAAACAATCCTTCGAATTATTCATGAACATTTAAACATGAATAAGGTTAGTGTAAGATGGGTGCCTAGACTTCTTTCCTCAGTTCGAAAGCAACGAGTTATTTGCTGTCAGACATTTTTGGAGCTATGGCGTAGCAACGGGAGAGAAATAGAGAAATTCTGCAAATCATTGTTACAGGAGATAAGACTATGGTCCTCTACTATGTTCCCTTGTCCAAAAGAAAATCAATGGGGTGGCATAAACCTGGCGAAGCACCGCATCTAAAGGCCAAGGTCATTCAAGGAACCAAGAAGATCGTGGGTACAATCTTTTAGGACTGTGAAGGAATACTCTTCATTGACTTCAAGGAGAGGAACGCCACAGTAAATGGGGAGTACTATACTAGCCTACTGCACAGACTACGTGCTTCCATCAAAGAGAAAAGGCGAATAAAGCTGTGAGGTGATGCGCGCCTTCTTCACGACAATGCGCCTGTGTGCACAACTCTTGTTGCAAAGGACGCTGTGAAGAAATGTGGCTTCAAGGAGATCGACCATTCACCCTACAACCCAGATCTAGCTCCCAATGACCATTTTCTCTTCTCAAAACTCTAGAAGGGCCTTCGAAGGAGGAAATTTAAGTGTGACGAAGAAGTGAGGATTCTGTTTATGCCCATTTTGCAGACAAGACTTTGACTATTTGGGGGGAGGTTGAAATGTGTAATTCAGAGATGTGAGAAGTGTATTGCAATAAAGGGTAACTATATTGAAAAAACGAAACATAATTTATCATACCTAGATGGTTAGGCCGGAAACTTATGGACCTCCCTCATATGTAGCTCTCCTTGTAAATTCCTTGTAAGTTTGAGGCTCGTCCGAAACAAATCCTATCAACTGTTTACATAAAATCTCTTGAGAAATACCTTTAGAAATAAAACAAGATGTAATTCTGTTAGCAACGGCTTTTCATGCTGCTAAATCTAATCTACTATATCGTAGGGATAGTTGCACTGTGAATCATCATAGATGCAACGAACATCAACAATTAAGCATGATTCGTTTACTTGATTAGTGATTTCGTAAACCAAAACACTGAAAACATAAGTTATCAATTATGAACTTCGTTAGGAGAGATAACATATGTATACTAATGAAATGTAATATTATATTTGCACAAGTGTGATCTGAATGATTCATGCCTACAATATCTAATCTGTTCAATGCTTGCAATTCATATAAACGTTTGAAAAGTAATAATGGATAGTTTTATTTTACATGTGCTATCTGTTCTAAAAACAAGCGCGGTCACTTGTAATTTCTCTATTTTTTTTTTCTTGCCAATTTCTTGAAACCTTCAGAGAGAGAATTATTAATGGTCTCTTTTTTATTTTCAATCAAAATCGATTCACACGTTATTTGAAACTTATTCCTCATGAAGTCACTAATTTTATTAACTTTTTTATTAATGTTTGCATTCTTTGATAAAAGTTGTCTCAAGATGCATTTGACTGTCTTCAATAGCACCGTGTTTTTGTATTTCTAAACAGCACAAGCATATAACCCTTTGGAACTGTTTGCTGAAGGCCAAGGGCGATTTATTTTTCAAGTGTCACTTCGTTTATACATCTCCCGATTAAGCTACCGCACTTAATCTCACAACTTCCACTTTATTGACGGTTGTCCCGGCCACTTGGAATTTTTGCGTGTTGAGTAGATTCCAACAACTCAGACCTATTACTTTGGTACTTGAAGCTCCTGTGTGTCTACATCACATGATTCTGTAACTTAAAAATCGAATTGTGTAGTGTTCGGTGGATGTGAAAAATTTAAGATAATAATAGAGTGTCTTTTAAAGCTATTGTTTTTATAATAATTTAAAGAATAAAATAAATAAAATCATGCATGAAAATAGCAAAACAGACCGATGAGAACAAATGAAGTGAAAAAGCGTGTACCGAGCCTCGTTTTACTCAGAAGTGATCCGGGCAGTCAGCAGCCGAACATGTTCCACACCAAGACGCTTAATTGCGGTATCATCAGAACAAATGTAAATGAAGAACACGTGAGATAATCTGGCATTAAGGGGAGTCAGAAAGTCCTACCAATGTTAAATTATCTCAACTTGTTTTCTGACTATAGCAAAACCATTAGGACTACAATATAGAAATTTAGACCATTTATCTTGACAAACTTTATCTGTATACCGAATTAGAATTATTGTAGTTTGTGAATAAGAATTATAATCTTTTTTATTAAAAGTCTATTTTTGTCAAATGGTTTATACAAAATCTACCATAATTCCTAGGTTATGAAACTTTTCTTTATAATTTGCCTTCGTTAGCTTAAGTGTTGTCTAGAACAGTACTGAAAATTTCAAGGCAATTGAAGCTGTAGATTATTGTTTGTTTGTTTTTTTCAGAGGTACATACTTGTACCAAAATGTAGCTTTAAAAAAATCCTATCAAATAAAACTCTCACTCATAGCTCTAATCAGAAATATATGCATGCCCCATAGTCAGGATCTGTTCAAAGTATTCAAGTCAGAATAGTCAACAGCAAAAGAACAATTTTTTATAGCGATGGAAAAAAATAATCTTCTAGTTTAGTTGGATCGAAAGCTATATAGGTAGCTTTGAAATGGATGGTGTCAAAATCGGAAGTTTTTAATCTATGCAGATGTATTTTCAATGTTGCTTTTAGGCTAAATATCACAATAAAAATTATATCACATAATTCAAAAATTTTGGAAATGAAATTTATTGTTTAAAAGTCAAAGATTTTTTTTGGCTTTCCAATTGCCTTTATTCTAAGCTACCTATTACAATAAAAAAACTACATAACATAATTCAGAAATGCCGGAAATGTAACTATTTTTTTAAACATCAGAAAATTCAAATTGTTTGCTTTCTAATTCCCCTTATCCAAAACACAAACAGGGTTAAATTACAGAGGTGCAAAAATTATTAAACTAAACTAAAAATATTAACATTTCACAAATTATCAAAGTATATATATATATATATATATATGTATGTATATACACACACATATATATATAAGATACTGGCACCCTTTGTGCGTTATATGTTTGCTATGTCCCAAAGTTTGTTATCCTGTAAATTGTAACATTTTTAACAGTTGTGAATAATGTTGGTCACATTGCACAAGTAAATCAGCTGTTTTTTCAGTATTCTTGTGGTAACCATAGCGTAGTTTTTGGTTTGTTTATGCAATAGTTCTTATATTTAGGTGAGTTTTAAAATTAAATATACATTAAAGAGTATATTAATTGAGATTCTTTATTTATATATGCTTTGTTATATCGTAAAAATTTGCCATGTGTGCTCTCTTGCAGATTTTTGAGGTTATGGGTAGAACAAGTGACCTGTTTCCTAGAAAAGTTGAAGTTGCAAAGCGTTTATTGTAGCAAACAGTAGAAAGTAGCTAAACAACTGCAAATATCACAAAAGTCTGTAAGTTGTATAGGGCAAGCTTTGAAAAATGGACTGGACAACTCAGCTAAGAAAAATGTGCACTCAAGAACACATTGTGTTGAAGTACAGATTGTAAGCTTCTCCAGTCAACTAAAGAAAATAGGAAAGCTACCAGCAAAGACTTGAAAAAGTCTATGAAGTAGATATTCCTGCTTCCACAGTGGGCTTATTTCTGTAGGTCTTTCAGCATTTCGCCCAAGAAGGAAAGCAAAGCTGACTCCTGCAATGACCAAAAAGAGGCTCACTATGAGGTTAAAAACGTGTTTGGAGAGGACTGGAGTAGGATAAACAGCCTATTCCTAATTATTCATAAAGGTTATTTATGAATAATTATTTGCTGTAAATATCTACATAAAGTTTTAAATTTTTAAACTTGAAATTTTTCCTTAAATATTCAACGATAAATAAGAATATTAAGTTTTGTTAACAGCTGTATTTTTAATTTGAAATTCCATAAATTTATTACTGAAACTCATTCTTTCTTCAGATCTGCTTCTCTGACGAATCAATATTCTCAGTATGTGAAGAAAGCATTCAGTATGTAAGAAGAAGGAAAAATGAAGAATTTTTGAGAAAGTGCGTGGCTCAAACTATAAAGCATCCCGTCTCTACACTGCCCAAGATACACTGAAACAAGAATAATACCAAAAGCTGAAAAGAAAACTGATACCCCAATTGAAGGACTGATTTCCTGGCGCAAACTTTGTTTTCATGCACGACAAAGCTTCATGCCATAATGCCAAGTCCATAACAAGTTATTTGACTAATAACAATATCAAAATTTTGCCATGACTTGGAAACCCAGATAGAATCCCATAGAAAATCTATGATCAGTTGTTGAAACAGAAGTTGAAGAAAGTAAATATTGAGAAAGTTGTTGAAACATAGTATTTTGATGAAAAAATTTTAAAAAGTGCCCCAAACTTATTGAAATCATGCAAGGGGAATTTAGATGTTAATAAAGAAGAAAGGTTTGTAGATATACAAAGTACTGATTATAAGTTTAGTTTCAAAACAGAGATTAAAGGCTCCTATTTGTACTTTCTGATAGAAATCTTTCCTTAGTGTAATAAATTTCACACTTCTGTAGAGGAAAGTTTTACTTATGAAATTATAAACGTTCCTAAAATGATTTTGTGTCCACGTTTAGGAGGCTAGCGTTGAAACATTTCAATTTTTATGCCACAACTCCGCATAAAGCTGCTAACATTAGTAGAAAAATAACACAGCAAAAAGCAATATAGTCGTGTTTCAAAGAAAGTTATTTTGAAATATAATGAACATTTTATTGTGACATGCCTTAAGAGTCATCGAAATTTCATCAGCTTCGTGTTATCGGTATAGATACAGCCTTCCAGTTACTCTCGTATTCTGTGGCATTTAACGTCAAGAACAGCATCACATATGATGCAGTGTTTCGTAACAGCTCTCACAACCGCCCCTTGTGTAATTTATGGCCTTATTCGATAAGAATTTAACAAATCGGTGTACATTAAAATGAGTTATGCGGCTAATGTTGGAAGTTGTACATTGTCACTAATCAATCACCAGAAGAATTGGGTGGAAGGTTTCCAACCCTCGACGCCAGGGTTGAGAGGGGCGGCGGATGGAAGCCATCAATAAGAGGGTCGGGAAACATATCAACAGATTCATCAGAGGGGGCGTCTAGCTCGGTGCATCGCGGGGTAAAAAAGAATTCTTTGTGAGCCTAGATTTCATATTAATGCGCTTCGTGTAGATACAGAAAAAGAATATATAGCCTTTGTTTATGGAAGAGAATGCTAATATGCGGTTTCCAGAACAGACGCAAGGTCTAGAATCCACATAGGGAAGGAGACGCAGTAATTCAGTCATTTGTTCACCAAATGCATGTCTGCAAATACGAAGGCGGTCTGCTCAGCTCTCCCCTCGACCATGCAATCGTCAAGACAACTCTTTTTCTTTTTCTTTTCTTTTGTTTGTTTGTTTGTTTGTTTGTTTGTTTTTTTTTTTTTTCCTGTTAGTACATCTATCATAAGCATTCATTTGAAATATAAACTGGTTGTTTCAAATGGTTTATTAAATACAACTCTCTAAAGTACGTCAATAAAACACTTTTGTACAAATTGGCCTGTTTTTATCTACTTATGGCACCAAACGCTCATTGAGGTAGGATGATGGTCTCTCTGGATCTTCGGGACCCTCTTAAAGCTATTCGGTATATCGAAGTGTATTCCCTGTCATTTTGGCGCTTGTAACTCCCCGATGGTGAACATTTTTTTCATTCGTCAAAGTGTTTGCCGGTGTCCATTGTTAGCGAAATGCTCAAGTAGGTGCCTTCATTTCAGCTTCCTCTACTTCTTGGCCAGGTATTTGACAATAAACTTTATGTCCAAACTCTTCTCTCAGAATTTCAGAAATTGTTCTGAAGACGTTCCTGTTTTTCTGTGTTGAAACAAAAGCCGCCACTTCTTTCACCAATATCGGTCCTCACAGAGTGTAGGCAAGAATAGGAAAGCATAGGGAGGCTCCTTTGGTCATTGTAAGCTTAAACCTAGCCTTGGCCACCATGTTAAAATTGAGTAATGGCTAAACCATACCTATTTCATTGTCTTGAAATAATAATATATTAAAAATTCTAACTTAATCATCAAAAGCTATGAAGTTGCCTGTTAATCCTGTATTAAAACAATAAATGCCCTTCAGGATACCGCAAATACCATGCGTCCCATTTATAGCCGGCCATAGATCGCATATATGCGTAGTTCGCTTGCACTGCATTGACCTCGGTATTATTCTAGTAAGGCACTAGCGGTGAATGACCCGCTCAAGGCTATGTTTATCAGCTGTGTTATACTGTGTGAGTTGTTGCCTTTTGTTCGAATTGTAAAGATTAGAATTTGTTCATTGTGCATCCATTCAAGACGTCTGTGTTGTGTGTGAATTACATTAGATAATTCTTATTAGTTCACTGAAATGTCTACCGAAAAATTCACGCTTAAACAAAGAATTTTATGTACGATACATACGTAAAAACCGAATCATGTAGACAGAAGTGTAGACAATTTCAAGAAAATTTCCTGGTATTCTAGTTCCAGGTAGAGAATCTGTTAGATGTCTGGTTAATAAGTTTAGGACAACGGGATCGCTAAATGCTAACCCTAAGGACATCCTGACGATGAAAACGAGTAAATTTCTGTTACTGGATTTTACAGAATATCGTTGACGGCACTGTTGACCCATATTTAATAACTTTCTCCGATGAGGCATGGTTTCATTTAAATAGGAACAACCCCATAGACGAACTTAAGGACAATATAAGAACAGAAACTATGAACATTACGCGAGAAGAACTTATGCGTGTGAATGGAAATTTCATCCGAAGATGTCAGGAATGTCTGAGTGCAGATGAACTCCACTTTCAATATCACTTATAGCTCAATTAGTAGTCATCATAGTGCACGTTACTAGCACTCATAAAGTAAGTAACGCGGATATAACGGGACTTATGGCCCGTCCTGTATAGTCTCATGAATCACATAATCTTTCCCAACTTCAACTAAATGCTGCCTGTTTACAAGGAGGATTTATGAAACAAATCGACGTCATTATTCATCACCGACAAGGCTAGGGTTGAAAGACGGCAGTTGACGTCACAAGACAATCACTCAAATGCACATTGTCTGGGGAAGGGGAGTGCTGAGGTAATTACTTGTAGACGTGGCTTATTAATTCCGGTAGTGACCCGCACTTATTAATTCCAGTCACACTTTTAGTAAAACAACCTTAACGTTCCTGAGTAACGCCTTATGTATGTGTGTGGTGTTAATGAAAATCCAAAGCAGAGAGAAACCGCAGCGAACAAATCAACAAGCAGCAGGGCTATGTTCCCTATTAACTTTAACCTCATCATTCGTTTCTCAAACACAAATCACAGAGTTCACATAACTTGGTTAAAACAGTCAGCTAAAATATTACCCTAACACATCAACTCACCTCTTTGCTCCCCAGTGTCAGTCAACAAATTGGCGGGGAAGGTTTGAGCCCCAACTTTGAATTCTGGAGAACAAATCATAAACTTCAGTAGCTTGAAGCTATCCCTGGCTTCCCGTCAATTACAGAATTGAGTACTGAGTAATTAATATTTGTAACTTTAGAATCAGCAACTCAGTAAGTATGTGTAAGTATGTTGTGCATTTTCTTTTAGTGGAGGAACTTTAATTACTTAACTCGTATATGTAAAATTAATATTGTATAGTGTTTAAATGCGTTCATATAGTGTAATTTTTGGTAAATATTTAAGGGATGACATCTAGTATTATAGCAAGGTAAGGCAAAATTAACGTCTTTCTCCGGACACAGATGACTCGGCAAAAGTCAGACAATGCAAGGTAATCCCTTCTGGTATGCAGTTAGGGTTGAAAATGCCCCCCTTTCCCCCGCCTCAGGTCAGACACCGGCTAGTTCGGTAGCAAAGTTGCAAGACTCCGAGTAAAAGAGTCATTGACAGTAATGTATGAAATATATTTAAATGCACCTTATTGACGAAGCGAAGCATTTGGTGACCAAAATTATCCAGCTAACAAAAATGAAATTCAGTGAGGTAAGCAGTCACTTATGAGAAACGTTAACACAAAATTGGCGCGAGCATTTCGCGCCGTTGCCCGTGGATAGCGTCATTATGTATTGTGCATAGATTTTTCCCAAAAGTGGGGCAGTCTCAAAATGTTCCGAACCCAAATACGTTTGGCTGCATTCGCCCGGAGATCAACAGAAGAGCAGCCTAAGTACCAAGTACTTAGTTTCCGGCAACAATAATTTGAGCATCAGTCACCATGCTAATTGCCGATACGACATCCTTGAGGTGCATTAAGAATTTATTGAATTAACAATCTCTTCGCACTCCACACCATTTGGTTAACGCAATAAACACACGCGTTTGCCAAGATTACCTTGCCTCCGTTTCAACGTAAGACGTGAGTTTGCCCGAATATTCGTGTTTAGGAGAATAAACGATATCATCAACTAAACAGTGAAACGTTATTTATCGTCATCTTTTTGCATCGGAGGCTCGTTCACTCAGGCCCAGCGGCTGGCTCACGGTCGCCAAAATCCAGCGAAATGCCATCGAGAGAGTCTCGTCGAAGAAGAGTGGGGGCGATCTGCAGCAGACGTGGCGGAACCCGCGATCAGCGGGCATAAATTATTTACCGCAGCAACTATACAGCCCAATTCCCATCCCCCACCAACAAATCGGTTTCAAGCTTTCGCAAAATAACAGAAATAAAAGCCGCTTGTCTTATGTTTTCTTATTTCTTTTATTGTTGTTCTTTAAAGTGAAGAACTATATTAAATGTAAATTTTGACATCGCAAATTTTACAGAGTTGCTCAAGTCATTATCGAAAACAATTCCTCTTTTACATATTTTGGTAGATGAAATTGGAATAAACTTGTATAGTTACAGCTACTATTTTTCATATATCGTCAGCAGAGTATTACAAGATTGCACTTCTTTGAGGCTGTTCACAAAATTAAATGCTTGCTTTCAGTCTTGAGCATTCTTTGAATCTGTTCAAGGTGATAGAAGTGCAGAGAGAAAATCAAAGTGACACACAACAGGTATATACCGAATGAATCGTCTAAAATTTACACGCAAATGTTTCTGTAATGGTAGGCGCTATTTACGTGCTGCTTTCACAGAACTTAAGAGAAGAGCGCACAATTGAAGTCCATGTGCAGATGTTAATAATTATTTGAATGTGTATTTCTTGAAAAAATACAATTTTCAAACATAACGTGCCTATTCACATCAAGAAAATAGAACTAGAGGAAATTAGAATGCATTAGAATAACAGTGTTTATTCTGTAATGCATAGAAAGAAACAATGAATAAAATATTATAACTTTACAATGAGGCAAATTAAATTAGAACTAATTTGAAGCAACTGTTTGTTCTGGAGGGAGCCGTCAAAAAGGAAAGCCATAAACGTGAACCATACAGCTCTGCCCAATCGACCGCGATGCCGTTTTATGGCGCCCTCGCAATTAATTTCCAAATTAAATTTTAATTAATATTTCAAGACTTTTTTTCATTTGAATAAATATTCTTACTTTTCGTTTTAAAAGCACCGTACTCAAGCTCAGGAAATTTGTTATAGCAGCATTTTTATTCTGCAAAACAAGTCGCTTCCTTATGATTCGCTTTATTGCAGTGCTATAAACTACCTACCATGTCAGAGTTTCATCAAGATGACAATGAGACCCTCAATTTGCTCTTAAAGTAAGTTTAATCCTAACAAAGCTACCGAAAACATAAACAAAATATGTTTATAACAAACAATCTTGCAATAGAAATGATTCCAGTCTTTATTTTCAGGCGAACATTCAGTTTACTTGTGAGCTTGTGAAATACGTTTTGAGTGCCTTGTGTTGTGATAAGTTTAATATGAAATAAGTGCTTTATTCATTACTGTTTAAACTGCAAATTATTCGGTTATTAATCAGTTATATTTTAAATATAACTCTTCTTATAATGGTGAGAGGCAAAGTATAGCTTTAGCAGTGAATGTTGTTGATTTGGTTTATTTACGGGCGTTAACATCTCAGGTCATCTGCGTCCCATTGAATTTAGGGCGTGAAACAGTCGATAAATTTTGCTCAGAGGCCTCTTCTTTCAAGCTTAAGGTTATTTTTCGTGCCGTAAATGTACGACACGGGACCCACGACTTTACCTCCCTTCCGAAGGAATCCATGCTTAGGATTTTTAGGTGCGAAAAAAGTCATCGATTTTGGCAGAGATTGAACCCGCGATCTTGGGTAAGAGTGAATGGGAGGAGCATTGCTTTATTGAAAACAAGGAAAAAACTGTGTGTTTATTGTGTAATGCTGGCGGGTTTGATTGATTTGTTTATGGACGTTCTTTAACATCTCAGGTCATCAGCGTCCCATTCAACTTAGGGCGTGAAACGGCCGATAAATTTTTCTCAGAGGCCTCTCTTTCAAGCTTGAGGTTCTTTTTCGTGCCGTAAATGTACGAAATGGGACTCACGGCTTTACTTCTCTTCCTAAGGATGCCATACTTAGGATTTTTACGCCCCAAAAAATCCATCGGTCCTGGCCGGGTTCGAACCCGCGATCTTGGGTATAGGAGGCAAGTATGGTAACCACTACACCACCAGGACCGATATGTTGGCGGGTCTATTCCTAAAGAACTACTGTAGGTCGACAGTGAATTACCTGTGAATTCTGAACTAAGAAAACACAGTTAAAAACCTAAAATCTAAATTAGCATTGCAACAATATATGTTTAAGAGGCCATTCAGCAAACGCGTAAAATGACAATAGCATCTTTTACATTTTTTACGCCCTAGCTTAAAGCTTTCAGTTATGGGGAAGTAGTACAAAAAGCAAAGTTAAACGCCGCTGAATTTCTTCTGTTCGATTCTCAAAAAGATAAATCGGTACTTATATCTTCTATCATAGAACTTCAGTTGCTAGGCGGGTTGAACAGATTTCTAACAATATGAAATCTCAAATACATCAGGATTTGGAATCGTCCGAATATTTTTCACTCCAGTTTGATGAAATGGCTGATATGCCTGATATTTCCGAGTTGTGTGTATTTGCTGAAATGATTTTTAATGATTTTACAGTAAAAGAAGCTTGTCAAACTATTGCCACCTCATGGAGAGAAGACGTATTTAATCCGTTCATTAAATTTGTCAAATACAGTAACTTACCACTTTCAAAACTTGTTGCTATAACAACAGCCTTATATGACTGGTAGAAAAAATAATGGATTTATTTCTCTTTGTACTAAGGATGAATCATTTCCATTTATCTGTCTCTTATCGTTGTATTATCCACCAGAAAGCGTCATGACAAAGGTTTTAAAGTTCAGTTATATCATGAGAATGGTAACTCATGCCGTGAAGTATACAAGGTCGCCTTGTACTCGTCATAGAAATGCTTTAAGTATATCAGATTCTGAGTATGGTGAGGTAATTCTTCATGTAGAAGTAAAGTGGTTTAGTAGGGGAAAACACCTGAACGGTTCTGCTGTTTGCTGTAAATTTTATGAAATCATCTCCGGGCAGTATTATCACCATGGCTAATAGATTTAATATTCTTGACACATGTCATCCCAAAATTAAATGAGTTAAATCTTGAATTGCAAGGAAAATATAAATACTTCAGGTATGATAAGTGTTGTTAAGGCATTTGAAGAAAAAAAAACTTGAAGTTTTGGATTGCCCACTTGAATAGATATTCCCTTTCACACTTTTCAAATTTGAAATCTATGGCAGAAATAGTAAATGGCGGCAATTATGCCAACATTTTGAAACTCTTGAATCCGAATTTGGTAATAGATTGGGCCAGTTTTCAATGTTTGAACCAGTGATAATATTTGCCAATAATTCCTTTGCTTCTGTTGATGTTTGTGAGCTTGGAGATACGGTGTGTGAAATCTTCGAAAATTATAATCCTGAAGAATTAGAAATGAAAATTTTAAGACTTTTTTTTGAAATCCTCTTTCTCAACATGTGGCAATTTCTGAACTTTTGTGAACAGTAAAATATATCCCATTGTCCGTAGTGTTTTTCTAAGAATGTGTTGTTGTTTTTATTCAACATATCTTTGTGAAGTTTCGTTGCTATGAACACAATAACAAAAAGCAAATATGATCTTGCCTGACAGACCCACCTTGGATGACGCATTAAAAGCAGTCTGTTCCATTCATTAAATTTTCCTCAACTTGCAGTGAGCAGTGTCTAATTTCACACTAATTATGTGAGTAAATATAATTTCACATATTTGCTAATTCTATGTTTATCGTCATAATTATTGTTTTTAGTCGTCGTAGTATCGGTAGCAATAGTGTCGGAGTAATGGAATCTAACCTGGCGCCCGCGTACCCCTAGTTATCATGCAAACGTGCCCGAATACAAATAAACGTTGAACAGCCCTGTTCTACTGTGTCCGAAAAGCCAACCACTCTGACAGCGCAGCAATATGAATGCTTGATTGTTTTGACATCAGATTCTATGATAAAAGATAGATTTTCAAATAAAAAGTCACTATCTGAATTCTAGTGTCAGTTGAAAGACGAATTTAAAGTTTTGTCTGATAAAGCTAAACCCATCCTTTTGTCCTCTGCAACCACTTTTTTATGTAAATCAGCATTCTCTGCTTATGCAAGTACTAAAACAAAACATAGGTCTCGTCTCGATGCGGAGTCAGATATTCGGCTGCCGCTGTCCCAAATTCAACCATTAATAACTAAGTTATGTAAATCAATTCAGTCTCATTCCTGTCATTAGAAAGTTCTTTTACGGTCACAAGTGGCATTTTTGGTGTTGCAACATTAAAAATTGTTTCATATACCAGATCTATGAGGATATATAAAGGATTTACAATACTTGCTTTTAGTTTGTTTTAAAATGTGTTGCCTTAATATGTACGTGCGTTGTTTTGTTTTTGTTTTTTTTTGTGTGTGTGTGTGTGTGTGTGTGTAATATATGAAGTGAAATTAGAACAGAAAATATTTTTAATGAAACAAACGAATAAAGCACGTTTCGTATCTCTAAATTTCTAAATTATGAATGTTTATCCTCAATTAGTATGGTCATATAAGTACTGTGTGAAAATTAATGCTCCGTGTTGAGTTTTATACTGGAAAGTGCTCCATGACATAAAAAGTTTGAGAATCACTGCTGTTTTTTTTTAATTTTATTCTGCAATACTTACATCCTGATAACTTCAATGCATATCAGAACATAATATTCCAGGTTAATTTTTACCTATTTCTCTTTTACATTTATCAATATACAATTTAAATTGTTATTTAAATTCTACAGATTTTAAAACTACAGTACTAATACTACTCTTAGGGATAAAAAAAATCTGGACACTTTTATATTTGCTTGTATATTGCAATACTTTGCTTGTTATAAAATATTATGGTAGGCATTTGTTATCATGGAGACGTGATGCCTATGCTTTATCAACAAGCCATTGTATCCGAAAATTCCAATTATGTGTTCAAAATCTCAGATACAGCAAATATGTCTTAACCACTTTGTACTTCATTATCATTAGTTCTTTATTTTTACATGTAGTAAATGTAACTGAAGTTTTCACATTTCACCTTAAAAATTGCGATCTGTAGATGTGCTCGAGCAGTAGCCCTAAACGATGATAGGCGCAAGGTACGTTACATTGCAAATGTAATGAACACATAAAACGGTTTAGAGATCCTAGAGTATACCAGAAGACCTGTTTTGGGTCGTCCGAGAGCTAAAAATCAACATGGTGTTGACAGTTCTTAGGGAGAGCAATTTGTTAGCTATGACTGCAGCCCAGTAATTTGTTAATATGTATGGACGCCCGATTTGGGCCAAAACAATTAGAAGGTTGAAAGCAAATGAACTGATATCAACTGGTCCCTGTCTGCTCAGAATGCACCGAGTCGAACGATTGCATTTTGCAAATGGTCATAGAGGTTGGTGAAATGAACAGTAAAGCTGTGTGTTCTGTTCACAGACGAGTTCTGTTTCAATCTGCGCTCATCTGATGAATTTGAAAGAGTTTGGAGTAGGAGGAGAGAAAGATCTGCACAAAGCTGCATTTCCGAAAAGTTGTCATTTGGAGGTGGTGGAGTGATGGTTTGGGCAAGAGTGTCTATGGATGCTCGTACTGGGTTAATTTTAGTAGAAAATGGAAGTCGAACAGCTGATACCTGGAACATAGATAAATGTTTGACTAATTATGTGCACATTTTGGCCCATTTATAGACGATAATTTTCTTTTAATGCACGACATTACACGCCCAAATATTGCCCACGTGGTCGGAGATTATGTCCAAGAAGTGGGAATCCATTTTTTACCATGGCCAGCAAGGAGTCCCGTCATGAATCCGCTTTAACATGTGTGGGACACAGCGGAACGGCGTATTAAGACGAGATTGCCGCTGCCAGAAGCTTTACAGGAGTTGAGGCGAGCACTTATTGAAGAATGGGAGCATATTCCTCAAGAAGTCACAGCTAACCTGAAAGCATGCGTAAATAAATACAGTTATTTAAGCCAGAGAGTGATGAAGTCCGTTATTAAAATACGTTTTTAATGTTTCAAGCATCGAAAAATATGCTCGCAGTTAAAACAAAACTTGTCATTGTTTTGCGTCCTTTGTAGCTTTTCTCAAATTGCTAGAGTCCTGTTTTTTAATTTAAGGTGCTTAATAAAACAATGTTTTGTTTAAACGGGAATAATTATGAACAAAATATAGTCAAATAAATTGTTTGATTGTTTTTGTCCCTAACTGTATAACTAAACAAAACTAAAACTTCCAGAATTAAACGGGCACTGGAAACCTGCAGTACGCTGTTTTACCTATAACGGTATAAATAAACCTATAATTACTACTGATCCCTTTTCAGATATCTTTGTTCTTAAAATTAGTTAATTTTATATATATATATACTTCAATGTGTAGTATGGTATACCAGGAGAGACTTAAATATACAGTGAGATTATTTGAGTTAAGGACCTCCTGAATGCGGCTGCTCACTGGGAAAGTGCAGCTGTCGCAACCGAAACAAGGGAGATAGAGTAGCCGCGCGTAAAGTTTATTATTTATATTTTTACTGAAAGCGTAAAATGTCATTGTATTTAATAATGATAATAATAAGCACTGTATTGTTTATAAGAGATGTTGGCAACATCAACATCTGCGTATAGTTCCTGTACTTCATTTAACGCTTTCTCTTAAGAACACCGCGCGGCGGTTCGGAACATTTCTAGTCGTTGAGAGATCTTCCTAACTATTTAACAAACTAGCGAATAACCTGGTACACGTTTGCCAGGATATTTTCTTGCAAATCGCATTACCACGTCTCTGTAAGAATTCGTTATATATATATAACATAAAACCCGTTCAAGACTACATTTTGTAGTAGCATAACTAAAGAACAATTATCATACAATTTACACATAGTGAAAGCACTGAATAACACACGAACGAAGACCACTCGCTGACAAAGCGTCTCTCGTACTAACTACGAGCTGCTAACTGCACATGCATTATAGGCCTTGATGGATGACTTCTCCTAGTGCGTAGCCGCCGCTTTCTGCCGGCCCACAACTCAAATAACATCACAGTTAAAGTGGCTAAGTTGTGGTACTTTAAAGAAGCAGTGATATGGAGAATACACTAATAAAGCCAGCTCAGGAAGCGAGAGTATTAGTTGCAATCCCTGAGAGTAAACAAGATTGAAGCATCTCACCATTTGCACATGAATCTGAAACCATCTCAACGAAAGTTTGTCATGGTAGTGTAACTAACGGACATATTTAAACAACAGCTGCTTTGGTCACCACGTTCACCAGATCTCACCCCTGTGGAGGCTCGTCAAAGTTCAAGTGTTCGTACAACCCCTACCTATGACGCTTATCGACCTATGGGTGCGTATCAGGCAGCAATCGTGGAAATCGATTCCAGCATGGGTGAACGAGTTTGGCAGGGACTTGATTATAGTTTTGGCGTGTATTGAATTACGCGTGGAGGACTTGTTAAGTGCTGAAACTGAAACTTCTGAGTATTTCTTTCAGTATGTACTACTTTTAAACTATTTTTGTACTATTAAATCTCAGCAAACTGTGTTGTAGTCGAGAGGTGCTTTTGGACTAACATCGGAAGTAGTATATTTAAAAAACGGTAACAACACCTACACAACAATGTCATTTTATTTACCTTTGCCTGTTTCTAAGCCACTAGCATTTTGTGAATCATCAATGACAGTTGATAAGAGTGCACCATAAGCTCTTCCAAAAAGTATCACTTCCTTCCAAAATGTAACTGACCTACCAGTACACATCCCAAACCGTAGGTAATTCAACTAGAAGATACGGTCACAAAAACAAGAAAAGTACTAATGTAGACACAAAAATTAATGGTTTATGAAAGCGTAGCATTCGACAGGCCGTGTCCAATAATGTACAGTGTGTTGTTAGATGAACATACTTATTACAGATGCTCGAAAAAAGCATTGAAAGTACATTTGCGGAAATATAAGAATGAATTTAATATTCTAAACATATCTGTGCAAATGCCTAGTTTGTACGATATTAGTTAGTGAATGCTCATCACTGAATTCTATCTGCCAAATGCAAGCTAAGCAAAGGAGAGATGTAGTGCATTTTAAAAATGTCAATGTAAACAAAATAGCCCTGCATTACAAAAGATTTTACATATGTGTGTGTTACTGTGTGTCTGTGTTCGCTTGTACTTCAATTGTACAAGAATCTAGCATATATTGCCCACCCTCTCTCTCTCTCTCTCTCTCTATATATATATATATATATATATATATATATATACACGCCACTGACTAATGAACATGCCCTTCGAAAGCATAACACACGATAAAGAAGGCGGGTTTCTGAACGTATCACTGTGGTGCCATTAGGACATTAGCTTTCCAGTAAGAGATGATCATTTGTTTTCGAGATCGACTCTCGTTCATCACTTTTTTATTTTGTTTGTTTTACTGACTGACCTAATAATACAGATTTTAGCCTACGTTTTAAGTTGATGTTTCAATATATATACGCTTAAATCTTAACATATCAATTCATATGATTACAACCCTTGTAGTTGTTGTACTTACCAATCAGAATCGTGTGCTGAGTATGTGTTAGGTAAATTGAGCTTTAGGTATTGTGTCAGTAGTAAGCTTATTAGCCATGGTATGTTGGTAATACATCATTGTTGAGTAAGAGAATAAAACTTGAAAGTATTAAGTAACTTTCATTCATAATACTTTAGTATGCATGTCGTAACATTTAAAATACAGATTTTAGCCTACGTTTTAAGTTGATGTTTCAATATATATACGCTTAAATCTTAACATATCAATTCATATGATTACAACCCTTGTAGTTGTTGTACTTACCAATCAGAATCGTGTGCTGAGTATGTGTTAGGTAAATTGAGCTTTAGGTATTGTGTCAGTAGTAAGCTTATTAGCCATGGTATGTTGGTAATACATCATTGTTGAGTAAGAGAATAAAACTTGAAAGTATTAAGTAACTTTCATTCATAATACTTTAGTATGCATGTCGTAACATTTAAAATTTAATAAAAAATAAAATGAACGCTATGCCAATAAGTGAATCCGCGGTTTGCGGAACATCAGTTTTCCGTTATGCATTACACCACAAAAGTAAAGAGCTCTTTCTGGAGTATGCTACCTTAAATGCAAAGAGACAGCTAATGGATGATCAGTGCACAACTGTTACATGATTAGTTCGAGATTTGAGGGATTTTTATGACATTAAATCTTGAAAACGCTGATAACGAACTGCGGAAAATCGACATTTATATTCTCGCTTTAGAAACTTATAGCCACAGCTTCGAAATTTGAGCAAATAGGCCCTACATTGTCTTCCCAAATTGCTTATATGCGACATCTCTACACTTTCTGAAATTATTTCGGTGTAGTTCATTAACATCCTTGTATAATGAGTACAGACATTTAAAAATGTTTTACCCCTAGTATATAACAAGTGTCAGCCTCTCAAAAACTCAAGGAATCAAACCCCATTACTAACGCATAGTTTCCACTATTAAACATCCCACCTGCCACAATATGCCATTAAGTTTTGCTTCAACAGCAATGAATAAAAAATTATTTTTCTTCTCCTTCTCCTTGTTCTTCTTTTCTTGAGGATAACACCCGAGCACACAACTTACAAAGAATGCTCTAGAAATTAAATGAACTGGGCAACGAATCTGATATTTCATGAACTGAATTTCGCTTATTTAAACACAATTTCCTGAAAAGGAAGAAGAAAAAAGTCTTTAATAACCCAAAAGTAGCTAAAATAAAAGGCATTTAGAAATTTCCTCGCCTCTATAAGCCACGATTTTTATCAAAATGGCATTAAAAACATGCTCTAGTTGGCAAAAATGTATATGCCGAGCGGCTATTTTTATAAACAAAATTAATTTTCATTTGTTGTTGCTTTATTGGAATTAAAATCGCAAAACACCAATAATTATGAATTATCTAATACATAATTGAGTTTTTCAACTGAGTAAGGTGTACCTTATTTTAAGAAACCCCATGATAAATCAATGTGCTATAGTGAAATAGGTTTTACATTACAGCTTTATTTTATGCAAGTTCAAACGAGCCATGGAATTACACAAAAGATGTAGATAATTCCGGATGTATGTAACGTGTCAAATGCCCTAATCTTTACACAATGGTCTTTAATCGCTAAGAACAAAGAGGGTAGCAAATAATTACTTAATCCAAATTACATTAGGCTCATTATTAATTACATTCTAAAAATAATCAACATGAAAGCCATGTAGAAGAGCAGGTATCTCATCAAAGAGTTTCATAACTACCTTATCAGAACTAAATTAGCACAACGATCATACAGTGAGATTAATTGAGATACAGGCTGGCATAGCATACTGCGAGAAGTCGGTCTTCGAGGCCTACATGGCATATGCAGACACCAGCTTGTAGTTAGTTTGAGGAAGGCTTTGTCAGGGAGTGGTTGTGCATTTGTGTGTGTGACTCGGTGCTTTCATTGTGTGCCAATTTTTCTTCGTTAGTCACAAATATAGTCTTGAAGAGCAGGTTTTATGTAGGATATATATGTGAAAACAGATTCTTGTAGAGAAGTGATAAGGCGAAATCCTGGCACCATGTTCCAGAAAGAGAAACTGTAGGCCATCTTGTTAAAATTTTACGAGAGACAATATCTCTTAATGACAAGGAATGTGTTCCGAACCTACGGCATACAGATTAAATACAGGTATTTCCTACGCAGATGCCTGCAAAGTATTGCCGCTGAGGGTCACCACTCAATATCTTTTGCAGCAGGTTAGAGCGTATTATTTTCAGTTTTAAATACAGCACCTTTTTATTTATTATTATTATTTTATTTTTTATTTATTTATTTTTATTTTTTGGATTCGAATTATTTACGGAAGCTCTTTAACATCTTCGGTCATTAGCGTCCCATTCCGGGCATGAAACGGCCGACAAATTTTGCTCAGAGGCCTCTTCTTTCAGGCTTAAGGTTCTTTTTCGTGCCGTAAATGTACGACATCGGACCCACGGCCTTACTTCCCTTCCGAAGGAAGCAATACTTAGGATTTTTACGCCC
Source organism: Metallyticus violacea (assembly GCA_030762175.1). Taxonomy (NCBI): domain Eukaryota; kingdom Metazoa; phylum Arthropoda; class Insecta; order Mantodea; family Metallyticidae; genus Metallyticus; species Metallyticus violacea. Next base: position 31,977,973 of record CM060842.1, on the reverse strand, counting down.
GAAAAAATCCATCGATCCTGGCCGGATTTGAACCCGCGACCTTGTGTTTAGAAGATAAGTATGGTTACCACTATACCATAGGACCGACAGCATCTTTTTATGATTTCAGTAAAGATACAAATAGTAAAATAAAAATAGTAACATTACGCACGGTGATTCTTTGTTGTTTCGGTTACAGCGGTTGTACTTCCCCAGTAGCAGCAGCGCTCAGAAGGCGCATATCTTAAATAATCGTACTCTATTTTAGTTTATTCTGCGATGTGACAAAACTTACATAGGAAAGTACGGGTAGGATAAACCGAAAAGCTGCAATGGTAATTTATAGATAATACAACAGTGACTTTGTTTGTCGTTGAAAAATAATATTTTAAAGTAGCTATTTCCTTGAGTGAACGGAGAACATATTTTAAATACTGTAATTTCACTTTGGGGAAAGATCAGTTGGAAGCGCTGTAGGTTAGAAGTTAAAACGTCCACGTGTGTGACAAACTGAGGCAGCCATTGGGGATGCGGTGAATGCGGCAAGTGGACCTGGGGGCATTGCAGCAATAGCGGTTACTGCCCGGAGCGCGATGTTGCTGTCCTGTTCCAGTAGATACATCACCACTGTAGTCTTGTCACTTGATGTGTTTCAAGGGTACACTTAACTGCTTTAGAGTTTTTTCTTTGGGTAGGGGAGGAGAGCGTTAAAGGCAAGGGCGATTCAGTCATGTTGACTTGTCAAATGAAAGCTGCAACTGTGATATTGCTCTCAATTACCATTAGGGGATTTCATCAAAGTAAGTTATTGAGATTGTGTTTGCGCTTACCTTCTTTTTCCATCACAAATTGTGTCCTGCCTGTTCCGAACTCACATTTTTGTTTCTATCCATTTTTTCTTATCTTTTTTCTTTCTTTCTTCTTCTTCTTCTTCTTTTTTCTTTCAAATTCCTTTTGGTTTATATGTCAACATATTTTTTGGTATTCCATCTTCCGTCGTTCTTTTAAAGTGTTATCCATTCTTGTCTATAATTACCTAAATATTGTAATATGGTTGCACCTCTCACTTCTAATTCTTTTCTGATTATTCTCTTCCTTTGGGGGGGGGGGTCCAGGCCTCAATTTTATATTAAAGAAAAAGTACTGGTAAGGCCTTGCCATGTAGAATCTTAATAGTGTATCATTAACATTTTCTTCATATGCGACATCATAACCAAAATTTTGAAAGTGTAATACTTGTTCTATTATTTTTTCTTCTATCACAACTTTTGTACTTATTGGGTATTTATCTCGCCATTACTTTTGCTTTGGTCTTTGAAATTATCATGTTGTGTCTTTTTGTAGTCTATCTTCTTTGTCAAAAATTAATACTATATCGTCTGCATATAGCAAAATATTTACTGATCTATTCTGTCCTCTGTTCCTTTATGTACATTCTTTTCCACACACACACACACACACACACACATGCGAGACGTGTCCGGAAAGTAAGTACCGGTTTGGAAAAAAGGCATAAAATATTTGTTTTCACAACAACGTTTATTTGTACATAAAAGAGCATTCCTTAACCTATTTTTAGACATAGTTGCCACCATTGTTCAGGCATTTGTCATAGCGGGAAATCGTCTTTTATATGCCCTCTTCAAAGGAAGATGCCGCCAGTGAAGAGAACCACTGCTGAACACCGTCTTGCGTCGTTATCGTTGTCAACGCGCCTTCCCCCGAGCTCATGCTTCGTGTTCAAGAACAAGTGGTAGTCAGAAGACGCGAGATCGGGGTTGTATGGCGGGTGATTGAACTGCTCCCAACCGAATTGTTGAATATTGTTTTGTGACACCAGCAGAATGCGGACTTGCGTTGTCATGAAGCAACACAATGCCTTGATGAGCGTTCCACGCCTTTTGTTTTGAATTGCGCGCCGAAGATTTCTCAGTGTTTCACAGTATCGTACCGCGTTGATGGTTGCCTCTCTGGGAGAGAACTCAACAAGCAGAATGCCCCGTCTGTCCCAGAACACAGTGCACATGATTTTTCGTGCAGAGAACGTCGTTTTGAATGGTTGTCGTTTGGGGGAGCCTGTGTGCCTCCACTCCATTGACTGTTGTTTCGATTCTGGAATGACATGACGAACCCAAGTTTCATCACCGGTCACCAACCTGCTTAAGAATTCATCTCCCTCATCGCTGTATCGGGTAAGAAATGTCAAAGCACTGTCAAGTCGCTTCGTTTTGTGGACATCCATAAGCATCTTCGGAACCCAACGGGAACATAGTTTGCGATAATTTAAGCGGTTTGTGACAATCTCATGCACAATAGTTTTTGAAATTTGTGGAAACACATTACAAAGCATTTTATCGTGAACCGTTTGTGAACAACAGAAGGCCGCCCTCTCCGTGCTTCGCTATCAACAATGGATCGTCCATCATTGAATTGCCTAACCCACTTTCTCACCATTCCACCTGTCATTACATTTTCACCGTAAATCTCTACAAGTTGAGGATGAATTTCAGCTGACTTAACATTCCTAGCGTTCAAAAACGTATTACGGAACGCATTTCACAGTCGACGAGATCAGAAAGTGTCTTAAACATTTCGAACGATCACAAACAACTGTAAACACAACACGATCCGGCTTCAGTGGATAGATAATGAACTAGAGAGATAAGTGCACATGCGTAGAATTGCGACACTAGCGTTGCGGTGGCGCTAGAACGAAATGGTACTTACTTTCGGACACGCCTCGTATGTGTGTGTGTGTGTGTGTGTGTGTGTGTGTGTGTGTGTGTGTGTGTGTGGACGACAATATATATATTATTGGACAAAGACTTCATCCTTGCTTTAGACGACATATGTTTTTATTTCTTCTATTCACTACCCATGTACATCCATTATCATTTTTGTATTCATATGAAAGCGTTTTATGACCTTTATCAAATGTATAGGGTATCGTGTTTGATATAATATTTTCCATAATAATAATAATAATAATAATAATAATAATAATAATAATAATAATAAATGGTTTTAAAGGCTTTTTTCTAGTTCAGCAAATGCCATATGTATTTCCAAGTTACATTCTCTTCGTCTTTCTATGATATGTTATATTCTAAAAACATTACCCATACAGTTTTAATCCACTTTGTTCCTCACTGATTTTTATATTACATAAACGGTTTAATCTGGAGGTAATGTTATTTCATGTACTTTATACATTATATTTAATAAGCTTATCCCTCTCTATATTTTTTTTCATTTATTTCCTTGTTCTGTTTAAATTTTGAGATAGTTTTTGCTAACTCCCATTCTTTTAGAATGTTCTTCATTCTTCAACACGTGTTGAATAAAAGTAATAGGCGTAGTTGTAATATGAATGATGCGTACTTTATTAATTCCACTTTGATATTGTCTGTTCCTGGAGTTTATTTATTTTTTATTCTTTTGATAGCATTTAGCAATTTCTTCAATTATTATTTGATCTACTGTCCTTTCTTCCTGTTCTTTATTTTGCATATCATGTATATAACATTTTTTGTAATATTATATGCATTCTGTTTCTGAGATACACGATAATTTAACTTTATATCTTTCTTTTCATTTAAGGTATCTCATTATTTTTTCTTGGATAAATATGAAGTTCTACTGAAAACCTATTCCTGAATTTAGGTGACTCTCTTTTATTTTTGCTTTTACTATATTCCTTTTTTAAATTTATAATATACTCTAGTTTCTTCGTTGGGTATTTGTAAATATTTAAGATATGCTTCTTTTTTATCTTTTTCTGTTGTCTTTATTTCTTCATTCCATTTGTTTCTTTTTATTACCAAATGTCTCTTTTGCTGCTTGCAAATACTTTTTATGTTTATGTTTTTTAACATAATACTTTTATGTTTTAGTATTCTTTTTCTAAATCATTTTCGCTATTAGCTTCAATTGGGCTTATTAAATTTGATAATTTTATTCTTGTCATTATACAGTATATCAAGATATTAAATATGTGAATATTCTGTTCAGAGGGAGCTTTGTTTCCAAAATAATAAAGAAGTGTGTGTTTTCCTTAAATTCCTTAACTGATATTTCTTCCTCCCACTTTCCTCTAGTCCCTCCTGGTGGCTTAGTGGTAACCATACTTGTCTCCTAAATCCAAAATCGTGGCTCAATCCTGACCAGGATCGATGGATTTTTTCAGGCGTATGGCTTCCTTCGGAAGGGAAGTAAAACCGTGATTCCCGTGTCATACATTTACGGCAAGAAAAAGAACCCCAAGCCTGAAAAAATCTCAGTCAGGGAGGACGGTCCAGGCGGAAATCGAATCCCAGACCTCCCGCTCACGACCTCGGCCACCCGTGGGGCCCTGTGGTGCTGCAAGCGTCCGCAGACACGTCACTATTCATCTCTGCTGAATCCATGCCCAATGTTTTGAAAATAAATTATTGTTCCCTGTTTCACAACTTGAATGTTGAAGCACTTGGACATCGCTCCCATTTGGAGATCAGAATCCTTAACATCATAAGGGAAAGTTAGCTCAGAATTAAATGGCATAAATGTGAAGAAGACGAAAGGAGAGAGGGAAACGTTGGTGAAATGAAAACGAGTAAATGCGAAAGAACTCCGGGAAGAGGGAAGAAAGAAGAAGTTTCATGTTTGTTCGCCACGAATGTCATTCTACAACGAATTCAAACCCGAATCCGCAAGATCGATGTAGTGAGCTAAGTAATCGAATGACTTTTTTAAGAAATAAAAAGTGCAGTGCTTACTACAATGCTTCCGCGGTAAAGGTTTAAAGGCCTTCCTCGTTTGTTGCTACACAACAATCATGGTTAAGCTATTGTTTCGTCACATAAGTAGGCAATGCCGAGTGAAGTTCTGTAAAGCCTTTCTTGTTTCACTTTGAAATATTTGTATGCCTTATGAAACAAAAAACATGTTGAGTAACACAGAATGGTGTTAAAATGAGGGCGGAAAGAGGTATGAGAACAAGAAAGGTAAGTGGGAAGGAGAAGGAGCTAAGGAACAATGAAATTGTGTTGTGTAGGATGATGCTGTGATGAAGACGAATGGTTTCTAGAGCGTCTTCCAGAGGACGCCTGCGAGAACAAGACTCTCATACGGAGGCGTCCACTTGCAGGAATGTGTCCATAAATCCTTGTACCAGTTGCCTCCTCTTTCCTTATTAAAGAAGTGACAAATGAGCGGCGTTCGCCCCAATCAATGGCAAGCTGCAGTGGCTTAACCTTTAACCTTTCTCTATAAGCTTCCAGTAACTCTGTTACGGGACATTTACACATAGCAGTAAATTGCAAAGGGACAAAATGTACAAATATTCATTGCTTCATAGTGCAAAGGAATGTTGGAAAAAGTTCGTCTAAAATCTGCCAGTTCCAGATAATGCCGCACATAAAGAAAATCTATAAAATTTGAAAAACAAACATTAAACACCAACAAAAAAATGTAAACGTTGATAACAAAAACGCAAACGATTGTCAAACATTCAATCCCTGCAAAGTAATGATAATTCTTGTAAATTTGGGAACTCTACCAGAATTCAATGGGATTCGTTTTACATCGTTCCAAGAAATGGTTCTCGATTGCAGTCTTGCCATACAGTAGATATTATTTACTGTCACAAAATTCCATTTCCTAATTCATTAAGATTACCACAAATATATCACCTAATGATTCGCACTACTTCAGCAAAGTGAAATCAATCAAATGCTAACAACTTTATCTATTATAAAACATCGATTTGAAGTCAATTGAAATCACTCTACTCACTCAAAATCGAGTGTTAATGTTCGTAAGCCTGTACTGTAAGCAATATAAATTATTATTTTAAATTTGATTCAACATTTATGACTTCCGTTAGTCACAATCTAAACAGTTAAATATGTATTAATAGCCTATATATTCTTAAAATACACCGAAATTACTTTGGCGTTATAAACAAGTTAACTACTTTCTAGGTATGTAAGAGTATCTGTTTTAATTGTATATACAATTGACTTTGAATATGGGACAGTCCAGGAGTCCAGTATTCCTCAGTCCAGTAAGGGTCAGATGGGCCCGACCCCCCAAAGAAAATACCAAAATTATTTACCATTTTCTCTTTTCTGGCCTACTTTTTAAAAAAAAACTCATGAAAATAGCTGTATATAACTGATCAATTTTTAATTTTATCTTACGCTATAATCGCATTTCCTCTATCGTAGTAGCGGTAGCATGCGGGTCCTCCGTTAGCGAGGGAGGATCATGGGCCAGCCCGGAAAAAGTTTACGCTTTAAACTTATACCTTCATGGGCCAAGAAATATTTACAAGGACTTATATTTGTCTTCCTGCAAGATGGGTTCAACTTTATCCTACTTATTTCTCTGTTCTCTTGGGCCAGCAAGGAAACGGCCTATTGCCACCTTTCGGTATTCTCTCTTTTCTAATGAACCATATCTTCAGGGTTACTGACACCACGCATAACGGACTAGGGGTTGTTTTCACACTTGGGTGGCTTCTTCATTGTTTATCAGTTGAAAGTTGACTTTCACAGTGTTAACTGTTAAGTTACAAAAAAGAAGAAAAACGTATCTATTTTGTGACAATGAATAAAGTGGGCGTTTTATTGAAGATTCCATGTTCGCGTCTGAATTTAACTGTTAATTTGGAAGTAAAACGATTTGAACCTCATCAACCGAAAGCTATAGGAGCTTACTAAGCCATGACAGCACAAAATTATTATTATTTTTTAAAATATTTTGAAAAAAAACCTTGGCATGTGAAGTAAAAAAGATGTCTTGTCTATAGGAATGAGATAAGAAAAGAAATATAAAGAGAAATTCTCATTTCTGTACAGGCCGATGCAACGATAGATGTTAATACATGTGATAATTATATTACGATACATCAGTGGGGGTAAGCCGGTTGAAAAAGTCATAAAAGTCATTGCTATATTGAATTTACTGCAGAACGCTTAAGGCGTACTTAAACAGTTGAGTTAGAAGAGTTCCATAGAAACCAGAAGTTTATAGCACAAATGTATGATGGCGCTGCAGTGTCGCAGAGGAGTATAAATCTCTAAAAAAAGATCTTTCCCTACGACATTTGGCTGTCATGTGGTTATGCCTGGCTCGTCCTTTTACAGGGACTAGCCGCCACTGGGCTAGTCCATGTGAAATTTGACAGCTACATTTCTTCTTGGTTTATTTTAAACAAGACTTATAACCACAGGAGAGAACAACCTGCATTCAAAATATGCATAATTTATCACTAATAGAGTCTATGCTAGGAAGACATTAAATGGACTTCATTAACTTTATAAATAAATAACTATGCACAGAATGTACAAACCAAATTAATTAATGAAATCTCTTAATAGCTGTTTGCTGTATACAGCTCTTAATTAAACATTTCGCTAAGGGTTTACTTTCGGAATTAATTTGTTTAATTATTTTGTAGTCATTTTAAAATATTTTTACAATCCATGTTGATTCCTTACTAATAGAGAATAAGAAAAACTTTATAGATTACTTATACCTTTAACAGGAGGGATAAAATAATCCGGAATGCAACGGGGCTGTTTCAAATGCTTCGGCTTGCGTGCAGTTTTTCCATTAACCACATGTAGCGTTTCAACGTTAACTACAGTCGAATTCAATTCTTGTGCTGTATGCTAACAACTCTTTAAAATGTTTCTATAAGAAGTTTTAATTATTGTAAACCGTTTCTAATACCGGACCAAAAATTTTAAAAGTGATAATTGTTCCATTTGTAAAATATATTTAAATGTGTATTTCAATTTTTAAAGTGGGTATAGCTCTTTAAGATACGTTATAATGAAATGGTTTAATAAATAAATATTGGTTGTGTATAGCTTTAATTTGTATTTTGCAGTGCATAGTTTAGATATATTTATTTTCAAAGACTCAGTTTTTCTTCAAATACCAAATATTTAGCTTATTATAACAAAATTTTACTTGTAAGTATTTCATACGAGAGATTTTTTTCCCGCTCTGCTAAGTGACCAGACAAGCATAAGGAGGCGGATCTGCGTAGTGTGATACTGCGTTATTACCCCACTATAACATCCACCAAGGCCAAGTTCAATCCATCAATTGGAGCTATGTTACAGGCGCTTCAACATGGCCGGCATGATTGATACTCCCGCCAAAAACGAGTGCGAAGCATCATTCGTTTTCTACAGGCAGAAAACAAATATCTTAATCTTCACGGTGATTATGTGGGAAAATACCTGTGACTGTAATTGACTCCTGGTAATAAACGCATTTTGTAATTCACATTTTTCTTTTTGTTATGCCCCATCGGAGGATGAAAAAAAAAAACCTTGTATTTGGTAGAAATTATTATTTCTTAATGCATTCATTGATTTCAAAATATGAAATTAAAAATTTTAACGGCTAGACGATTTGAGAGAGAATGTTCCAATAGTTTATCTCAGCTAAGAGAATGGTTACATATAGAGAGCAGTAAACTATGGAACAAGAATTAAGTGCCAAATTTGCTCATCTATAAACTGATGAAGTGTTACACTTTCCTAAATCTCAAACTCAATAGCCACTAAACTCTGGAAACTCTTCTAGTAGTCCAGTGGGACGTAAGAACAATTTTCCTCCTATTAGAGCTATAAGAAGCTCATAAAAATTTAGTTTCAAATTTAAAGACGAATTATAAAGATTACTATATATTTACAAAATGTAATTAAGAATCCAGAAATGCAATAAACAGATCAAGCTTTTCGGTACGAGGGGATTCCTGTTTCCTATCTTTAAATCCCGTATAGCTCAAGGAGGGTAATAAACTGTGACCCAGATTGCAAATCACAGGCAAGGAAGTTGTAAAGGAGAAGGGTCATATGCAACAGTCGGCTGACTTTGTAGGAGTTTTGGTCTCTTGCACTGAAACCAAAATATTGGGACCAACACCTCATGCCAGTCAACAATAAGCGTGACTTTCATATTGTTGAGAAACTTCCGCAATTTTATTGCTAAAAAAGATGAGATCGCCATACCAATGAGAAGCTACTAGCGTTTTGTCGCAATGTGTATTATCGATACCTGATTTAATATTTTCCCTTTTTATTTTCGTTTATTGCTTTCAAATATTCCGTGTTTACCATCCACTAAGAGTTGGATTCAAGCCAGAGAATTTGGAAAGGATCGTTAGTAAAAAGTTGAACGGGACAGCTTAATTTCAAACACTAAAAGATCTGGTCTACCGTTTGCCAACGCAAGGTTTTTTGAGTTGTTTATTTACGGACGCTCTTTAACACCTCAGGTCATCGACGTCCCATTCAAATCAGGGCGTGAAACGGCCGACAAATTTTGCTCAGAAGTCTCTTATTTCAGACTTGAGGTTCTTTTTTGTGCCGTAAATCTGCGACATGTGTCCTACAGCTTTACTGCCCTTCCGAAGGAAGCCATGCTTAGGGTTTTTACGCCCCGAAAAAAAGCCATCGATCCTGGCCGGGATCGAACCCACGATTTTGGGTTTACAGGTAAGTATGGTTACCTGTACATTACCAGGACCAGCAACGCAAGGTTTGATTTGTGCATCCCCTTAACCTTTAGAAAAACACAGAAAACTTTTTGAATAAATTGATATAAAGGCAATTTCTATGTGTTCATATGATTTCAGTATTTCCGACTGAAAAAATATGCCTACTGCTCTACGTAATTTCGTAAACTCCTAAACACATCAAAAGAAAGAAGGAAAGAAGCTACCCATTCTTCTTCTCCTCTTTTATTTTTATGATCATTAGCTAACATAATCAAGTAAGACATGAGATACATGGAGGTCTTTGAAAGTACTCTTCCGTATATTCGTCCTCGCCTCAGAATTTTTTTTTTATTCTTCTCAGGCGCTCTTTTTAGCCTTTCGGCGTAATGACATTTCAGCATTAATTATGCTAACAAGCTCGGACACCTTTTTCGTATGTATTTCTACATGTAATTCCGTATACGCATTCATGATGTCGCCAGTGAATCTCTGTAGACGAACACGGTGCTCATAAAGTAAGCATTTCAAAGTACAACTCATATTAAAAAGTCCACAAAACACAAAGTCAAAGTTTGGAAAGGTGGTCAAATTCTAGGGTCAATTTGTATTTCTTATCAAGGCTCGACTCGAGAATGGGACGTAACAAATAGGATGAAGAAAATGTTTTCAAATATTGCAGCATTGCTAGAAATTAATAATATTGAAATTGTTCCCTAGTGAAATGGATGCCAGAATAAGGTAACTTGGCTATGGAATCGGGAAATAAATTGTTCATTGCTTCGTCGAGTGTGGCATTATATGAAATTCTTTAGTTCTAGTGATTACTTATTTGAGCAACCCCTTATTAATACTTCGTTTCACTGAGTGTTCCAAAACTTAAAGAAGAACAATGATAAAATTCTTCATTATCTGAGAGGAGATTGTGAGGGATGAAAAAACATATGCGTGCATTTTAAAGTAGCCTTTAAATATATAATAAATGTTTCAAAATAGTATTTACAATGTTCGAGGGTTGATAAAAAAGATCCAAAAAATATTTCTTCCATATGTCAAAAATCTTATACCAGGACTAAAGTAGTGCCCGTTAGATGAATTTTATCTCTCCCAGCGTTTCTGCTAGTCTTCATATACATGCTGGGAACCATTTTTGAAAGGCCTTCAGAATCGCCTCCGCAGCCTTGCTTCTGGAGATGGAAAATGCCTATCCTGAAGGGTTTTTTATTAATATTGTTGATAAAATGATAAATTGTGACAGGATTTTTTTAAAGAATAAAGCGTTCCAGACCTAAGTTTAGGTATCTACCTTTGTCATTTATAAGGACTGAGGAAAACCTGGGAAAAAAATTTTCAGTCATGAAGGACGGTCTTGGTAGGAATCGAACCCCAGACTGCCGTTCATGAGTCCTCGCCGTAACGACCTCTGCCACTTGAGGCGGTCCCCCTAGGTTTTTTTTTTTTTTTTAAGGGTAAAGGAATAGTCACACGGGACTAAATCTGGACTTAAGAGAAGTTGAGGAACGCACTTCACATTGATTTTTGTGAAATGTTCAGCAACACAATTAGCGATGTGTGGTCGGGCATTATCGTGATTATGCAGCATCCAACTTGTTGTGCGGAATTGTGTGGCCTTTTGTGTGTGATATATACATCTCTATAATATTGCCCAGTTACATTTCTTGTGTGCAAATACGACATGCTAGTAAACCATTCCTTTTATATCAACAAATGAAATTATCATAATTTTTTCAGCAGAAACAACCACTTTGGCTTGGGGGGGGGGGGGTTGCTGCTTTATCACCCAAAGCTTTGCTGTTTGCTCTCAAGATTGAAATGATGTGAGATCAAGTTTCATTAACAGTAGTTGGCTAACTTGTAAAAAAACGCTGCAGCTTCCTGAAGCATCATATTCAACTTCGTGCAAATGCAGTTACCAATCCAGTGAAATTTTAAGAATTTATGAAAGTGTTTTTAAAGTTATTCGACATTTCTTTCTCTCAATGAGAGCAGAGTTTTCTTCCGTTACAGCACAAACTGGAGCACCATGTCTACCTTGAATACTCCCTTCCTTTAAAACATTTTATGCGCTGTGTTACAGGGAACATCAAACTCTTCCTTGTCCTCCTGTAACATTGCATAGGCAACAGTTGAAGATACTCGTATGCTGAAGCGAAAGCAGAATTTCAGTTTTGTTCGTCACAGTCATCTCCACTTTTCTGTGGGAGGAAACTGAGTTTGTCTCAATATGCACACCCCTCATGGGCGGGAATCGGAAGTGACAACTATAAAACTAGAATCACTGTACATTGCGCATCAAGCTAACAAAATAATATAAAGTTTAATATGAGCGCGAGAAATTATTTTGTGAAAAATTATGATCAATTTTATTGGACAGTCCTCGTACAATGCGATGTAGTTTGTGATAGCTTTTAATGATGAACTTCACATTCTCCGAATTGGTGGACATGCATTTAATTTATGGGAGGAATATGCTGCAAGGCGGGTGCCTGTATCGAACACGGTTGCTCAGTAACCAACTTGGAGATAGGAGTTGGTGGGGACGCTCTCCAAAACCATTGTCTGATCAGCTTAGCGTTGAGAGTGAAAAGAATTCTTGAAACTTTAAGTTTTGTTAATGTAAAGCGTTCTAACAATTGCTTTGTGCATTGTACGTGTAGTGCAACTTTCCCACCCATTCCCTCTTTCACTCACCTCAGTTGCAGCGAATGGTACCCCTACCTCTGCCCGTGTTTTGCTCATGTCTTACCTGCCCATTTATAGGAGCTTGCCATCTCACTTTTTCTTCCAACAAATTCATAACAACATTTTGAGACAGATTCCCGCGAACAATTCTGTAATCAGTTCAATGGAAGACAATTTCAATCCTTTGTGAGTAGAGCTCCATTTGAGTATATCCCCCTAGTCCTGTCTATAAATATCAACTTTATTGAAATAAGTTAACATATGTAAATGCAAAATATCAAAATTATGGAAAATTAAGCTCAAGTTTACCGCCGCGGGTGGCCGAGGTCGTTAAGGCGCGGACTCGTAAGTGCGAGGTTTGGGGTTCGAATCCCGCCAGGACCGTCCTCCCTCCCTAACTGAGGTTTTTCCAGGTTTTCCTCAGTTCTCTTAAATGGCAAATCCCGGTATACTCTAAATTTAGACCTATAACGTTTCCTTCCTTAAAAAAATCTTTTTGCAATATATCACTTCATCTCATATATCATCAACGTCCTCAATAGTAAAAACGGGCGTTAAACACTATTAACAAAAAAACTCAAGTTTGCTATATGTTGACACACCTACGGCTTTATCATAGTGCTCACTAGTACAGGGCGTTCCTTATATTGCCGTCCGCGGATCGCGTGCTCCACGCACTGTCTATAATACTGGGGGTTTTTCGTTCTAAAACCCCAGCGTTACTTACTCATGAGTGCTAGTAACATGCACTATAAAGACTGCTAACCTTGTTATAAGTGGCATTGAAAGTGATGTCCATCTGCATTGAGACATTCCTGGCATCCCCGGATGAAATTTCCATTCACACGCATAAGTTTTTCTTGCGTAAAGTTCATAATTTCTGTTCTTATATTGTCCTTAAGTTCGTCTATGGTGTGGGGGTTGTTCCTATTTAAATGGAACCATGTCTCATCTGAGAAAATTATTAAATATGAGTCAACAGTATCGTCAACGATATTTTGTAAAATTCAGTTACAGAAATTTACTCGTTTTTCGTCATCACGAGGTTGTAATTCATGAACGCAGTCACTCTGTAGGGTTTCAATTTTGAAAGTTTAGCAACTCTATAAACAGAGGTTTTGAAACAGCCATTTGCTTTGTAACCCGTCTTAGAGACTTCTTTAGAGAAAGTTCGAAGGATGCACCAATTTCGTCATTTTTTTCCTCCGTTAGAACATTTTTCGCTTCTTAAGTTAAGTGCTTAGCGATCCCGTTGTCCTAAACTTATTAACCAGACATCTAACGGTTTCTCTTCCTGGAAATAGAATACCAAGAGAAATTTCTCCTAAAATTGTCTACACATCTGTCTACATGATTTGGCTTTTCTAATGTATCGTATATGAAAATATTTTGTTCAAGCGTGAATTTTTCGGTAAGTATTTCAGTGGACTAATTAAAATAATCCAATCTAATTTGCACAACACAGATGCCTTGAATAAACTTTCACTTTTGAGATGCACGATGAACAAACTCTAGTCCTGACAACTCGAACAGAAGGCTGACACAGTATAACACAGTTGATAAATATAGTCTTGAGCGGGTCATTCACCGCTAGTGCGCTACTGGAATAACACCGAAATCACTGCAGTGCAAGTGAACTGCGCATATACGCGGCCTATGGCCCGGCTATAAATGGAACGAATGGTACTTAACTATGCAATGTAATTTCATTCGTGCTACTCAGACCTTACATTCAAACACAAATTTTAAAGACAAATGCACTATATTTCCAAAATGTAATTAAAAATCAAACCAATATATCTTTCATTTGTCCTTAAAGGTTGTTGTCATTAAGAAACTAAACATCTTTTTACTGGTAAAAGTTGTCTTATAACTCCTAATTATTTTAAGATAAAATTTTATTATGTCCTACTGTATTTACTAGAAGAGTTTGGAGAGTTTGGAGTTTGAATCTACAATTCAATTGAATTTATTCTCACATCGGTTCAGTAATTTTTCTCAGCTACAACCGTGGCATACATAAGATCTTAAATTCTGCCACAAAAGGATATTTATCCCATTAGTAGTAAAGCATGAAAAATTACAATGATGTTGACAATAGCCCCTTTCAAATCTAATAACTTTTGTTTCAAGGATTTTCCTATATCCCTACAGATGATCTTGATATTCAGATGATCTGTTTTAAGTGTCTCGCCCTGCATAAGGTTGCGTTTGCTGTTCGGAAACACTTTTAAAGACATATAACTTCCCTTTTGATTAGGTCTGTATCTACATGATTTTTTTATTTGCATTCATCCATTGAATAAGAGAGGCGTTGCTTTATACATTGTTTCAAAACTGAATTATAATTACATTTAAATATAATTATTGAGTAATTTGTAAAGAGAATTCTGTGATATCAGCATATGGAATGCGTCGCTTGGATGTTACAGGAAAAGAGGACGAGTGCGCATTGCATTGTAGGCAGAGAACGGCGGCAACAAGTAGGAATGCAAACAGACATCAAGTATCGATTGGGAGTCAAGTGTGAGATGAGACTGGCGCCACCTCAAGTACTCTCCACTGCCTCTCACAGAGTATTGTTCAGGAATGCCTTGCCCTTTCCCAAAAGTAAAACGTACTCGTCACAGCTTTTCCTCGTAGAAAAAAAGGCAGGGACTTGTCAAACATCTTGAATATTTTAATAGCTGAAAAGAATATCCTCGGTCCACTCAAAAGACATCGCTATTATTGAGACCAGGATGCCAGATGACGTTCTTAGAGGCTGAGAAGCGGGCTCCACTCCGTGTGTGACTTCCTGAAAGTTCCTTCTTGACTACTCGTGGCCAACGACATGTCTTCTTTCTCTCGGTCTGTAGGTCAATATGCTGCTTTATTCTTCATTCCTTCTATGTGTTTTAAGGGTAAATGTACAGGAGAAATTTAAACGTTGTATCTTCAGGTATATTTGTGTAATATATTTCTTTATAACAATTACAATTTCTCTGTACAAGCTAATTAATTAGAATTTGTATTCGTATTATATACTATTTGGTGTTTAGCATTTATCGTTCCACCCCCTCCCATCTTTAGAAGCAATGTATCCAAATGCTTCCAAATTAATTTATTTTGTCATTGAGATCAAATATTTTCATGAATTTCATGTCCCTTATTTCTTAATCTTAAAATGCTTATTTTATACCTTTAGATTCTTTCTTTAACTTTTTGTCATTACCCACATCTCGTTTCTATACAAAAACTTTGATGCTGACATAATTTTGTAATAGTAAATGTTTATTTTCAAATGAAAATATATTATTTAATGCTTAATAGTGTTCAATTTAGACTTTCAAAACATACCAAAGAAATAAAGAATGATGTATGAAGCAAATAGGACACTAAGCAACTACACCAGGAGCGAAACTCGGTTAAAGTTTTATAAGACGATGGCGACCAATGCTTGAGAGAACTGGACCTAAAACAGAAGCTACAAAAGAATAATAAAATCGCCGGAAATGGGTCTTTTTTAAAATGCGTGGTTGGATTCGTTCTATTAAACAAACTATTGACAGTTTTAATGATTTGGTATATGAAAGAAAAATAATTTTTTTGCAATCACATCCAAATAATGCATTAAAACATATTTTCTAACTTAATTTTTAAATATAAATCAAAGAGAAAGTGAACTGAGGGCAGACCTAGCACAAGATGGGATGAAGTCGGAACAGATTATAAGGCCTAAACCGAGATAGTTGATGAAGATGTAATTTTCCAATGATCATGCTGTTCCTTTTTTATATTGAGTATTTGATGATATATTCTTGTCCAGCGATTCAGTATTTTCTACGTATTTTAATTTATTATTTTTCTATAAAATTTTGTCTTATTATTTTATCTATAATTTTATGCCTTAGATAGACTTTCAATTTTTATAATTATTGCCATATATCCACTTTCTTGCTGCTATTTGAATAAATATCTGTTCTGTAGGGCAAATATTTACAAAATTATCTAGTAAATTAGAATGAACTAGAAAAGCCTAAAATAATGTTCTGGCACCTTTTTAAAAAAATAGTATTTTTAATGGTTCGAGTTATTATTGTACCGCTTTAAAAATACATAATAACAAAAGGAAAATAAAAATATTCCAATCATATAAAAATCTAAAAATGTAATCAAATCTGACACCTGTTTTACTTCTGCAGGTAATTTTTTAAACATATCAATATACTTCACTATGACCTTATTTCGTAACCGGCGTGAGGAATCTAATGCCACAAATACTAGTGTTATAACAATACCATAACTCTGGTTGTTACAGAATGTAGATTCTAGTTTAAAAGCACTAATTTCAGTATGAGCTGTCTAAAAGGAAATTTGCCTTTATTACGAAAAACAAAACAAAAATGGTTTCTACTTTGTTTCTAAGCAGAAAGTCTATTAATTCGCGTTTAATAGCATGGAAAAAATACGTTAAAACTCAGAAATTCGCACTCTACTCATCACAGTAACGCAACACCCCCCTTAGCCTTACCTTGACCTTGAAATCTGAGTAAATGTCTGTATTTGTTTGCATCTAGATGCCTATCTAATGAATGTGGGTTTAAGCGGTTCGATGATAAATGCTTCAAGGTCTATAATTTTCAAGGCATGTTTTTACTTTAGCGGCGGTTGTATTGCAGTATATTTTTAAGAGCTAGCTATGTTCCACGCTACGAAAGCGAAAAAAGCAGTAAGGAAGGAAGGAAGAAGTTTATTACCCAGAATCCCAAGGAGAGGTGTGAGAATATATGAATGCTATTCCGGCGCCTCCTTGTACTCGCAATATGGTGCTCACTGGGGATGAGAAACTGGTCCTCTGCAGGCTGACACCATTACTACCAGCGCGCTACACTAATGGATTTTTAACGTGGATTCCATTGGAGAAAAACGCAATGCTTGTTGTGGCCACTTGCCCATCTATCGGATTAAAGCCACGCACTCCTTTCCAAGGTGACCATCTACGCGTAACGGTGCCATTTCCTGCGACTTCGCAACTTTACGATATGAACCACCAAAACACCGGCTTTATATCCGGCGTCTTCATCACGTTCAGTTTCCTTTAGATCTGATACCTATTCCCTCAGGATGTCCTACAAACATTTTATTTTGAGACTTTTTCAAGCTAAACTCGTGTTTTATCACTCCACTGTTTTCTCGAGTATTTATTTAACATCCAGAAAACTGGAATTCTTTAGAACAATCGATTTCTGAAAATTTTTTCTTTGCAGTTTTACAACGAAGTCTCTGAGCTTGAGAATGAAAATTTTCTCATTCGGATATTTTATGGAATTTACAAATGTTGTACTCTGTGCTGTTTTTAAATATTAGTCCATAAATTTTATTCTTTAGCTAAATTCACTAGTGCAAGGCCTAAATAAATTGTAATGACAGTAACCATGCGCCTTATGACCATAGCCCCGGAAGTTCAGAAAAATGACTTTTCTATTTGAATGGATATATTTTAAATGCCAGATAGAAACGAACATGTTTCCGTACATTTGGGGTCGGAAGAGCCAGTTTTCATTTTGCATGTTTCTCCCCTATTTTGGTTTCTGTTGCTTATTTTAAGGTTTAAAACCTCTTTTTTTTTTTTTTTTTTTTTTGCCTATTTTGGATCGTTGTGTCTTTTTCTGCGATTGTTTACATATTTTAAAAAGCATTTAAAGAATTTTAATATATTGAAATGAAAAAAGTTATAAATATTGATCTCACAAAAATATCTATTGAGAATCTTGTTGTTCGTTTATTTTTTTCAAGTAATCCAAAAATTTTCCTCGACCATTCACTTAATCTCTTTGAATATCAGAACCTTCATTAATAAAAGAAACGTGCCTTAAAATCTGGCATACGAATACCGGGAAATAGGATGCAGAAAGCACAGTGGTTTTGAATAGCCTGGCGAATGACCTTGCATCGATCTGCGCGAGACAATTCTAGGAAATTTATGGTGGGGGTAACTTCTCAGCTGTATAAATGTAACAAACAATTGCAAGCGAGAAAGTTGACAGCGGTACAGCTGTGCAATAAATCGCCCCTGCAATGTGTCCAGTATAGAAGTAAGAGAGATATTAACCTGATTGCCCTATAAACGCATAAACAGAAAATGAACTTGACCAGAAATGACTGCGCATCTTTTGCTCATTCGCCAGGACTATTCAAAACTACTTTATTGTGTATTGATCAACATTTCCATTATGTCCTGAAAGGTGAACGTTCTGTTGCAACTGATATGAGTCTTTCCGAAATAGTTTGTTTTATATGTGTTCCATTCACTTAAGTGAAAGTAAAACGTTCTTTTTCCGTGATGAAAAATGTTCCCTCTGACAAGCGGTTGACTATGACAGTTGATAACTTGAAAAAGCATCTTGTTTTGCTTGTAACCAAGCAGGGTAAGCTTTACTCTTTAATAATGTTATAAAAATATTAAGTATCTTAAATATGTATTTTCATGAATAATAAGTGATATTTTCTGTTTTAATAAATGCCTATTTTAAGTATATTAATGCTTATTTTCAATTTTAAGTGCCTTTTTGCCTGTCTGTTTTAACAAAAATAAATGCCTGAACTTCCTGGATATGTTATGACAGTGGATACGGGGAATTTCGTTCTTCTATATCCATTCTTTTTATAAAAGTGTTATTCCTATGCATCATTACATTTTGCGAAATTGAATCAATTTAAACTTAAAAGCATACAAAAGAAAAATGTACATCACCAGTAGAGATACGAAGGATTTTTAGTAGTGTTTAACGCCCGTTTTTACTACTGAGGCACCACAGGCGGTGAACACTGATCATACATGAGATGAAATTATATATTGGGAAAATATTTTTTTAAGGAAGGAAGCGTTCCAGGCCTAAGTTTAGCGTACCTTCTCGGCATTTGCCAGTTATGAGGACTAAGGAAAACCTGGAAAAAAAAAACATAGTCAGGGAGGACGGTCCTGGTGGGATTCGAACTGCAGATTCCCGCTCACGAGTCCGCGCCTTAACGAACTCGGCCACCCGTGGCGGTGCAGGGACAGAGAGATTGGTGAACAATCACATAGAATTTAAACACACGGTCATTCAAAGCAAAATGTGTTATTGTAAAGTCTAAGCTGATGCATCCAGGGTCATTACATACACTACTTAACTGTCCAAGATTGGATAGTAATTGACGAAGGAGAGTATTTCTGTACTTCAGTCTTTCTGAACAGCTGGCGGGAACATCCGAGAGGAAGAGATGAGTTGATGGAGTCACCAGATGACCAGGGTCCATGGACATCGACAGAGTCCCTAACATTATTTCCAGATGGAACGCCTCTTTCCCGACGGCGGCCCTCAGACCCCCTTCCATATGGAATAAAAACTTTTGCAATGCACAAGCTACCGTGACACCGCACCAGCCCATCACGCTCTGACACTGTATAAGAATCAATGGAATGAACTTATATATAATAGTAGAGCATAGAACTCGCGCAAATTAAAGATTAATACCAGCATTCGTCTAAGCAACCAGGGGAAACCAAGAAAAACCCAAGAAGATCCTTGACCCGGTACCTTACTGATGCGAGTCCCAAAAGTTACTGCTTGAACCACCCTGTCGGCGTTCAATAATAGGTCTAGTTGTTGAACCCTATGTTATAGAGTGTTTCGGCAACAGGAATAACTTAACTATACTGAAAGTATTGCCAGATGTCAGTGCAGTCAAATCGATTAAAATTAAACAAAAATAAAAAAAAAAAAAAAGTTATGTGAAAAGTCAATAAATATTTACTGCTTTTTTCAAATCGTGCTAAAAATGTGCTCCCTTCTAATTTCAAGCGATCACTTTTGATATGTCCTTAACATATCGGAAGTTTAGGCATTTATTTTGGTTAAAATAGGCAGACAAAAAGGCACTTAAAATAGTGAAAAGAAGTAGTAATGTAATTAAAATATGCATTTATTAAAAGTGTAAACACAATAATACCACTCATTATTAATGAAAATAAGTATTTAAGAAACTTAATAATTCCTTGATTACATAAAGTACTTAAGTTTGCTTTTCTTGTTTACAAGCGAAAAAAAAGATTTTTTCAAGGTATCAAAGATGCACAGTGGTTTCCGTTTCTGGCCGATTTCAATTTCTGTTTATGCGTTTATAGGGGAATCAAGTTAATATTTCTTTTGCTTCGATACTGAACACATTGTAGGGATGGTTTATTGCCCAACAGTACCGCTCTCTATCTTTCTCGCTTGCAATTGTTTGTTACATTTATGCAGCTGAGAAGTTACTCCCACCACAATTTTCTTTGAATTGTTTCGCGCAAATCGATACAAGGTCATTCGCCAGGACTATTCAAAACCACAATACTTCCCTCATATTTCCCTCATATTTCCTTCATATTTCCTTCATAGTTCCCTCATATTTCCTCTATTTCCTGGTATTTGTATGGCCGAGGTAACCGTGCGTTCCTTTTACTAATGAAGGTTCTGATATTTAAAGAGCTTAAGTGAATGAGTTGAAGAGAAAGTTTTTAACGACTTGAAAAGAAATGAATGTATAACAAGATAACGTATATTTTAATTTTTATAACGTTATTCATCTCGATATATTGAAATGTGTATCACCAGTGTCTACCGCTTGTGATGCCTCGTCAGTAAAAACGGGCGTTAAACACTGTAAAAAAAAGACTGGGAATGTTTATTATATTAGTATTTAACATTAATATACCAAACTTAAATTCAAAATTCAACTTTTACTAAAAAAATATATAGATGCTAACACCTTCCTTGGTCCCTATCGATGAGAAGGGAATGATAATGTATGTATTATTTCATTTCAAGTAGATATAAGTAAAAGGTTCTTGCAGGTGTGAAAATGTCTCCAAAATCAGGAATTCCCACTCGGATGGTAGAGAAATCATTTTGGCAGACAATGGAGTAAACCCTTTCTTTGTTTTCGGGGGAAAGGAATGCTATTCCCCCTTTTCAGGTGGCACGTTAGCTGTAACTTCTGCAAATCCGTTACAGGCCAATGGCCTGTAACGAACCTGGCTGCCGAAATCGTACTAAATACGAATCACGAAGCATTTTCTATGAGAATATTGAACTAGCGAATAGTAGCGAAACCCCGTGATGTTATCGATAGCCTATAAGGATGTCTAAATCCATAGTGACAGAAAAATATAACCTCTCCTTATCACGTGGCCCAGCGAGTCTGATAACGTATTTAAGGGACGGCCGCTCACATGAAATCGCCCCTTTTGTGAGAATTAGTCCTGAGCACTCGACTTCGGCACTTGATAGACAATCTTCAGCGTTTCTTCGAGGCAGTCAGAACAGAGCGGCCAAAGTGCATCGGCGCTCACATTCTTACGCCGAGACTGCATCCTAAATCTTCACGCCAGAACATTCTTTGTACATACAACTACAATTTGTCAAGCATTACAGTTCCGCGCGTCTGCCAACCGTCCGACGAGAAATGCCCTGTATGCACTTGCTGGTTCAACAAAACATGTCAACTGGCAGATAACAAGGTGTTCTTTCTCATCAAACACATTACCTTTAATTCCCTTCACTCAACCCGGCACTATCAAGTCCCGAAAGCCAGCAACTTCCTTTAGACCGACCAGAAGAGTTGTTTGGCGGGGAGCAACAACGACGTCGAATCAAACTCCCATCACCACTTCTCCCGCCACCTAAACTCTTACAATACACATTAACATTGCTGAAACTGAGTTTCGCTAGTGTATAAAACACGCATTATTATGAAATATGTTACCGTTGTAAACACCATCAAAGAATTTCACTACGTATAATTGACGAAAATAGCCTCTGGCGTGTACAGATAACAGAGTATTAAATGAAAAAGTTTCCGCTTAAAACAGAACGCATCCTGTGTCTCTACTTAAAGACTGGATACGTTCAGCTATCGCTAGTGGTAGATTAGCGAAAATTGCCATTGCCACTAAGAGAGCCTAAGCTGCTCTTCAGTTGAAGCAATCACAATTAAAGGAATCTCCTTTTCTCTTATACCTCACGCTTACCCTGGAAGTGTGTCTAAAGAATCTGTTGGCTCCTAAATGCTCAAGGGGGTAGCTTCAATTTTCTTAGAGTTTTTTTTCTGTTATTTCACTTTGGTCTATTCAGGATACCTTTAGAAATGAAGTTTGGTTTATTTTCCCCTAGATTAGCTAGTTAGGGGACGGTGAACTTTGGAGTCACGCGGACAGTATGAGCGGACTCAGTACTGGCATAAATACGAATTATAAACAAAATACGTGCTTCTTTTGCTTTTCAAATGACAATGATCGAGTAGCTTGAGACTCAAGACCAACGTAGCAATTCATTAAGCCTGCTCCTCTCCAGACTTGTGTAGTCCGGATGGCTTATCTGTCGTCGGTCAGTAGATAATTGGATGTTCCGATATTCAGAAACGACTAAACCTATTATTCCATATAACATATAAACTCTATGTAGAGAAAATAATCTATATCTTAATTATAATTACTGTGATTATCTTGTGTAGTCCGGATGACTTATCTGTCGTCGGTCAGTAGATAATTGGATGTTCCGATATTCAGAAACGACTAAACCTATTATTCCATAAAACATATAAACTCTATGTAGAGAAAATAATCTATATCTTAATTATAATTACTGTCATTATCTTATTAATTTCTTGAATTATTTTAATATAAGTATATGATCATCTTGTGCATTTTTGCAAAATGAAACATTCTCCAATGATATCCAATAGTTGTAGAAAGATCTTTTTCCGCCTTCAAATTTATACTTACAGACAAAAGATACAATTATTGATGGAATTTCTGGAAAAAGCACTTGTAATTTATTTTAAGCTAAACTACAGGAAATATATAGTTGACTAATTTTAAATTCATCATTATTTTGTCTTAGTTATGTAATCATGTATTAGGTTTATTTCGAAATTGCTTTTGTAGTTTAGATAAAAAAAATGAATCAAATTATAAAATGTATAATTTACATTTGAGATTGGAATTGTTTTAATGATTGAAACAACACTTTTGTAGGTATATTTTCTAATTGACTTTATCAGGTGCAAAATTAAAAGAAAAAATTAGATTGCATATTAGTTGTATTAGTTTAAATATTGTACTTTTAAAATACACAAACATTTTTACTTGAAAATTCTGTGTTAATAAAAGGGGAATTTTGTATTTGAAATTTAATTATTTATAATGTATATTTTCATTTTTATAGTGCATCTTTTTTATTTTTAGAGCTTATTTTGGCGCAAAAATCTTTTGTTTTAATGCCTAAAAGTTGTTGTTTACTAATGGTAATGAAAGTGATAATATATCCGCGTTGTTACCAAATAATCTCTTTGAAAGTGCAGCCCTGTAGACATTTGCTTCCCTCGTGAGTTTTATTAGGGTATTTAGCAAGAGAAATGCCACTGAATGCGATGCTCACTTCCGGTAGCGAAAGCCGGAAGCAAACGTTTAAAGAAGAGCAGTAAGCATAAGGGCGGGTATTGTTTGGGAAATGCGATGTTAATGTTCCAACAGCACACACACATAGTGGAGATGCTTTGGCTGGGAGCAAATTTCCATGCAGAGTTTGTAGGGGCCGGAAGTGCGCCGGGAGGGTGGAAAATGCAGCTTCCTATTCGGTCCATCTAGCTATAAAGTCAATTAAGAGTTCCTGTTTTCCACTCACGTGTAAGGTAGGAAGGTACTTTTCCTTTGTTCACCAGAGCGAACGAACCGACGTAATAAAGCTTCGATCGCTTGCGTTGTATGAAGCAAACGGTCCTGCAAAGTTTTCCACACTGGAGCTGCTTCAACAGGTGTGACGTAATCCTCTCCCCCGAACAAACTGTATCGCAAAGTGCGTCAGGTGGAAAATACTACCTCTTCTTGAAGCAGTATCTGTCTCAATGGGGCTAATCCCCCCAGACTTTATCGTAAGATAAGTCACTAAATCGCATTTGCGGAATTCTCCACAATCTTCTAATCCACTGTGCCTACAGCACAGTGTAAGCATGTGGAAATTCACAGACTGGATATGAAGTTTTGTTTCTGTTGTGTGTAGTTTAAAACAGTTGGCCTGTTGCTCTCCCCAAAAGTTTATCTTCCTTCTTGTCTTATAAAGAGGTAAACTCTGAATGCTGGCATTCTAGGTACGTGATAATGTTTTATCTATAGTCGAACAAAGGGATTGTCACCGTTGTAGAACTCCAGTGAAGACGAAGTCACGCTGTGTGTTATGACGATTGGTACACTCGCAGGAGTTAGGAGAAGAAAGAGCTAGGCAAGTGTTGGTGTTACAAAGACAAATACCTGCGCTCCCCCTTACAATTTCTTTGATCAAAAAATTTTATTATTTACTTTTCAACATATTCTTTAGAAGACTAATGCATCTCTCCCAATAATGTTCAAATATTTCTACAGAGTCCTGGATTGTCTTACTTCTACAAACCACTTCTTTACAGTCTTGATGATTTGATAATCTAATAAAAATGTACCTCCCTGGAATATATTCTTAATTTGAACAGCATATAGCTCATGGGAACTAGATCCTAGAGTATGTACAGTATGAACAGCCAGCAGCACAAGATTTGCAGCTTGATGCATTGTCCAGAAGAATCACACCTCACCTCAACGTTCCCGATCTTTCTCCTTGACTGCAACTAGTAATTTTTAAATTAAATGTCCATAATAATAACCTGCTACTGTGGAATCTCTGCTAACAACCAAGCAGTAGTATATCCCCCCAAAAATAAACAGCGTGATCTTTCTATCCTTACTGCCTGTGGATCTGCCGCCTGGTGTCTCCATCGTCTGATCCCTTCCTCAACCATTGGAAGTGCAAGCATAAACGGTCAGCTCTTGAGCAAGGATGAAGCACCGAGATATATTTCTCCGACCCTAACAACATAATCCAATCCAATTCAAACTATAGAGTAGGGCTACCAAAAATGCTCTATAATGATAAAAAATGCAAGTAGAATAGCCGTTTGGTTTGGAATGTTTAAGGACGCTATTTAACATCTCAGCTCATTAGCGTCCCATACAGTTCAGGGCGTGAATTTTGCTCAGAGGTCTTTCCTTTTACGTGCCGTAAATCTACGACACAGGACTCATGGCTTTACTTTCCTTCCTAAGGAAACCATACATAGGATTTTGACGCCAGAAAAAATCCATTCGCCCTGGTCGGAATTGAAGCCGTGATCTTGGGTTTACGAGGTAAGTACGGTTACCAATACACTACACCACCAGGACCGACTAGAATAACCGGAAGTGTATCTGACAGCTTATAAAGTTAAATTGCGTACTTTTTGAGCATAATAAAATTAAGCAAAAAACTATAGTTTGCTTAATTAACCTGTTGGCTTCATAATTTTGTAAAATTCTGATACTAATTATGCAGTGTTGGTAAGAAGTAAGTAAATATTACCAGTCAAGTATAGGGCTTGTTTCTGTTGTGCTTTATTAGAACTGTAGCTGATTATTGCAGGCATTGTACTACACGAAGCAACGAGTTTTGAGTCCTGTACTGGTTATCAGACTGAACAATTGGAAATAGAAGGAACAAATGAGCATTTAATATTGCTCTATAAAATGCAAGGCTAGCTGATGTAAATTGTATTTCTAAATGCACTTCTGTACAACATAGTTCTGAAAATTTACTGTCCCCTCTTAAAGTTGTCGTTTTATAGTGTATCCGTATTTGTGCTGTGTATATTGCGCAGGACTTTATGACACTATAAAGTCGGCGCCTTGGATTTTTCTTTTATCACTTTGCAGATATAGCTTTCATATTTCATAACATACCATTGTGAAATACGGGCCCGGAATAAATACCTGCAAGAGATATCGTTTCTTTCTCTTCATGTAAAATAACTACTACAGATTGCCTAGCCTGGGTGATTAGAAGAAACTATACATTACATCAAATAGAATTTTAGAGACAGAAAATAAGACAAATGGGTATACAAACTTAAAAATGTGCCTGCGAAAGGTTTGAAAGTAACATTTTTAAACTTTAATAACTCAGAAATGATAAGATATAGAATACACAAACCTAGCGTAAAAGCCAATAAAAAGGTTTAATTCCCTGTACGAGGTAAGTCAAAAAGTAAGTTTAAATAATTGTAGGTAAACAGGTCTTCAAATGTGTCAAGATGAAGACAAAACACTGTTTTATTTCAACGCCACTTCTTTATTTTTGCACATCACTATCAAAGCTATTAAAAATTTTGTCATAATATAACATTAATTTTCTTTACACAAATAATAAAAACTGGTGTGCTGCACCTTGAATAATTTCACAATTCATCTTTGACAGAGTTGAACATCTACTGCCCAAGTTTATTTATATATTTATTTGTTTATTTTTCCCAGATGATAGCTAATGGTGCGAAAGAATCATGTTGCCTGCGCAACGTGTCTTAATAGTCTATTTGTAATTGATAGAACTTTTGAAAATGTACAGTACCATTTTCGGATGGATATCACAAGCGTTCCTACATAGACACAACCCACTGGTGGATATTTAAGATCCGTATTTTGTCAAATTCGCATTCGCACTTCTCACCTTGAAAACGATTCTTAGAATCAATCAAAATGCTTACGTCAGCAAGAGCCCTGCACAATTGTTTGTGACTAAGATATATGCAATCAGAATAAGGTAACATAAACATCCGAGTCTAGAAACACCAATACAGTCCCTAACAATATTTAAGCAATAATTGTGTTTAATTCAACAAGTCAAAAACCGACTTTTGTGTACCTAAATTCCTTGAGCATGAGGGGCGTGGTATCTTCTTTGATAAGTGGGTTAAATTTGAGTAGCATTATCTGTACGATCTTTACGCATTATGAGGTAATCACTTTATATTGGAGACAGAGCCAGCTAAGCCCACCTAACGAAAACTTATAGCCTTGCTCGGCAATCACATACGCCTTGCTTTTTAACCAGGTATTTGTTATAATGTGTTGCACGCTCTTAATTATCAGCTTTTGATTGTTTTCTCGGAGATCAGCTGATGACGAATTTCCGAGAGCCACTGCAACACTTAAATTCAATGTTAACTATACGTCGATGCAGTTTGTCCAACCTCATTGAGAGCTGATTATGTTCCACCAATTGACCTAAACATTTTATTCATATCACAAAATGCCTTAAATATACGGGGGCTGTCTAATAAAAAATGTCATATTTTTTTTACAACATACTTACTCATCCCTGTAATTTTGGTGATTTTTCTCGAATTAATTTCCATTATATTCAATGTCCTTGTCCCAGCGTTTCTGGCAGTCTTCGCTGCTTCTGATGATGGAAAATGTCTCCCACGAAGGTATTTCTTCAATTTTTAGGATAAAGGTGAAGGTCATGCGGGGCTAATTCTGGGCTATAGGGAGGGTGAGGGACACACTTCACATTGATTTTTGTCAGATGTTCAACAACAACATTTGAGCTGTTCTAAATGTGCACTATATAAAAGTTCAAAGTTTTCATAGTTGTTTGTTTATTTTAAGGGTAAATCAGAACTGACGCTGTCCTGCTATCTTGAGCTCTAGTGATGCTAAGAGCAGGATATGAACAGAAAAGAGGCAACTACTTCTTGGTGTCTACAGAATGAGTAAGGAATCCGATATCCGGGCAACAGTAAGAAGAGAACTGCTGACATTGGGTCTAATAATAACAAGGCAGGCAGGGGGGTTATGGTTTATAGGCTCCAGCGTGATCACATATCGGTCCAGGAGAGGAGGATAAGAGTAACTGGAGACAAGCTTAGACACTTCCAAGAAAGACAGAGGTAACAAAGTGCCTTGTTATGGTGCCCGCTATAACCAATACGACACCTCTGGAAATGTTCTAACGATGTCCCTTTTGCTCTGTCCTTAACTTCCTTTACTGATCTATCAGGAGGAATAATTTTCTCTTTTAAAATATGTTTTCGCGTTGAAATAAAGTTATCTCATGTATACAATTAACTGTGCAACTAAAGCATTAGTTCTCAAAAACAGTAAACATTATTAAATAATGGAAATGTAGTTGAAATAATAGAAGATAACTTACGTAACGCTTAGAAAGTGTTTTACAATGTTAACTTATTAAAATGAATTAATTTAGTGTTTCTAGTCATTTTAATGCACTTTTTATCAACAAAGAATTAAATTAGAAGCTCTAAAGTAGAGTTATGTTGCCTAGGAGGCAATTCTAGAATTTTTGAGAGAAAAGACATGTCAATGTATTTTAATTCGTTGAATTTCTCTTATATCGATGTATTGAAAAATGGCATATACAATTTGCAAAGTATGTGCATTTATAGGCCTTAAATCTCAGTTCCTTTCAGGCTGACAAAATTCCAGCAAGTTCAAAACAAATTTGGCAATGCATTCCCTTGTCTTCGGCAACACAGACATGTACTAATTACTGGTAAAGTTATATTTTGTATTAAATGTTACTTTTCAAGTATTAAAACCATTGAATTATAGAAAGTTATTGTCGCCAGGTGGTTTGTGCAATTAAAATACATTGAGCTTGAGAAAAAAAAAAAGGAAAAATTCTGTGACAAATCATATTTTCTTCTCACATTCCTTTTATTTCAAAACTTGACAGTCTGAATAAATGCCTATTTAACATGAATGTAATTTCAACAACATGCTCGTCAATATAGAAATTGGTGTCTTAATTTAAATCTAATGTTAATTACATTTTAGGTTTCACTCCCTTATCCGCATTCAAGTTTACCTTTTGACGCTTAAATTTTGAAGAGGGTTGAGTTGTTCTGTTGATCCTTAGCAATCTGGAGTGTTTATTCTTGTTTGAATAGAGACAGAATGATACCATAAAAAGTATTGAGCATTTAATGTAATGGTAATATTTTATTAATAAATTGTTTCAAAGTGCTGAATACCTTACAACAAAGAACAGGATTTAAGAATGGCATTGAGATTTCTAGCTTGAGAAATAAAGTCATTAACTGAGGAAAAAACCATTACTGATTGATCATTACCGGGCTATTTTTCAGTGGTCGTTGATTTAAATGAATTTAAAAAACCAGAAATTGCTGTCATCAGAAAACTGAAAATATCTGAAGGGGCAGAGACACATAATCGTTAGAAAGGGAGTAGGAGTTTGTGGAGAGCTTTGATGCAGACTTAATTTCCATGGGATAAAATTTGAAAAAATAGAAATAATTTAACCTGGCTATAAGAGAGGACTTAAAAATAGAGCAGCATCTAGATAATGAACAAAAGTTTTTAAATAAGCAAGGCTTGGAATCCGCTACTGGTCAACAAACAACGTCTGCAACACAACTCTCCCAACACTTCTAACAATTCTGTTCCTCTTCAGGCATATTTAGTCCACTGATGATGCCTATAAAAGCGTCAGTGAAAGCTCTGGTTTTTAAACTAATTTAAGTGGGGTATGAAAGGCCTACCCTTGTAATGTTAAATTTACCAGATTCAGTTTCCATTTTTTCAAGAATTATTAAAGCTAATGAAATGAATTTTTGCAGCATACAGATGCACATAAATGAAATGTACTATCTGTTTTCACTATGTACCATGACTCAGGAGCAAATTATAAATTAATTTCAGTTGTTTGCTCTTTTTTTATTATTATTATTATTCTTTGTGTAACATTTTTTATTGCCACTTTTGCTCTGTCTCTATCATAATAGATCCACATCATCACAATAATATTATGAATAAGTGGTAAAAGTTTTAAAGTGATAGCTTATATAGATCCTAAAAAAATTGGAAACTTGGGCAAAAAATGTTTTTTTTTTTTCAAATAATTGCAGAAAAACTAACTTTTTGAGGGAAACACCAGCTAAAATCCTGCAATATTCTAGAGCAAATAGTTCCTGATATATAGAATTTTAACTCAGAAAGGCGTATGTGATGTGCTCGCGAAATCCAAAACAAATGGCATCTGCAGTGACACAGTTAAAAATTCGTTGAAAATACCAATAACCAAGGAACATTAATATCATATCAACATAAGCAGAAAATTCCAGATAGCACAAAAAACCTTTTTCCTTCAATACTTTTCTTAAAGCAACCACCGCCACGGGTGGCCGAGGTCATTAAGGCGCGGACTCGTAAGCGGGAGGTCTGGGTTTCAAATCCCGCCAGGACCGTCCTCCCTGACTGAGGTTTTCCTCAGTCCTCATAAAGGGCAAATGCCGGAGAGGTACCCTAAACTTAGGCCTGGAACGTTTCCTTCCTTAAAAAAAATCCTTTGTCAATATATCAGTGTTCACCGTCTGTGATGTCTCAGTAGTTAAAACGGGCGTTAAACACTATTCTTTTTTTAAAAAAAAAAAAAAAAAAAAGCAACGACCATGACAAAATAGTCCGTAATGACCAATTTCAATAATAAAAACGCCGGCGGTGATATCCGAAAGAATGTTTTAATAAAGTTCACCTCTAAGAAAGAAGAAAAGAAAGAGACATAGTTTAACTTTTCTCATTTATGTTCATTTCTACTCGTATTCAACTCATTTCCTCTTCTTCTTATTAGTTTCTCTTTTTATGTTGTCCAGTTTTAATCATTCTACAAGCATGACGTCATGTACTTCGTTTTATTAACTTAATTTGCGCGTTCTTACGTAATTTCTTTTTTGTTTTTCTTGTTATAGTTTCAACTTACAAGTATTTGGTAGATTTTGTCTTTTCCTTTTTCTATTATTTGTCTTAAACTAAGCATTGCATCAGTTACGAAACTAACTTTATTTCGTAACATAAATGCTGTGCATAGGAACACAATCGCTGCGTTAATGAAACTATAATTGTATTTCCTTTCTAACACATGTTTACCATTAGTATGATTTTACAAATTGCAGGTATATCAGTTAAAACCAAATAGTGTTTTACAAATGAAGAATTTCTTTTTTTTTTTAATTTATCCTCTTCATATTTGATTTGTTTACAAGTAATTTTATCAACATTTTATTTTTGTATATTTTTACCTAATTCCATTGTGTGCTTTCATATTTTGTATCTGCAGATGACCAGATTTTAATTCCAACCTCAGAGTACAGTCTGCAAAGGTCCTCGTAAGATTTTGACCAATATAATTTAAATATATAATATGAAAATATCAACAAGAAAGACCAAAACAATGGACTTCAAGGACAATTCCAATGATAAATTGCCATAAATTACTTCATTGTATTTATTGTTTTACCCTGGCAAGAGTTAAGGACATGGGGCCTTCTCTTCCACTCTACCAGGCGAATGAAACCAGTGAAATACACAGTACAATATACATAGGTATATAAAATACAGAAAAAAGTCAAATTAAATACTGCATGTAAATATTACATATTTTAATATAGTTAGAAAGTTGATAAAAATAATATTAGAATTCCACTTGTTCTTGAATAATTTTTCTGGGGCACAAGGAGGTAGGAGGAGCCGGAGGGGAGGAGGAAGAGCAGAAGAGGAAGAAGCGAGAGACTAACTGTTGTGATTCCTACAGTTAAGATGACAATTTAATCAATGTTTAAATTGCTTTATTGTCCGGCAAGTTCTGACTTCAGAAAGAAGGAAGCTCCTGACTCTGGAAACTGGCACGCTGAATGAGGATGAGGAGAAATGTGTTCGGTGACGAAGGATAGACAGTAAAGTGACATTCCGGGTTCGAGGCAGGGACAGGTGTACGAAGCGAGAGGCGATATACTGAAGAGTGGGGGTACGGCGGAATTTGAAAGTAGGGGGATGGAAGGTCTTAAGTTCTTTTAGAGGTAGTCACGACAGTTGATTGTGTGAGGTGTCACATGATATCAAATTTACGAGTGTTGAAGAAGAAACGAACACAGGCATTATGAACGCGGTGTAATTGTACCATCAACGCAATATAGAAATAAAAGAACGACAGGGTCTTGTAACAATATATAAAAAATGAATGAGGTAATTAACAGAAAGTTTACAAAAATATATGAGATAGAAGGAATAATTAGGATCTTAAGTAAAAACAGGAGCGAAATTTAAGCTTTAAGTATCGCTGTCTAGTGTTGGAAAGACCAGAAGATGTTGTTGTATGTACAAGTGAGGTAATAAGAGAGTAGGAGCACCAAATACATTCATGATGTGCGACAATCGTGCAAATCAATCTGAAGGAAGCGTTTGTTGGGTCGCGAAATCCCCCAGTGCGGCAAGAGAATCATTAGTAATAGGATTGCAATATAAATTCCTAATACATATATTCCCGTTTTTTTTTTTTTTATTTCCTTACACTGATCATTTTAATACTCGGTTTGATCTAATGGTAAGTGTTCGTGCAATAAAGCATTCGTTTCTTTCACTCCAGCGTCACATGCCTTTATAATTACTGTGTATATACACACACCGTTACAGCGAGAATTCTTGGAGACTGCTGGTGTGCTGAGAGCTGCAGCCCCAAGCGACAGGACAGCGACACAGGTATAGTTCGATAATAAGTGTGAAGATAGTGGCTACGAATCCTTACGTCCTGGTGTTTCTTCTTCTTCTTCTTTTTTCTGCTGGAGTTAAAGGAAATTAGCAACCATTCCAATGATTTACTCCCTAACATAGTGCCACGCACACAATGCGCTACAAATTGATATTTTCGAATTTCTTTTTCTGTTCCAATCAAAGTTGATTTGCCACCATTACAGTGATTTACCCGCCCCTATCAATTTATATTTAAAAATAGGAGGCGACCTAGGCCATCAAACCGTAGCGAGCCGCAACAAACCTCTGGCTCCAACGGTTTCTAGGAATTACCTGAGGTTGGTGGTAAGGTTAGTGTGTATGTGTGTGTGTGTGTGTGTGTGTGTGTGTGTGTTTGTGTATGAATTAATTGCGAATTACAATAAGACAGCCCGTGGTAAAAAGTGAATAACTCAGTTTTGTAATTAGGAACAACATATTGTATCCAGAAATTTACGAAGGACAACGCATAGGTTACTTTATGTTTAGCAAAATAATAATAATAATAATAATAATAATAATAATAATAATACATGCAACATTTACACTTTTACAAGTGGCCACGCAGAGTCTGCTTTTCTCGTTCGGGACTCTCCGCTGTCGCTCGAGACTGCAGCTCTTACCACACCAGCAGTTACGGAGGCTTCTTGCTGTAAGAATAAGTTATATAGACTCAACTGCCTTTACCCTTGTCTGGCGGAAACCAATAAGTCTGGAACGGAAATGTTAAGCAATCATCCTTCTCTGCTTATTTCATTTTGAATTTATAACCTTGAATAAGTGCTTTAGTTACCGTCATAAATAAAACATACCGTTAGCGTACTGGTTAAAAATTATAGAATTGAAAATACCTCTTTCATCTTTATTAAAACTTGAAGTTGTATGTTAGCTGTTTGAAAACTTTATAATTAGGCAAGAGTTATTATAATTACTGTTTTTTAATATTGCATTTTATTCCCTTTGTAAAACCCATTGTTCGTTTTTCTTGAAAACGATGGACAGCGGGCTCAGGAGTTGCTGTGATTTCGTTGGTTCACCTCGAATTGGCAGGTTCACATTAAACTTACAGTGTGTTTAAAATTGAAGAGAGACTATTGAATCCTCTAGCTATTGTAAATACAAAAACTGGCCTACTGAAAGAGAGATAATGTTTAGTAATGTAACTTGTGCAAACATTTCCATCTTAATGAATAGCAGGGCACATATTGACATCAACCTGAAACTGCCAGCACTTTGTAGTTGGTGCAGATTACAGATTTCGTTCCAGTCGCAGATCCAATTATGCCCTTACTTTGGTGTTTATTCCAGATCGCAGTTTACCTTTGGTGGTACGCAGACACCTGAGGTAGGTGCAACATTTTCGGCAATAAGAATATAGAAATTCTTTGTCAGAAGATTGTTTCTTTTCTTAGTGCAGATATCGTTCATTAAATAAATTATCTTTCGCATTCTGAATTAGAAATTTACACAAAACTCTCGGGGTTGTATCTATTCACCTTCACAACACCGTTGTTTATAATAAGTTCTTAAATAATAAAAGAATACACATTTGATATAATATGTTTTCTAATAAGAAACTAGGTGAAAAGACTTTCATTTTGTTCCACATATCTTTGTGAGCAAACAGTTTTAGTGTTTTGTTATATGAAGAACAAGCATAAAAACCACCTCCATTTTGATCCTGGTTTACGGTTAAGTATAGTCAATGCTCAATTAAAAGTTAATGACTCTGTTCCAAACAGAAAGAGACATGCGCTTTAGGTTGAACAGTTGTTAGATATGCCATCAATTTTTAAAAATAACGATTAGTATAAATTAACGTGTTCTTTTAATATACCTGTAGTTATTATGTAAATAGAAATTAGCTGAAATAACTTGATACTTTACACAGATCATGTGAAATATTTTGCATAGCGTTTTCACTGTCGTATATGCCGACTTGATCATCTTCAAATATCCTTCATAATTAATCTTGTCTCTAAAATTATCGGAAATGCTAAAAATATTCAGTCACACTAATACAGTCTCCCTTGTGTTATGCCGTATTTGTTTCCTCATAATACGTTGAGTGTTTAGCTTTCATGCATATTTGCGAAGGGCTTTCTTGTGTGAGTGTGTTAAGAAAAACAATACCTGAAGCAATCAGCTTTAGCAGAAATGAAACTCCCGAGAACAATAGGAAGGAAAAGTATATACGAGGTAGGCAAGAGAAGCGAAAGTACCTGTCAACAAAATTGCTACGCACGTGTTGAGAATGTCAGAAAATGAAATTCCTTGCAAATTCTTCGAAAAGTGTTTTCGAGAGAAACAAAGAGAAGTCCAAAACGAAATGAAACAATAAATAGATCCAGGACGTAAGCAATATGCTACCAACACTGAATGTTGATATATCTTCAAAGAGAAGATAAGAATTAATTCGAAATTAACTTCCCTTGCTTGTGTCATTGGGTCAAAGTGCGTGTTTGATCTTTATTCGTCATCTTTTCAATACAAAGAATAATGCTAGCTATTATTATTATTATTATTATTATTATTATTATTATTAGATATACGCTCTCGATACTCAAGATACCCCTATACATGAGCTCGATACTTGGATAATATAACAATTTTTATTAATATTGTAACAAATAGCACATTTTAAAATAGCGACAAGAAACGTGTGTTATTGTAGAATGTTTAAAGTTGTTAGCTCCAATAATTTACAATATGACCATGTTTTGCTGAAGCAAGTTCCATTAGCATAAACCATGCACTCTATAGATAGTATCAATATCACTATTCTATTAATTTTAGACAAGGTCTGTTTTTATTAAACCCTTCAATTTTTCTTCCAACTTTGCATTTGTCTGTTATGTCTCTGTACCATTTTGTTTGACCGCCATGGGTGGTCGAAGTCGTTAACTCGCAGACTCGTGAGCGGGAGGTCTTGGTTCGAATACCGCCAGGACCGTCCTCTCTGACTGAGGTTTTTTTCCAGGTTTTCCTCAGTCCTCATAAATTGCAAATGCCGGGGAGGTATCCTAAACTTAGGTGTGGAAAAATAAATCCTTTCCCAATTTATCATTTCATCTCATGTATCATCAGTGTCCATCGCCTGTGGTGCCTCTGTAGCAAAAACGGGCGTTAAACACAATTCATTTCATGCCATTTTTTTTTTCTTTTTAAGCTGGTCTGTCGCACATGCATTAATATTAATTGACGCGATGAATACACCTTCATCAACTTCAAATCCCCAAAGTTTAATTACATTTTTTCTAAAATATTTTGATTTTCTCACTAAATCTCTATAATTAGTTTAGAGTAGAAAATCCATGTTATCAAATGCAAATTTTATATTCTCCATTACTTTAGGACCATACCCTGTACATTCTCGTCTCTTTCTACTTCTATTGAAATCAGGAATTGCATAACAACCTGTTACGATTTCACTTCTGTCCATCGTTTTCTAGGTCATCATTTTGTTGGCCTGCGTTCTACAGTATGGAAATCTGATAATCTAGAGAGTGCAGGTGACAGGCAACTTGTATTAACTCTAGATTTATTACATCAAGATTAAACAAAATGTAGCACTGCAACATGAGAAACATGATACCTGAAATAAAGGCTTGTATAATGACTAGTAATGGCTGTTTCTTAACACTTAAAAAGCATTGGAACTTCCAAGTCTGCCAAAACTCTGTAAGAACAATGATAGCTTATGCTAGTGAGACTAAAACATTTACAAGAAGCAACGAGTTCACCTTCTGGGAAAGAAAAGTGCTAAAGAAAATATATGGTCCATAAAGTAGACTCTGAATTTTTAAGATTGAGTAGAAAAGGAAGAAAATATGAGCAATTAAACTTACCTCTTACTTTTGAAAAAGCCTACATACGAGTTACCTTTTAAGTTGTTACAAAGGATCACTATATGATGCTATTGAGATATGTCATTACTATTTTCTAAACAATTGACATTTTTATCATGAAAAAAAAGGGTTAGAAACTTGCTGAGTAGTTTGTTTACAGTGGGCGTTTAAACAAAGCAAATTTCCAAAAAAAAATGGAAATTTCACGTGAATGTTTTCATTGGATGATTTTTTTTTACGACTTTAGAAAAGTCCTAACTCAACAACAATACATATAATCACTTCATTCAACGTTATAGTAATGAAACACCTTCAGAAAAGACAGTTTGCAATTGGTTTGCAGAATTTCGTCGTGGTCGTGAGTCCGTCACTGATGAATTTCGTGCAGGTCGACCAAAATTTGTTGTCATTCCAAAAAACACCGATGCTATATGTAACATGTGACTTACAGTGAGATAGAGGCATCCTTAAGTATATTTCATTTTGCATGAACAAGCTGTGAAAAAGATCTATTCCTGATTCTGCATAATTTGACCTGAGTTCAAAAAAAAACTCGTTAATTGGTGTAATGAAATGCTCAAAAAATTCTACCGAGGAATTGCAAAATCCGCATACAACATCGTAACAGATGACAAAACTTGGAATATTCTATGAACTTGAAACTAAGCAACAATCTACTGTTTGGGTGTTCCAAGATGAACCGGATTCCACAAAAGTTGTTCGTTCACGAAACATTTCCAAGAAAATGATCGTTTGTTTTTTCGGTTGTACTGGACATGTCGCACCCATTCCTTTAGAGGATCAAATAACAGCTAATGCCAAATGGTATACAACAATTTGTTTGCCAGAAGTCATCGACAAAATCAGGAAAAACAACGAAAACGTCGCATTATAACAATGCCAGCTCTCACACAGCACGTCAAACAATTGATTATTTGAAGGAGAAATACATCGAATTAATGTCTCGTTGCCCGTATTCACCTGTTTTATGGGCTAACGACTTCTTTTTGTTCCCGAAAGTCAAACAAAGAATGCGCGGAGAGCGATTTTCATAATCTCAAAAAGCTGTTGAAGGCTTTAAAAACCATGTTTTTGAGATAAGAACTTCAGAGTGGAACAATTTTGTCGAGAATTGGTTTGAACGTATGGAAAAGTGTGTAAATATTAAAGGTAAATGTTTTGAAAAGAATAAAACAGTTTGCTTGTTTCTTTGTTATATTTGTAACAACTTAAAAGGTAACCTCATAATAACTTTGAAAACTATTTTAAAATGAAAATTGCATATACTGGTTGTTCTCTCATAAATTAAAGGCGTATTTGCGTTAAAATTCGTTAAAATATTAACACTATTTAAATCTTACTGGTCGTACTTGACTGTCAGTATTTTTCGCTTTAGTATATTTAAATCTAGTGACGTTTCTTTGTGAAATCTAAAAGGTCATGTTTAAAGTTTGAATATGCTTTCTAAATATCATCTCTATAAGCTTCCACAACAATAAATACAATAGCAGCTGCAGAATTATCTTTTAATTGAAACATAATTAAAAATATGGGAATTTGGGGGAAGAGGTCTTTTTAACAAGATGAAAAGTGTCCCCAAGTTGGGATAATCGCATCAATGGTACAAACAAGCGGATCCAAGAAATATTTGCATTTCCTTCTGGTTCTTCAGTTTAACTCTTATTACAGCTACAAGTCGTAATTGGACAAAACAATAAATTCAAGTTAATATTAGAAACAAACTGAGAGGAGAAGAGGACGGAAAGAGAAGAGGAGATGAAGCAAATTAGCTGTCTCTCGGTTATAGATCAACAGGGACCTTTCAAGCTAAATTTTCATAAATATGGTAATGTAATTTAAACTAAGAGAATAAAATTGGTGTACAGTGGCTCAAGTATTTCTTTTCTCCCAGTCTGAAGATTTAAAACATTTCTGCTTCGCTTTCAGCTGTGTATTTTAACTCTGGTACCAACGACTGTAATAACTTCATGCTGTACAAGCATGCATAAGGTTGACTGCAAAGCTTTTCCCTTCAACCGGTACTTTATACGTCAGATTAACCATAAATATTATTCTTCTAAATAAAATCCAACATTTTCAATTACTTTCGTCCATCTCTCTGCCAACATCAGAATTTGTTTATATATATATATATATATATATATATATATATATATATATATATATAAAGCATAAATTTTGCAGGCGAAAAACTATGTAACATTGTGACTTTCTCCAGATTATCAATCCTCAAAGAAATGTTTTGGAATAAACCGTAGTCGAAAGGAGCAATATCTGAACTGTATGCTGGAAGAGGCAGCAATTCTATTCCATATAAGGTGAAAGATACCAAATATAAGAAATTGTGAATATTATACCATTCTGTGTATATGAATAGATACATTGGTTTAAAATTTATACATTAAAATGTTCCAACAAGAATGCGAGTCTAGTAGTGGTCATGAAAAATGAGAGTGGCTTGTGCTTTTAACCCTTACAAAACTGTAAGTAGAGCAAGTAATGTTAAGTACTCAAGAAATAATGTGTACAAGTGTATTTCTTTAAGAGACACTGGGAGTGAATTTTCAAAGTTTCACATTTTAATGGATTTTTCTAAAAAGTTTATTGTCATTGCTATTAAGTTAATACGCATACCACATTTCATTCAAATTTAATTTATATTTTGCGAGCTATATATTATTTTATTAAGTAAATACGTCCCATAATAAAAATATCCTATGCGCCTCTTGAGTTGAGAAAAGTTGTTGGTATTTTTACAATTGGAGCTTTGATCTACATAAAAAACTGTATGAATAAATATTTGGAATAAATTTGATGAGTGAAATGTGATAAATTTTTTTAACCTGTAAGAAATTTTAATATTTAAAATGTTCCAAGAACGTTTCATATTCTCTGTACATACCTGGTTCTTCACTTTCGTTTCTAGAGCGAACAATACCGTTGGAGAAAAGCGATTATTAATTTGGAACAGAGAGAGTACAATACTTGTAACATGCAACTGAAGTTTAGATTTTGCTCCCAAACAAAGGATTTGTGTTGTTAAGCGCTGTGTTTAATAATTTTATATTCCGTTTATAATAATGCATTACATTTGGCAATCTTCGTTGTTTTTCAAAAATAATAAAAGTTTTATGTTGCGCAGAAACGTTAATGAATCTCTCACATTTGCATGGATTTGCTGGAGGACAAAGGCACAAATGGGGTTTTCTTTTATTTGTTTTATTGCTTATTTGTTTAATTCATTCAGAAAAATTAATTTTCCTAACTTCTCTCTTTCGGAAAATTCCCAACACCTACTTCAGACTAATTCCTTGTTTCCTTGAGGACGTTGCGCTTTAATTCTGAGCTTGTTCGACCACCTCTGTTCCCCACTAATTCCCCGCTCTTTGTGGTACAGCACAGAAATGGAAACTTAAGAGAACAAAGAGATGTCATAGAGAATACTATGTATTGTAGCTTTCTGTGCCTTTATCTAACTTTTCTCGTGGGAAAGTTCGCTTTTCTTTGTTACCAGGGCTCAATAATTAAAAAATAATTATTGTCTCTTAACTTTGTTCATAATTTTGTGTAATTTTCTCTTGTGTGATGTAGTAAAAGTTTTATTTCAACACAACTGTCTTTATAATCTGGAAATTTTATTCGTAATGTCTTGGGCAAAGAGAGATAAGATTCTATATGATATTTTTTTATGAAAACGAGTTTTTATTGAAATGGTCTATACTTTTATGTGCTATTATCACACATAATATAATAGAATGTAATATTTTGTTGTTTTGTTTTGATAATAATTTGACAATGTTCTCTTTGAATAGTTCAATAGATAAGGTTTTTTTTCAATATTTCCTTCATAAGTATGGTGCAAATTTACGATTTATACGTAAAACTGTGCGAATTACAGGAAATATAATCTTAAAGTTTCTATGTACGGATATGTATTTGCATCATAATTCAATTTGTTGTTCTTACAACTTAAATTTGATAAATATGATGTTTTTGAAGAACTTTTGGTAGCACCACAAAAGAAAAAAGAAAAAGAAAATAAGACTTTCAGAATGAAGCGATTTGTTGTCGAGTGACCCCACGTTGGGCGCCAATTTTGAAGCGGTTTAGTAGGCTCCGGCTGAGTGCCCCAGGTTGGACTCCAATTTTGAAACGTTGTTTCAAAAGAGATTTCAGAGTCATAGCATGAAGACTGTCTCAGATCCGGAAGAATGGAACTTCATTCCTCGGGATGAACTCGATATACTTGTAGACCCAATTTTTGGTCACCTGGAGGTGGGAGCTAAGGCTTTTATTTTTCTTTTCATATTTGCTGAACATTTCCTGTTTACTTGTAAAACTTACAGCGAGTTAAATGTTAACTCATTGGTTTACTCGACATCACAATATTTTTAAAAGTTGACACATAAAATTAAAATAATTGTGAATTTATGGGTATTTTTTTCTAAAATACAAACCATTTAATAAATTAAGAAGAAAAACATTCCAATAAGGCCAATAATTTTACTGAAGTAAGATTTTTTCTTTGATCAATAATTTTGTTCTTGTATTTAACCATATGTTTTATGGAAGTATTCTTTATTGATTTTACAAATTATTTTTCACTCCATTAATTCCGAAACCCTTGTTGATGGTTCTTGCAAATATTAGTTTTGATGCTATTTACTACATTGTGTTTCCATTGTCTCTGTGCTTCCGAGCTCATTATACGATAAATTTCATTTATTCCCCGTCTGTCTGAGGGGGCCAGTGAAGGAACTCCGCACAGAAATTGAATATCCGGTCTGCAACTGGAGAGTAATGGGGCCGCCATTCTACTTGACTGCGAATCTATTAGAGAAGCCCGCCGGAAATACGGTGTTCCTTATAATTACACAGGACAGGAAGATCCGTTAGTGCAAGTGGCTCATTGTCACTTTAGCTGATACCGCGGACATTTCGCAAAGAGCTTTAACCTAGAGGCATTGAATT
This sequence comes from Metallyticus violacea, assembly GCA_030762175.1. Taxonomy (NCBI): domain Eukaryota; kingdom Metazoa; phylum Arthropoda; class Insecta; order Mantodea; family Metallyticidae; genus Metallyticus; species Metallyticus violacea. The sequence continues at coordinate 31,936,509 of CM060842.1, read as the reverse complement.
CTGTTCCCTGATTAGAAAGTTCCCTTCAATTGACCTGTGCCAACATCACTCTTAAAGGTGCTTTGGAAATCAAGAGATACTTTTTTTTTACTAAGGAATCTCAAAATGATAAAATCCATAGTTAAGTATTTGCAAATTCGAATCCCGTATGGGTAATCCTGGGCGTTTAGCGAATTCCAAAGGAATTGCGGTTGAACCCATGAAAGATTTTTTAAAATGTTCTTAAAATCTCCATATCCTATTCACTAGATACCAAAAATGGTAATGAAAAGTTTTATATATAATGAAAAAGTTATGTAAATATATGTGTATGTGTGTAAACGCTTTAGTGGTTGCGATTTTTGTTTTTTCTTAACGCAACTCGGCATATAACCATCAATTAACACACGATTCAATGATTTTGTTAACCAGCAAAATTGAATAATTGAGAATGAGGGTTAACCTAAAGTGAAATTTTAAAAATCGCTCTAGCAGCCACAATTTTTATATGCCATTAAAATAAATTAGTAAAAATAGTTTCCGAAGATCAGTGAAATAAGACTAGTAGGAAACCGCGAATTTAAAAATAGCTCTAGCGACACCAATATTTTTAAATAAGCAAAATAATTTCTGAAAGTTTATATTTATTTTTAAAATTATTCTACTTGCTGAGGAATTCGCTTAGTTTGTACAGCTCCTGCATGACGAACTTTTTATCTGCATAACTTAGTGCTATACGAACACCAAAACTATATCCCTGAAGAACTTAATAATAACTAATAAGAACTTGTTAATAACTAAGTTGCTATTCTATTTTTTCTCTAGTATTGCGAGATATATATTGTAATCAAAGTGACTCACGGTAGCATAAAGTCGGGGTTGCATAACATTATTACTGCTACTGCTGAACCAGATCACAAGTTTCTAGAATCTTAACTAATATGTGCCTGATTGAACGTACAAAACAGAAAAAGAGAGAGAGAGAGAGAGAGAGAGAGAGAGAAACGGTAATAAAAATATCATAGTGACGTTCCTATTCGATAAAAACAAAGTCTCCTGATTTTCGTGATAGCAAACTTATCGATGACTCATTGATTAAAGTTTGAAATCTACAAAAACAATATATATTTCCCATTTTTGAAATCACAGTTTTACTCAAATTAATACTTGGGGTTGGTCTGCACAGTTTATTTAATTTTTATTGTCTCTTATAAGAGCCGCACATAAAAATGCTCTGAATATATATTCATATATTGTTCATTTTATTAAATTAATTAAAATAAAATAAAGCAAATATTTCAAAATTCATACGAAACGTCACTGTCTGTCATTCAGCAACAGCTGACTATTAACGAAACGATGATTACCGCTGCATTCATGAGACCACTGTCATTTCAAGTGTAACAATTTTTATATAAAATAATTGCAGATTTTCAGTTAAATTTAAATGACTGTTGCTATCAATATACTGTTTCGCTATAGCTATCTAATATTCTTTTAAAATATTTTATTCAACTGTTTAATGCAACAACAATTAATGTGGAGAGAATTTTTTCTGGAAAAGCATGTGACGAGAGGTGACGTTTAAGGTGGTGCACACACATAATGTTTCTTATGGGCAAGAGACCCTTCCTTCCACTTCTTATTACCTCCCCAGATCAAAATACGCCAAAAGCTACTACCTTGACAGTTAATAATTGCAAGTACATCAGGCGCAAGATAGATATCTCTGCATACTTTTTATGCATAAAAATGCATTAAGCAGTAGCTATAAGAAAAATTAAACGTTGACATTTTTGGGGGTAGCACAAACCAACAACCTATTAGAGAAGCCGCCCCCAATTGTCAGCTATTTTAAGTATTATTTGTTTGTCTTATAGCGAGAAGATATTGAAAGAATTATAATTTAGGTTACCATAGTTCAATATGTTAGTGTATTCTGAATAAAGTGTTTTGCCTTTAAAAGCTAAAGCACCGCCTTTGCATTGTGATTTTTTTAATTATTGTAATCTTAAAGCTGAAACAATATAAAATGGCTTTAACCCCATGTTTATATTTGTTTAGATAGCACAATTAATTATATGGATTGTAAACCTTAGTGTAATCAATTTGTACAGTCTATGTGTATGTATATTTATCATTAAGTCTTTTAGGTATTTCAAAAGTAAGAGAGTAACTTGTTTACCAGACTTTTAGACATAAGGCAGATAGAGTGTATTGTAAAGGGGACGAGAAAAAGCAGATGTCCTTTCCTTTGTATATTTTTAAGTCTTTTGTGCCAAGGGTCTGCCTTAAGAGTTTGAAAAACTGACAGGGTCAGGTCGTTAGTTATGGAATAAAAGGACAGAAAAGGCTAGTTTTGTGTTCAAAGACAGAACAGACTGGTCAATTATCATCTATTGACGCCACGGAACCTTGTGGGTGTCATAAATTGCACTTGACATTAGACACAGAGAAAAAGGGGGTGCAATCGAGAGAAGAAGGGCACTCGCATTCGAGCAGAGCACTTCGAGAGACCGTTTTAGTAAGAGGCGACGTAATACGATTAACTGATAGTTATTGTGCCGCGAGAAGGAGAGTGAGTAGTGTTGAGGAAGATACTGATTGGACATTTTATATAGACTCGAATTTATTAAGCGAGTTGCAAGCAAACTCATACGTTTTCTCAAAATCTTAAAGGTGACCCTCGAACACCTAACTCAATTTACTGTAAATAAATGGTCTCATTATAAGGAGTTCTACTTCTGTTCATGAAGTTCCTAGTCCTATCCCTTGGACCTGAAACAGGCCATAAAATTCCAGCACTCACCAAATCTAGCCCGGGATTGAAGTAATGTTAGGCAGCAGAAGAAGAGGAGGTCAACAACTATCCGTTTGTTGATTTAAATCAACAAAACCCTCCCCCAGTCATCGAACTCAGATCCAACTTGGAGGCCAAACTCATATTCCTGTTGCAAAGCACTACAATAGAAAAAAATGATTCAGTAATCAAACTGAAAGATGATTGTTTACTATATTTCTTCCCCCCCCCCTTCTCTAGTTCCTTGACTATTGTGAAAAAAAGGGAGAAAATATTACAGAGGTACATCAGAAGCACATGAATGGTGAGAGACATTACTGAAAATAACTGCCATTTTAGTACCTTTTCAAATAGAACTTGCTAGAAATAAGTGATGTGAGTACCCTTAGAAGATGATATGTCCTAACATAGAAAATTTAAATTACATACTCTGAATTCATCCCAAATTATTTGTCTAAAACCCCTCTATACAGAGTGAAAATGTTTCCAATTTTTTTTCATTAACATCATGTTTATTATTTTAATATTTCACTTATTTTTGTTTCATACATAAATTTACAATCAATGTTTACTTCTTACAGCTCTTTGGCTAACAAGTGCACATATCCAAGCTGATTGCAACAACCTTCAACTACAAGAACATCCTGGACTCTGCAACGACATTGCATGTAAGTTTTGAAACCTTACATTTCCTACTTAGTTGTGATTTGGCTCAACAACCTGACTGAAATTTTAATCAAAGACATAATATCAACCTCCGAAGCAAGATCCTTACAGGCCAAGCAAAACGAGCACTTCAACACCATAACTTCCATCCTAAACTCAATCCCAGAAAAACTCCTATCAACTACCACGACTTATAATGAACAGAGACGAGCTGGACAGAGCCCGGCTAACGACTCCCAGCCAGCGTGTACAGAAGGCAGGGTTAGCTTATTTAATTGATGATTAAAGAATGAAAATCCCAAGTAAGCATCTAAAATCCCCCCGATGCAAACTCCTTAACATTTCATCTTATCCTTTGGGTACCATGCAGGGCTTCGATCATGTTTGGCACCTACAATTTTTCCTCCTATTCTCCTAGTTTTTAAATCTTTCCAAATTAACAATTTCAAAACTTATTTTTATAAAAAAAATGTTGCTCTTCTACACACGCTACTGCTTAGGACAGCGAACTCGAAATAGGCTTTCATGAGCATGACACACAGTAGCGCCTATATTAATGTTCTTTCGTTAGTATGCATTAAGGTAAGTCCGCATTCACTTTCATTGAATTACCTCCATTAATTTTAAAGTTATAAAGAGAATTTCGGGACCGAGAGGGAGTGAAACTCTTGATGTAAAAAACTAAATATTATTGTTTGCAAATGAAACTGAAGGATTCCGAAGTTAAACGAAAGCTACAAAAATAAGTGAGAAAAATCTCTTCTAGTGTTTGATTATTCTCTAGAAATAAGGGAAAACGGGAAATAAATTATAAACTTTAAGACAAATGGAAAATAACAAATTGATTGATAAACATATGGTTATGGTATACACGATAAGGGAACATACAAAAATAAGAACAGAAAGAGAAATTAAAAGAACATAATAAACTGAGCACAACCAGTGCGTTAAAGGGTTCTTAATTATCGTTGTGATTTTACGCACTCGTTAATGTAAACAGAATGTTCTATGTGCTGTTCAAATGAGCAGAAACGGAGGAAAGCATGCGGTTTTGTTGCTTCAAATTAAGCTATTATCAAAGATTTTATATTGCCTATGAAAAGTTAGTAAGGAAAAATTAGCATTTTTAAAAGTTCGAGATAATTAAGTTTGAAGTCCCAACACCCAATTATGGAAAAACTTTCTCTCCGTAGGCTTTTTAATTAAAGAAGTTAACAAACCTGTTATCTAGGAAAAACACGTATATAATAAAGAAGGATCGAAGTGCTGTAGATGGCGAAATGGAACAAGATGAAGTTTCCTGCGTTTCGTATTACTTGGTACACCCTCGTGATGCTGGTAAACTGATGTACTGATATTTTTATTATTAAATCTGTCTACAATATTTCAAAAGAACTCCCGACCACGAAATATGCAAACGGTTTTTAATAATTATACGTTTTACTAACCGCCTAAAACTATTCTGCTTAGTCCAACCGCGGTATTTTTTCATTGCTTTTCTCCTATGCTGTCTACAGCTTTTTCTTTTCTTCTCTTTGGTGGAAAGCATTGATATGCTATTTTTGGTAACTTTGACTCAAAGTTTTTTCTATATAGAGGTTTCACTTTTCTAGGTTTCTGATCAATATAAAATCGTATTTATAATATTAGCACTATATATTTCATATAGTAGTATTTTTGAAACGTGTTTGTTCCATAAAAATATATATTAAGAGTTGATATAGAACTGTAGTTCTCAAGCTATCCTTAACTGCGGATCCCTAAGATTTAACTTAAAATTTTAAATGATACTTAGAATTTTATATATTTATTAAACTTGTCCACTGCTATTTAAAAAAAATTTAAAGATATATATGTATATCGAGGATGCCAAAAAATGCACACACACTTTCACAGTAGATATCTATTTAGTACATCTCAAAGTTAGAACGAAAAACAACACCAATGTTCAGTATGATGTTCTGTAAACAGATGTTACTCACATACATTATGATAGCGTTGCTACGTGACAGGTAAATCAACAATTAACAAATGAAGCCAACATTATCGTAAACCAACCATGAACAAATGAAGCCATAATTATCGTATGGTGTTCTGTAAACAGATGTGACACACATACATTATGATATTGTTGCTACGTGACAGGTAAAGCAACAATGAACAAACAATTATCGTATGATGTTCTGTAAATAGATGTGAATCACATAAATTATGCTAATGTTCCTACAACAAAATGGAGCTAAGATTGTCGTTTGAACAGCGGAAAGCAATTTTGAATTGGTATTGGAAAACCGAGAATGTTGTTGAAGTTCAAAGGCTAAAGGACGAAGAGGTTCCCACCACGTTCTTCGGATCTAACTCCGTTGGACTTCTACCTATGGGGAACTCTTAAGGATGCTGTATACCAGCTACACTGGCAGCACTTGGGGAAGAAATGGAAACGGCATATGCTGCAATCGCTGAGGACACTTTCGCAAACGTTGCTCAATCAGTAGTTCAACGTACTCAGAAGTGTATCGACGCCGATGCTGGGCATTTTGAGCAACTGTTGTAACTGTAAAAACCTAAGATGATTAGTGCTCTTCATTTTCTGTTTGTGTGAATTCAGTTTTGTTATGTTAACATAGTTTTTTTTTTTTTTTCCTTTGCTTGAAATGTGAATACATTTTTCGCACCCTCTGCACATATAAAAAGAAAATTCCTGTATATCAATGTATCTTATACAATAGTACTGGTCATAACAATAGTTTATATTCAAAAATATATAAATCGCATAAAATATTAATAATAACAATAGGTATATAGTGGTATAACATTAATATTCGTTAATATTAATTCTTAATGAGAGGGTTGATGCTGCATTTTATTCATATAAAAATACATAAAGAATTCTGGACTGGGATTATTAACCAACATATGATCATATAGTACCCATCTGCTTATATATTTTTACACCCGGTATAACAATATGGAGTTGCCATTGTCTTATTTTAGATTGTAAGGCATTCATCTTAATGAAATCCCCCCAACACGAAGTTATCTATTTGCATAACTGCATCAGCTTTCGTATCAAATTGTCCTCTCAAGTAACGTTTTGCGTACCCCAATTGTTTCACTGCAGCTCCACTTAAATCTACTAAACCATCATTAAATTGTTGCACTCGATAGACAAAGGTGCCCGAAAGTCCGCTGCAAACATTGAATCTCTTGATCTCTCATTCATATCACTTTGAAGTAGAGCCTTAGCCCAGCAGCTGCAAGAGGCGACTAAAATTCGCTCTAGAGATATTTGCATGTGTATTTACCGTGTTAGAAGGAGGCGGAACAGTTGACAACTATCGATACCTACACGTCTTCACACAAATGATGGACATTCCATGCCACCTGGTCTCCTTTCACTTTTTCGTTCGTAGTGACCCTTAGATATCTCGCTCGCTTTACTGTGTCAGCCAGCTTTTTGCTTCTCTTAAGCCTGCCAGACACACATGCAGGTCTGCCGCGCCAAAGGTCACAAGCCAGACAGACCCATGAGAAAAGTGCCAACGTGTGGAGTCGGCAGACTGGCGCGTCGTCTGTCGCGCAGGGTTTACGGTTGAGTTGAATTTCTAGCCCAGGAGGTGGCAGCTCAAAGAGACAGTGTTGCCAAACGGACGAAAACAATAGTACATAGAGAAACTCGCGTTTTATGCTTGGGACAGTTTTACTACTATTTTATTTGTAAATAAAATGTATTTTTTCACGTATGAGTCGAACAAAGGTTTAATATTATGATGTAATAAGTAATGGTGAATGAATCACATCAAGCTCTTCTACAACAAATATTGGGCATAATAGATATTTTCTATTATATACAGTGACAATAAAAAGGTAGATTATTTTTTGATAAAAACTGTGAAAATAAACCCCAAAGATTTAAAATTTCTTTTCATAATTCTACATCTACCATTTATTTTCTTTCTTTTGAATCCGTTTGTCTTTGTTCTATAAAATTGTAAATAGTGTTAACAGCGATAAATAATAATACATTAATGTTTTATTAATACGTGTATAATAAGAGTGAACTTACCGCCACGGGTGACCGAGGTCGTTAAGGTTCGGACTCGTGAGCGGGAGGCCTAGGGTCTCGATTCCCACCAGGACCGTCCTCCCTGACTGAGGTTTTTTCCAGGTTTTCCTCAGTCTTCATAACTGGCAAATGCCGTGGAGGTACCCTAAACTTAGGCCTGGAACGCTTCCTTTAAAAAAATAAATCCAAAATTTTCATTTCATCTCATGTATCATCAGTGTAAAAACGGGCGGTAAACACTTAAAAAAAAACAGTGAACTTTTGAAAATTGAAGGTGAGAGCTTAGCCTCCATTATATACTTTAATACTCATATCATTTGCGAACACTACAACTGAAAGCTTGATACAGTTAGCAGCAGTAACAGGTGTACAGTAAAAGGCGAAGGTCTGCAGAAGGCAAGACTCAGTGTGTATACTTTATCATCGCGCAGCTATGTCATGTTTTCCTGCTACTTCAGAATATCGCACGTGTTATTGTGCATTTTATAAATAATTTGTTTTGTACTGTATTTTTATTATACTGTACACAAGTATTTTATATTTTCAAGGAATTTGTGGCATAACAATAGTTTGAAGGGTTGTCGTATTTACTGTGTCTGTAGCAAGTAAAATGGGCAGATGATACATGAAATGATATATTGGGAAAGGATTTTTTTTTAAGAAAGGCAACGTTCCAGGCCTACGTACCAGAGTACCTCCCGGCATTTCCCATTTACGAGGACTGAGGAAAACCTGGAAAAAAACCTGTCAGGGAGGACGGACCTGGTGGGAATCAAACCCCAGACCTCCCGCTCACCAGTGCGCGCCTAAACGACCTCGGCCACCCGTGGCGGTCTGCTGTATTATGAGCCAGTAAGTTGCAAGGCATGGGCAGTAGCGTAAATTTTGTCTAGCAGGAAACCAACCAGGGAGCGCTGATTGTGTTGCTTCGCCACATGGTTTATGCAGAGGGGTGTTTTACTTGTCCTTGATATGATCTGTACATTATTACTTTATAAGGGATGTCAATAAAAAGCACCTGTGGAATTAATTTCGATTGGCTTATTTACTCATAAATTATCTCTAGAAAATAGTATCAAACATACTCGATTATGTGGAAGATTTTCTTTTTGTTTATGTTACTTATAACATAAAGGAAGTATTTTATTATTAAATAGAAACTTTGGTTTGCCTTTCTGCCTAATATGGAAATGTTTTAGAACAACATGTAACGTGTCTCTGTAAAGAGCCGTAACACGTAACAGTTCAGTGTGTACATTTTTATTTTATTGATATCCCTAATTATGTAACATTTACGAGTCTATATATAATATCACTGCATATTGATATAAGGACTAAGAATAAATAAATAACATACGCGTATACAGATGATTACGGCCGAGTTTACAGGCTATTGGAAAAGTAGCGAATTGGCCTACCCGAAGCTTAGTTAGCTACTAATTTTTACCACTGGGCTATTTGCAACTGTTTTGAACTACTTGAAATTTTTGTCTTCAGAAAATTAAAATCGGCAAAAAAATAATATGATGATAGTGTTAACAATGATGGATAGCTCGGAAGATTTCATTCAAATATTCATAAAGGAAAAGGTTGCCCGCCATCCCGCTTAGTCCAATAAAGGACGAACGAGGATTGGCTTTGACTGGAGGGGTCTGAGGAAGAGAGAGTGGGCGAGAGAGCGGGAAATAGTGTGCAGCCGGTTACGACATACCTACCTACCTACCTACCTACCTACATACATACATACATACATACATACATACATACATACATACATACATACATACATACATACATACATACATACATACATACATACATACATAAGAGGCGTTCTATACCTTATCGGCCTGACCAAAAAAAAAAAACACAGATTTAAGAGAACTTTTTTTTTATTTCTCAACATAGTCGCCTTGTAAATCAATACATTTACTTCAATAACTTTTTAATACCCTTAGTAATATAAAATTTGTCCAACCGTGAAAAATAATCATTCCTCTCCGACAACGCCATCTCGTAATATATGAACAAAAATTCTACAGCTCCCACTAATTTGAAAATTAAACGAAACATTGCGATATATTTCGCCTCAAGTGACTAAAGAACAAACGACGTCAATCTTGTATACGTTCTCTTTACTTTGTGGTGGTATATAGGTATTCGCTGCCCGCTTAAGTTTGTGTGCGCTCTTGCTCCGCTAAGAACCTTGCCTTCCTCTCGAATCGTCGATGTCTTCATTCCTTCTCTTACGCTATGATTTCCTACTCCTTTTTCTTTGTCGCTCTACTTGGCCAGCTTTCTTGTCTTTGATGTTTGTATTCCGGGCTTGCCTTGCTCGAGGCAAACTCGTGTTCCATCGTAATGCGGCGATATCCTTACCTACAAAATTCTTCTTTGAATTTTGGTACATTTGAGCATAGCTTTTAATGAAATAGTAATGAAAGCATTGACTTGAGTAACTAATTAATTACTTTTGTATGTATCATTTTATTTAAATTTATCTTTTCACTGTTTTGCAGTAAAGTTTTGATTGTAATTGATGCCTTTAGTATGGTTCGGTTATATGCGGAAAATTTGTAAGAAAAGTTTGTGTGTTTAGTACGTCTTGTTAAGACAGTTAGTTGCTTATATTAACTGTAACGTCGTAATATTAAATTAATGCTTCATTCATTAAATATATATTATTCGAGTGTATTATTTTGGATTAATAAATATTTTATATTTGCGTATATTGTTTATTTTAACTTAAAGATTATTAATATTGCATTAAACTGTTATATATTTTGTTATTGTTAATTTATATTAACGTTTTAAATATTATGTTTAATACTTGAGTTTCTCTGTCATACTTTGTATTTAAAATCCACCCTACAAGAACCATGCATAGTCTGTGTATTAGGTTCTTCGTTCATTTCCTTCCCTATTAAACCACTTTTTCAGTCATTAGTGGCACTTTACGGAAATAAAACCATCATTTTTTTTTCATCTAAATGTAGAAAGACTCCAGAAGACGAACTTATGCAAAAAGCTTTTATTAGGTTAGGACATTGAAATAAAGTTCCCAAAATGAAGTATTTAGTTCTGGTATTTAATAAATAGCTAAATAATTATGGGAAGTAGAGAGTTTGTTACACAACCAAAATCAAACGACCTTTACGAGATAAAACATTAGGAATGTACCTGAATGCCATACCTACGAGCAGGACTCGTCGTATTTGCCAGCACAATCTGTACATTTCCATTCGTTCCACGCTCATTCCCCTGAGTAGAATTTCATCACCGAACATGGACGACATGGCGGAAGAGCCGAGGAGGGTAGGAGGGACAGGGCATCAAGAAGAAGAAGAAGAAGACCTGTAAGCCGGGACGTGCCCGGACGCTGTAATGAGATTGAGCGCCTCTAGTGGAAAGAAGAGGAACTGGTCCTTCCCTTCGAGATAACGCAATTTAAAATAATGACGACAACGAGATGGGTCTCATTCCTTGCCTTTAAAAGAAAGGGAAAGGACGGAAGAATGTTGAACAAGTTGTATAGGCTAAACGCGTCCTTGTAGAGAAGAAAACTTCAATTAGATGAAACAATTCTCGACACCGTATTACTTCCTCGCCTGGAGCTCCTTCCATCCCAGTTTGTGATTACTCAATTATCAGACACAAACCTCACTCCAAATTCCATTACTTCCCACTAAAATCGATTTCGATTTGTTCTTTTAACATATATTTATGTTTAGCAATTTGTGGCAAGTAAGTTTGAAATGGGTTTCGTTTATTGTTACGTGAACAAGTTAGAAAACTAAACTTAACTGTTTACTAATTGTAACACATGGCCCACTGGTTTACTGGGATTTGGATAGCTTTTCTTCTTTTTAATATTAATATAAAACCCTAATCTTGGGGAACTTCCATTCTTCATACAACTTCCATTAGTATTTCGTCAATTGAGTTCATTTTTTGGGGGGGGGGCAATTGTTTGACGCTGAATGTAGGATTTAAATTAAAAGGCTAAAGTATTAACTATTTTATTTGCGGATGATAGGTCCTAATCTCCGAGTAGGAGGATGTTTTTAAAAAAGTTCTATAATTTAAATAATATCGTTAAAGAAACGTGTTCACTGTCGAGATTGCACGTTATCTAGGTGTAGTATTTAAGTCAAAATTAACTTGGAAATGTCATATATAAAATAATTTCAACATCATCTAAAAGTATTATATTTTGAAACACTTGGTTAAAAAGCAATGGAACAAGTACGACATAGGCCCTAAATGTTTATCACAGTTTGACAGGACAGCCATGGGTGGGCGAGGTCGTTAAGGCGCGGACTCGTGAGCGGGAGGTCTAGGATTCGAATCCCGTCAGGACCGTCCTCCCTTACTGAGGTTTTTTCCACGTTTTCCTCAGTCCTCATAAATGGCAAATGCCGGGGAGGTACCCTAAACTTAGACCCGGAACGTTTCTTCCTTTAAAAAAAATACTTTCCCAATTTATCATTCCATCTCATGTATCAACAGTGTCCACCGCCTATGGTGCCTCAGTAGTTAAAACAGGCGTTAAGCACTAATAAAAAAAAACAGTTTGACAGGCACTGCTACGACGGTGTAATGAATGTAATCAGGTTCAGGGCAGACAATTTGAACATCTTTTGTAATCTATCCCAGGGGTACTTAATATTATACCACGATTATTAAATTTTCCCAACATCTGTGTTACCTTCGATGTTGCATTTCTCACAAAGGTCCTGACTCCCCCTATGTAAAACTTAAGGAAAAATGGACCAAGAGTTACATTATTTTTTTAATATTAAAGATATTATTTTTGTTTACAATATGGTGCTTTGAAATGTCTAGTTTGAAACCAACTTAAATGTTGTCACCCTATATCTTTTAATTAAAATTTAATAAAAACAGGCTTTCAAATTATTTCCACGAATCCTATATTAAACGCCAAGGAACGGCGGTTTGGCCACCCCTGTTGTGTACAATCCCCTTACCAACATTAATTTTTCAAACCTGTCAAAGCAATGGAACCTCCTCAGTGACCTATTGTTTTTAGCATTTCAGGTTTGTGCAGGGAGATCTCATCAACGTTCAAACAAAACGCAAAATGGACTGACAACTTTCGACGTTGGAAATTCAGTTTAAAAAAAGATACCACGCATTTTGATACTAAGTCAAATGTCAGCAGCTTTGTCCTTCTGTTTCAATACTAACACCACTACAAGGGCAGTAACTACTGGAAACTACAACACAACTGCAAGATACGTTTGTTTCAAATCAGTTTTACGATCACGTGTAGATTTTTAACGGATTGCTATAGCAGTAGTCAATAAGAATGATGTATGAGGATTGCTACTTAATTTTTTGGCATTCTACTACGTAGGTCATAACTCACCAACTCTGCCTATTTATTTTCGAAGTAGTTCTCTCTCCACTCTCGATGCAATGTTTCATCCTCTGAAACAAATCATGGAAGCAGTCACGCCATGCTTCTTTAGAGATGGCACCAACCTCCTCTTTGTAGGATGCAGCAACTTCTTCCAAACTACAAAAACTGATAGCCCCTCGGTTTTTCTTTTACAGTTAGAACAAAATTTCATAGAATTTTTCGCTGTACATTCACCAGTGTCATTCCTAATTTTTGCAAAAATTCCATTGTTTTCAAAGTTGTATGCTCAGTGCCATTGTCATGGTAAGTAACAATTCCCACAACCCAGACTTTGGTCTTTCTGTTAATGTTCTAAAGATCTTAAGGGGACACACTATGGTAGGTAGTAGGTAGTAGGTAGTAGGTAGTAGGTAGTGACTGAATTTTGTTTCTGAAGTGTAATGGTTGTAATAAGGCCACTTGCACAGAAGAAACTGGCTACCGACTTCCGGCTTTTACTGGGTATCGTAATTCGGAAAACTCAAATTCCCTTTAAATCTCGGTGCTTTTGGTACATCAGTTTTCGTCCCCTGTGAAGATATCGTGGACACATCGCAACGACAAATCATTTCCTGACTGCCTTACATTCTTGTGTGAGGCTATGGGGTGTCCAACGACAACAAAACTTCCTCGTGCGAATTTGTGCAGGATTTCCGACACTTGCGGCGAATGAATGTTCTGTCTTCTTCTCTGTCGTGGATTATTCTTCACTATGGCTTCTACAAGAGTGATGTTTTCATTTGTGACTACTTTTGCTATATTGCCCCTATGCTTCTCATCTTTCAAGGCCGTTCTTTCTCGTCTAAACTCTACAACCAATTATAAGTTTCTCTGTGTGAAGGAGCCATTTGGAAAAACCATCTGTCATTTTTCTACGTTTCCTTTTTGCTCAGACGCATTTTTATAATCTAAAAAAAAAGCATTGCACGAAAATACTTTCGAATACCTCCCCCTTAGAACGTCACACATCGAGCACACAACCACAATTAACATTTGGTGCAGCAGCAACAATAGGTGCCCCGCGCTAACTTCCACTGTGGCTTCTAATTAAAACACGATTTCCAGTGCTACCAACTAAAAAACTAAATCTTTGATAGTTTCTCGTATTGTGGCATATGAGGGGTGACAATGTGGGAAACTAGTACATGAGCCGTGTATAAAATCGGTTAAATATGGAAAAGTGATGGTTAGGATCATTAGTGAGGAAAAGTAAATCTGTGCATTTGCAATATGGTATTGTGGTATTTTCCACTGACTTCTAGTGGATTCGTGAGCTGGATCTGGAGGAGGGTGGAATTTACACCAACGGCTCATGGAGTGTGTCACCAATTGCTTCTGTATGACCATCTTGGTCGATGTCCATGGTGAAAATAAGTGTTATTCCTAGTTGTTAATAAAATGTCTTAAGTGAATTTGATAATATTTGAGAGTTCAGTGGTAGTGTGGTAGTATTCTATTGAATATTAATTCATTGTGCGTATTTATTGGGTCAAAAAATCCCTTCAACTCAACAACTTTGCTGAACAAAATTTGTAGAGCAAAAAGTCCCATCGAAGTGGATGATGCACGATATGACTCAGAAACTGAAAGGGACTAGGAATGCTCCTTGATGAATCTTGAAATATCGGCCATCGACTTCAAAGGATGTTTAAAGCGATGTGCGTATTAGATTGGGAAATTTACCTAAGAATCTTACGTCGATTATCTCAGAAAAAGGGATATTTTTACTCTACATGTCAGAGGGCAACAACAAAGAGAGGAAAAAGTCGGCCTCTAAAAAAAATATGAGGTTTCAAAACATCTATGGTTTCAAAATGGGCATTAGGTGCTTAAGGTTGAAGCATGGTTGGAATATGTCAATTTCCAATATTCCAATTAGTCTGTGTTAACTGGTTCAAGAATTATCACAAGTAATATCACGAGAGGATCTGGGATTATCTATAAAGTCACGAACGTAGTGAGTGAATTTATCTGGAAAGCTCAGACTCTCAAGTGATATTTATTAGCGCTATTTCACGAATAAAATAATAATTTAAATATAATTCCTCTAAACTTGGCTTACAAAAGTGTAATAATTGTATATTTGTATACTTTTTCAAGCATTGTTGCGACAGAAGAATGCCGATTATCAGTAATGCCAATGGAGAAAAGCAAAATATGGATTCAGGACTATTTCATAAATAGAATAAAAACAAAAATGATATATCATGGAAATTCGCGCACAGAATATTAAAACTTGTTATACTTACGAATATCTATTCTATTCAGAAACCGTGTGACTGAAATGCATAAAAGTCGACTATTACAATCGCTGCTATTCGATTTCCTAATACCAACTGAGGAAAAAATATAACATACAGTGTCTCTATTTTTCTTTGTACTCTGTGGTTTGGAATTCCAAATGATAAGCTCAATTATCACATTTGATGCATCACCAAAACACTTTCAAGAACCCTCCATTTTGCGTTATGAGTGTCGATTGCTTTTGTTGCTATCAATAGCCCCCTACTGCCTCTAGCAAAAGTGGTCAGTGCTCCCTATTCAGAAATTATATAGTGGAGATATGGAGTTGGCTACACTGACCACAAGACAAGTGCACGTCGAGTGATAAAATATTTGATATTTTTTTCGATAATTACATTCCGTAATCCGGCTGTGATTGGTCAAAATTCAACATTTTGTTTCGTTTCATTGGTCGATTTTAAGATGATGTTACATGAGTGAAATAGGTTAAATTGTTTTCCTAAACACAGTTGACATGTGGAACCGCCTAATGGAAATGTTCATTAGGACATAGTCAACTTAGTACGGATACAAGACTCTTTCCATCATTTGCATGACATCAGAAGAAAATGTCCAGTTATTTTGTGAAGCCAGTCATTCTGTGAATCTGTCGGTGTCTATCGTAATCATCCTGACTTCTTGCTGCTGTTAAAGAAATGGTTTTCCGTGACAGACCCGGAACCCTATAACAGTTTCAGGATAATATCTCTAGGGAAATCAGGGGCATTGGTGATCGTCATGCCTTAAAAAAACATGAAGCGTGGCGTCGAAACGTGCCGTTAACTGCCATTAACTAATGTGATTGGCATGAGATCTTTCGACTCTTACTGCTTTACTACTTTAACTTTATTTATTCGAGAATTACGCCTTAAACATTGGGTTCAATTCAGCAGTCAAATACTCCTTAATATGAATCCCAAAAAAGCAATAGTTAATGTAATTTTATTACAGAACACGTGGCTTTCAATTCAAAAATTGCCAGCATTAATAATTAGTACTTAAAATAAATTTAATAGAAACTAAAAATATGTCTATTTAGACATTATGGGGAAGTTTAAAACCAATGTTGATTACATTTTAGGTTTCAATCCTGCATTCCCATCCACCACTCTGAAATTTTAAATGGTATCTTGTGACACTTATACAGGATTCAACCTGTTAGCATATTTTTGTTCGTTATCTTGAAATCTGTGATTGTTATTTTAATTAAGACAGAATAGAAATATTTCAATTAGCTGCATGTTGAAAATACAATATATATAAGCAACATTACAGCAATACTGGCTATTTCATTACTCCTGATTAATTCGATTTTATTCTGTTCTTTCTTGTATAGTATACCAATTAATTATCAACACATAATTATTACGTAATATTTTTAGCAGTTATAGGTTTAGCTATAGCTAGCGGGCGTTTATTTGCTACAATTACGCTCTAAGGAAAATTTTAAAGGCCTAGAGGATCCATGGAAACAGTTTGTGTTTCTGTGTGTTTGCTAAAATAAAATAAAAATTTAGTAAAATTTTACAAAATTTATTAAAATATCAAAAATCTTGAATTCAAATATAATGTAACTTGGTACAAAATTAACATGAAGTAATTAAATTTTACAAAGAATAAATCAAAGCATTAAACAAGAAATAAGAACTGTTTACAATGACCTTTTGAAAACTCTTAACGTTTTAAAATTTCTACACATATCCCACATACTACGCAACTACTTCAAAATGAGAGACAGGGATTGGAAAATGTACATTCCGCAGGAAAAATTGCTATTACAAATAACACGAACATTCAGTACCAATTCTTCATAAGTTCAACGAAAGAACATGTTATAATTTCTCCGAAGATAATTGGTATTGAAGTGATCACTCAAATATCGATCTGCAAAGTCTTTCGTGCAACAACGGCACAAAAATCAAAGGTAATTATGGTTTTAGTTTGTCCAAATTAAAATAATAATAATAATAATAATAATAATAATAATAATAATAATAATAATAATAATAATAATAATAACAACAATCTAGGTTCCCAGGCAACGATAGAAAACAATAGATATGATAACAGTTGCACGCTCTTTAAAACTTTAAGCATCAAAAGATAGATATGCAATTTGAAATTTCAAAGTGGGGATGAGGGGCTAAAATATAATCATCAGTTACACAGACTGGCAAGCATTAAAAAGAAAGCCCTGTATAGGAAATATAAATCACATAATAATAAATCCTTTTGGGGGGGAAATTTCACGTATATTTTACTGTCTCTCAAGGAAACAAAAATATCTAGTAACTTAGTGACTAACTATATCCATAGCTTCTGTAAATTCAGCGGTCATTGTGGATGTTTCAGTAAAACGTCCCATCGTGTCTAAAGTTGTTGATATTTTCTGGCAGCTAGAGGAAATAATGTCTTCAAACACAGTTCTTGGACCTCAAACTAACCTAAGGGCACATCACAATCCGTTGTAGCACATACCGCAACATCATCATCTACACCAAGAAACTTGTCACCCAAAGGTTTGCAAATTGTTGCAGAATATCCCATCTATCAAGTGAAATAGCATTCATTTCAATATCCAACTTGTGGGCATGATTGTGCAGGCTGTGTGAAAAGGCTTTTATTCGCTGTAAGGAACCCAATGACCAGGTTGCCGTGAAAGCTTGTCAACGATAAGCTGTCTTCATAGAAGTAGTAACCCCTCGTTCCACAGGCTAAAGTCAATTTGTCGTATTTTTTTGAAAAATTGAACCTTTACGTTCGTCAGATATATGCACCGGTTCAATGGCGGAAGAAGTGTTTGTTCTGAGCGACTGTTGAAATGCAGAAGGCGCTCAAAATTAACTCTTTTATTGGTGATTGTGGATGCCATGTAGAATACCCAGTGTTGAAATGTAGATGGCACTCAAAATTAACTGGACTGTCAATCCAAGTCTTTTATTGGTGATTGTTGATGCAAGGTATAATACTTTTTAAAGCAACTCAGTTTCATGGATTTTCCGATTACCCATGGATGGAGTTTTTCATTGCCATCTTTATTAGTGTCCACGATGTCTTCACAGCTGACGAAAGCTGGATTTACCAATAAAGCCTGGAATCAAAGAGGCAGTTGATCTAAGTCTTCCCAAATGGCAACCCCCCTAATGAAGATTAAAAAATGTAGGCCGAAAGACGGTTGCCAATTTCTGATTATCAAGTAGCCCATTGCAACCATTTCCACTTCAGAAAGAAAAAATAGTCACTGCTAACTGATATACTATGGTTTGTTTCCCCAGGGTCTTCAGAACACTTACAGAAAGAAGACTCAAGTCTTGGTTGTGAGGATTGTAGCAAAATGGAATTTATGCAAGAACTGGGAGTGACACTTGAATCCACCCACCGTATAGCCCAGGTCTAACTCTCTGGGAAACCTTTACCTGTTCCAGTTGTCAAAAATTGGCGGCCATCATTTGAGATTCCGGAAAATGCTGTTACGTCCTGCGAAGAGCAGTTGGGTGCCATCTCTAAAGAAGCATGGCGTAGCTGCTTCCATGATTTTAATCGGAGATGCAGCTTTGTATTGAGGATGGGGGAGACTACAAGGAAAACAACAAGATGCTACAAATGTGAAAAAAGAAATAACTTACACGTACTCTTGCTATGCTTTTAAGGGTTATTTTTGTCTTCAGCATTGGAGATATACAAGCGAAAGATATATTTGCTTAAAAGAGACTTGACATTTATGAAGAAATTCATTTATTCTTGTAACTGTTTCAATCTTTGTGCATGTTTTAAAAGAATGAAGAGAGAAATCATTTGTATTACATTAAAGTTGAAATATTTATACAGAGCGAGTCGAAAAGAATCAAACAACTTCGTACAGCTTCATGACTGAAGTAAATACGACAGAATGCCGTACAGAATATCATTGTAAAGGAAAACTCGGGAAGTGTTATTTGTAATGTGCGCTGGTGATGTTTCGTAAATGTTCCACCATGAGCGCTAAGATCCTAGGCGAAACAAAATAGCGAATGATCAAGAGAAGAGATACAATGTGTTAAGAGTTCGCGAGAGCTGGTTGCGCTACATTTGCTACGACATTTGCGCAAACGTTATGTTGGTTCTCCACCACGTCGAAAGAACATTAATCGATGGAATCTGTGTGTAAATAGAAGAACATCGGGCGGCGATGAAACAGTCGACAGAATTCGAGAAACGCTCAGGGATAACGTATACTGCAGAAGTGGCTCAGCTCTCAGCTGACGATGACTACACGTTTCAACAAGATGGTGTACTACATCATTATCACTGCGACGTGGGACGTTACCTCAATAAACACCTGCCTCATCATTGGATCGGCCGCAGCAAGGAAAGCCAACCTTTGCACGTGGCCCCCAAGAACGCCCGATCTTACCCGTTATGACTTTTTTGTTTGGGGTTATGTGGAAGACTGTATGCACCTGCTACCTCTTTCCAAGGATCTGCAGGAGTTACGAAGATGCATTGTTACTTCTTTACAAACCATAGGTGGCAACATACTCTCTCTTGTATGGGAAGAACCAGATTATCGTTTGGAAAAATGTTGCGTGGTTCCCATACCTGTGAAACTTCCAGAGGTAATCTATGTATTAATGCTATGTTTCATCTTCTATCATGAATATATACCCCACAATAATAATGCGAAAGTGTTTGGTTTTTTTTTTTTTTTTTTGTCTCATCCTGTACATATATTTCTTTTGTAAAATGTATTTGTTCTTGTAAATACTTTTATTTTCTTTCAATGGTTTTCGAGTAATACAAATCCCAAATCCTATACTTCTCTGAATAGTATACTAATTTTTTATTCAAAATTCTTTCAGACAACTTTCAAATAAAATGATCTCAGAGATTGCCGCGACAAAACTGACATATTTTAATACCGAATTAACAAAATTGTGAAAAAAATAGAAATTTTTGGTTAAGTGATTTCTAATAATTTTCAGGATTAAAAAGCAGCTCCTGTTTGATATTTAACTGATATGTATTTGCGTATGAAAACAAAAATTTCTGCCGAGATCAAATGTTTGTTCACATCAACCGAAGTTCGTGTTAATGAGGTTTTACTGCATATGAATCACTTTGTACTATTAGTTCAAACGTTAAATTTATTTAATGTCTGTTGCAAGCTCATGCACTTAATGTATCGTCTCTTGCAGTAGATGAATGCAAACAGCTTTAAAACAGAAGCATTTGCAGTTGACGTGAGCTCGTTTTAGACTATGCATTTCACTCCCCTTTCAGCGCATTTAGGTGCTGCCACACGTAAGAATGCCTTTCAACAAAGCTTTAAAATTGGACTCAGTTTTAAATTCATTTCTCTGCAATGTGCATGCGGATTTCCTTTTATTCTCATAAAATTAACTGGCGACACACACACATAGCTTGGAGTTCAATGTCCGGGATGCTGAAATCAATTCTAATCTCACCCTCTCTGGCAAAAAAGAAGAGACTGGGAAAGCAGAGAAGGGATGAAAAAACGGCAGGGAAAACGCTGGTTGCGAAGGAAGAGTCTGCATGAATAAAGGAACAAACGGATAATTTACTGAATTGAAAATAGTATTTTTAATTAAAGTGGAGGTTCGTTTCAAAATTAACGCAGGGAGAAAGAGTCGACGAGTGGATTCTGCAGCTTGGCGATATGCTATGAAGATGAGTCAGTTCTAGAGAGTGTCAGCAATGAAATTTAGCCAAACTAAATTAAGCTTATTGCTTTTAAAACAACGGATTGTTGCTTATAGCCTTAAAGACTGACAACTAATTAGAACGGTGTAGCAATATAGTCGCTACTTGCCATTTTTCAGTTGTACACAATTTAGATAAAATACGTTATATTAATGTCTAAATCCTCCAAACTGCGGTCACTGTCCCCCTGGGCGCCCTAAGGCATTCAAGAGAGCCCCTGAGACAGTAGAGTACTATTAATATAATTTATTTTTGAACGTGTAAATACAAACAATGAATAAAGATAATGCAAATGTATGTATGAGTAAACCTGAGTTTTTAGGCAAATGCCTATTTAGTTCCTTAGGAAAATGTGCAAATGATTGCAGATATTTGCAATTTATGGAAGGTAATAATCATTGGAAGCGCTTTTATAGTGCCTAAAATGGTGTCAGTGCCTTTTTGTGCCTAAAATTGCCTAAACAAGTATTTTTTAAGAATTAATATAGTTTACTTAAAAATTATTTCTTTTTAAATGTTTCTCACATACGGAACGTCACCACTTTGTCGTGCGAAGTCTGCCGGCGCATTCGTATCAACAATGAAAAGCTAACCGTGCTGAATGCGCCAACAGTTGCTGCTTGTGACTAGCGTTTCAAATGTGATATTGATTACCTCAACGACAACGTGTTTTGTCTGCAAAGGAACTGTTGAAAAATTCAACATTGAAGCGACATCTTGTTTACATTAAAGCAAATTTTTCATTCTTGCCCTCAATAATAGTGAAGTAGGAACATCTGATCAGGTGTCATTGGCGAAAGAAGCTAAAGTGAAAATTACTGCTGCTAAGGAAAAAGTTCAAAGTAAGATGCAAGTAATGGGTGAAAATAATAATAATAATAATAATAATAATAATAATAATAATAATGTAATGGTCCTTGTGGTAAATGTTTAGGTGGTGGAAGGGGGTTAAATTGAACAAAATATAAAATTGCTCCTATAATATCTGTATCAGTAGAAAGATCATTATTAGCCTTTAAAATGACAAAATACAATTATGCTGCAAGTTATGAAGACAAAAAATATGAGACGCTTATAGTCGTACACATAAAATGTAAAAACACTTTCTTTCGTGCATTATTAAAGCAGTAGTACGTAATTTAATAATTTTGTTGCCCATTTTAAATGAGAAAAATATAAATATTTTCTTACCTAAAATTAAAAAATAATACCTAATTAAATCATTTTGTAAAACTATAATATTAGGTGCCTGAAACGATTTTTCATGCCTAAAAATTCTGAGGCCTAGTAAAGAGGTAAAGTAAATTAGAATCAAATTGAAGGCGACTATTTATGCCGGAGAGTGCTTTCCATTAGATAAACCAAAAACGTGGACTTGCTAAACACTCTTATGTATCGTTACACCTCAAAAAACTAACCGAAGATCGTATGCAATATAATTCCTTCAAAAGAAAATGTTATACATGGCATTAAAATGAGTTAACTTTGCCAGACTTCATTATTGTGCACGTGTTAACAACGTGTATCAATATCTTCTAAATCGGGGCTGAACAGACGAATGTGATGTGTTTCTGGGTGACCATGTCAATTAGCAAAATGCTCGTTTTCTCGGTTGCGAGAAACTGAATAGATACCATTACATTCGGAGAAAGTGACAGTACGCCACTGTGCCTTTCCATGGCATCGTTGATGCGTACTTCATTGAGTGTGCATGTGGAAACATATCAAAAGTGAACAAGAAGCTAGTTACTGAACGTTTACAGGGGAATTTGGACACGTTTTGCGCGCTGAACAACCTTGATATGCACAAGCAAGGGTTTTAGCAAGATAGGGCGACGTCTCATACTGGTCATAGGAACTGCAACAGCTGTTTCCCTGTCAGCTGATTTCTAAACACTCAGATTTTCAATATAATTTTCTAAAAAAATGCCAGAAATGTGTGGGCATATCATCTGTATGAAGCATGTGCTTATTTTCAGTGTAATTGTGGTTTTAATTGCGAAAGCAGGAGATGCTGTCTGCCGGATAAAAGTTGTAGTCTGGATTCCCAATCCTTGCATCAGCATGTTGGTTTGACGTCTCGTAACATTCTGACAATCCCTATAACCGAATATAAAATAAAAATAAATAATCCGTTTTAAATAACTAAACTTGTAAAATTATAACAGTTTGTTCTTTAATTTTTCTTGCAATTTTTGAGAGGTTGCACGTTCCGGCAAAAGTAACTACATACTTAATGAATTTCAGTTAATTCATAATTTCATTTCTTTATATGTTATGTTCAAAACGTTTTCCTTCCTCGTTTGTCTTTAAGTGTATTGTAGTATGTTTCTGAGTTGGTAATACTGTCAGCGGGAAAAGCAGAAAACAGGAAGTGAATCGTCAGTACAATTGAATATGTTAATGAAATCAATAAGATTTTTTCCTGTAAAAATCGATTTTATTGAGGTTTAAGTGCTGTACTGAGGAAATGGAGAAAACATTTTGAGCCAGATTCACCATTACGCAAGGCTGTTTAAAATGTAATTCAAAAATTTAAATTTGAAGATTCTGTTTCGAATGCATCTCGTAGTGGGCGACCTAACTGTCTGACTGTCTCGACTAATCCAAGGAAGTCCACAAGACGATTATTTCCAGCAATGTCACCTCGGTCAATCCAAAAGATATTGCATCAGCAGAAGTTCAAAGTGTACATTCCACGTTTGACATATGGTTTGTTGGGAAATGATGCAGATATTTTGTGAGATTATGCTCGATCAGTATCGACATGATCCCAATTTCTTTCACAACAATGTGTGGTGGGAAGAGGCCACCTTTAAGTTATCGAGACATGTAAACCGACATAACTGTATTTATTGGTACACGGAAAACCATCATGTTACTTTGGAGCAAGCGCTAAATCTACACGGTGTAAATGTGTGGGATGCAATATCGGCACGTGGTGTAATTGGGCTGTACTTCATTGACGAAAATCTCAATGGTAACAGGTACTTGACTACTTCAAGAGACTTCACCAGGAATCATCATGCTCGAGCAAATTTGGGCAACTCTATTTCCAGCACGATGGAGCTCCTGCGCATTATGTTACAGTTGTTCGAACGTTATTGATAACGTTCTTAATGGAAGAATTGTTGGATGTCGTGCAGCAGTTGAATTCCAACCAGATCTTCTAGAAGTTGATAAGGTGCGAACTCGTGAGCGGGAGGTCTGGGGTTCGATTCCGTCCTCCCTGACTAAGGATTTTTTCTAGATTTTCTTGGGAGGTAGCCTAAACTTAGACCTGGAACGCTTCCTTCCTTTAAAAAAAAAAAAAAAAATCCAATCCAAATTTATCATTTTATCCCATATATCATCAGTGTCTTTCGCCTGTTATATCTCAGCAGTGAAACTAGGTTAAACACTATTTAAAAAAACGATCCTTTGATCTTACCCCAGTGGATTTCATCCTTTGGGGTATGGCTAAAAACGAAGTGTATGGAAGGAAACCACAATCTGGACAGCAACATTCAGCTGTGTTTGCCTGTGTCATAGTATTCCTGGTAGACTCCAATGGTGCATTAATGCAGGGAAAACCGTTTGAACTTAAAAAAGTGAAATAATTTGCTAACTGAAATTCGCTGAGTGTTTAGTTACTTTTGAACATAAAAAGAAGTGCAATTCTTTATTAACTGAAATTCTGTAAGTGTGTAGTTACTTTTGCTCCACCCTGTATATTTGCGTATATTTCTCATCGCTAGTCATAATATTTAAAGAAAATATTTAGTAAAATAATATTTAAGATTGATAAAAGTAATTTAAAAGGCCTATAAATTTAGATCCAAAGGTTCTAATAATTAAAAGAATATTATTAAGGTTACATCTCTCTAGGTCTCAGATACCTCCATAAATATTGAAACCTATGTCTAGAAGCCATAGTGGCACTATTGTTCGGTATTATGAATTGAATAGTCTGTAGTAAGTTATTCCTGCCTTGTAACACATCTTATGAGAGGATTTAAGGAATGGTAGATGTCGAAGAAGAAGAAGAAGAAGAAGAAGAAGAAGAAGAAGAAAAAAAAAAGGCGAGAAAGCAGCTGTAAGAATTTGGTGGAGATAAGTGGGCAGTAAAAACGGAAACTAGATCGATACAGTTTACTCAATCAACAACTTGGCTTTCTCTGATTACATTGCGTTGGTAACGTACGGCTGTTTCACGGAGAGACTTGCTTCAACTTAATTGAATTTGACAGGGTTCTGGAAGGTGGGAGTCAGATAAGCGCCCCCTCCTTTCAGCTCTACCTGATCGAGTTTCTGTAATACCTGCTGTCAAGGTTACTCAAATAGAACCCCTGGCGTTTTTACACTTTGGGAGAATGACAGGTTTTCTCTCCTTAAGTGGTATTGGACAACTTTTTCAAGTACTTGAGCTATGGAACAGTAAAAAGAACGGCTACTCTATTGCGTTTTAGTGCATTAAAGTTGTTATTACTCGTAAAATTCCGAATGAATTTACATGTCGTATTCGTGATTAATACTGAAAGCCTTAGAATTATTCTGATTTCTACTTTTATCCTATGTTGTTCACCTCATTTTATAAAAAAAAATATTATCTACGTAAAAAATGTATATAAAATTTATTCAAATATGTACGACTTCGTTAGGAAACTCGGGTAACTTCATGACACGACTAATTTCCCAGTATTTCTCTGCTTTACTACAACGAAATTGTACCGTCGCAAACAGAAATTTTTGCCATCATCTAGTAATGCCCTACATTTTTTTTACCCCTTCAACAATTATTTATTCCACACAATGAGAAGTACACACATGAAAGAATGATGTTTTATCTAAACACACTATTTTTCCACATAATCTCCTTCCAGTTCTATGACCCTTCTTCAGCGAGATACAAGGGCGTGTATGCCCTGTCGGTACCAATCCTTTTTCTGGTCACGAAGCTATTCCTTCACTGCGCGGATCACCTGCTTGTCGTCCTCAAAATATCTTCCATGAATGCTACCCTTTAATGGCCCAAAAAGTAGAAGTACGAGGAATCTAGGTCAGGGCTGTAGGGTGAATGTGGTAACACTGTCCAATTCTGTTTCGTAATGTATTCAGAAGTTCTCAAACTTGTGTGAGACCAAGCGTTATCGTGTTGAATCAAAACATCTCCTGGGTTGTAATGATGCCGAAGTCACTGGAAGCGCTTCTTGAGTTTGGTTAACGTGTTGACGTATGCTTCTGAATTTGTGGTACTGTCTCATGGCATCACATCAATGAATATCACACCCTCACAGTCCCAAAACACAGTGACCATGACCTACCGGTGGAAGCAGTTGCTTTGAATTTTTTTCTTCTGTGGAGAGCGAGGATGATGCCATTCCATAGATTGTCGTTTTGTTTCGGGCTGAAAATGGTGAACCCCGGTTTTATCATCTGTCACAATCCGGGACTAGAAGGCCTACGCCTCAACTTCAAAACGTTGCAACAATTCAAAAGAAATGTTTTTCACTGTAAGATTTGTTTTCCGCAGTAAGACAGCGCGAAACCCATCTTGCACACGGCTGTCGGCGCCAACTACCGAGTCATAAAGCGTCGACCCTCGCGAATGAGAACGTCAGCACGCAACAGCATGTCAGGTGTGACTCCTGTCCGCAGCAAATCTTGGAGCTCTGCCGAACCGCCTTCTGATGGCCTCACACTCTGTGCCAATGACCAACTGCACTTCTGTCGACTGCTGATACTCCATAGACTTCACAGAAACGTTTGTGAAGGTTCCTCACAGTTTCTTTCTCCGCAGTGAGAAATCCAATGACGACACGCTGCTTGTAACGTACATCACTTACAGATACCATTTTGAAACTTTGCTACAGCTACGCTATCTGTCGGAGGAAACAGAAATTTTGCTTGCGCTCTCAGGAAGCTTCAAATAATTCATAACTAAAGCTTTGCATTCGGCTTCCACGAATGTAGACAACTTGACCTGTGGATGTCTGAAGAGAACAGGCTAGGGCACATGTGTGTGCAGGCTTAGAATGCTTTGCCTTAAAAGAGTTGTTATGAAACTGAGAGCAAGGGGATGAGAACGGTGGCGCAGAGAAGCTTCGCGAAGGGCACGCAGAATGCGCACATTGCTCACATGCGCACTGCGCCTGTCCTCCCTATCGTAGTTCCTACAAGACCTAAACGATTTGCCGTGGTAGTCGTGATGTTAAGGTTATTACTTCCCATCAGCTGTTTGTTCTTTCGCGCCAATGACTTATGAGATATCTAAACTCTAAGAAACTCTTCTACTATAAAGGCAACTAACTAGCGTCTCTTCAAATAGCATTACTGTGTGACAGATCCTCACATCCACGTATGCCCAAGAGTAAATGTCTTTAGATAATATAAATAGCAATAAATATATTATGTAGCTTATAGTAACAAACTGGGACATTTCTTGTTACGAAAATGTATTCACGGCTACCTGGACGTTTGACTCTATGACAAGAAGGTGTTTCTTTTGCTGGTAATGGCTAGAGCGATGGATCTCTCTACTATAACAAAGCTAAGTGCATGCAGGTAGCCGAACTATAGATCCTTTTGTATCTTAGTTGCTGAAGATGCTTCAAAATTCGTTGAAGGTAGAAGGGGTATAGGTGTCATCATAATGTCTTCATGTCATATGATGAGGAGCTCTCTAATAAAGTGGCAGAAAGGCTACATATTTCAAATAAGCGCGTTTTGCAGCTCAAGAACTCACCAATTATATTTAAATATTTCAAAGGCTCATGAAACCTGTGGGCGCTGTGCTGTAAACCCCACGTGACCTTTGAAACCACGTGGCGACGTTTGGATTTCATATATAACGAGAAACAAATCTAGCTAAGCACGTTTTCGTTTTCTACCCGACAGTTTTATCAAATGACAGCCGCAATTCAGATCAGGAAGTTAAGGCAGTACGACACTTCTCTGTATTCAACCACATTCACATATTCGTTTTTCCAGTCTTACGTTTGACTCTCTCACACGTGTGTTTTTCAGTCATACATACATTTCGCTCGTTCTCTGATGATCAACATCGCTTTACCAGCTGCAGTATACGAGAGGCACACAGATACAGCATATTTAGCACGTGTCATTAAAATTATACAGATAACGAACCAGGTGGCAGATAATTAGTGTAGTGTGATTAAACATTTTAATGCGTTTAAATAAAGCAATGTCGTGTGATTTAAGTCTCCCCTCTCCATTTCCCTCTTCCCGTGACCAATAAAAAAAAACAAAAGGTGACTTCGGGCCCCTGAACGACCCGGGATATGAAATGGGACCCTCGGTCCAACGACTACATCAACACCAGCATATAAAAGCCGCTTCAAGTCGGGGGCATCACGTGAGGCGAAGTCGTCGACACACCCCAGTAAAAACACCCTTCACGTTTTAAAAAGTACCAGCATTATCATAAATGAGAGAAACCTGAATTATTAGTTAGAGGATGTTTGTGAGATTAAATCGACAATTTCGCTACTTCTGCATACTACCGATTTGTTGAACATCTGTGGAATGAAAACTGAATAGTAAGTGTGGCTATTGCATCCTTTAACGTTGTATTTTATTTGTTTTTAATACACCGTCAAAAAAAAAAAAAAAGCCGGTGATGTCGATTAAGTAAACGGCTGCATCCTAAGTATCTATATTTATTGCTGAATTAATTCTGGTTTCTGAAAAAGAGTATGTATCAAAACGATTAACAAATATCTTATACGAGAAATTTATACGAGAAAATATAAATGTAAATATAAATATAAATTTTCATGCATACGAGAAAATATTTCTCGTATACATGAGAAATTTAAGTGAAGGTGCAAATAAAAGTGAGTTCCGGCACAAAAAAACTACTTTTATATTATACTATATTATTGAGAAAAGTCAAAGTGTTGTAGTTTTTATTCATATAGTTTTTATTTATTTATTTATTTGTTTATTTATTTATTTTCTTTTTCTGGCAGTATATTTTTGCAGATCAGTAATAGATGCACATTTGTGGTTTCTATGCAATGTTATACCCCATCAATTAAAATGTGCACAAGCCGCCACTGCAAACAACATATTTACAGTATCTGCCACTTGATTCAATATGTCTTTAAATACTCTATGCACATGACATATCATCAGTGAGTGAATCTTGTTGATTTGGTTTATTTACGAACGCTCTTTAACATCTCAGGTCATTAAGATTCCATTCACCGCCACGGGTGGCCGAGGTCGTTAAGGTGCAGACTCGTGAGCGGGAGATCTGGGATTTAATTCCCTCCAGGACTGAGGGATTCTCCCTGACTGAGGTTTTTTCCAGGTTTTCCTCAGTCCTCATAAATAGCAAATGCCGGGAGGTACCCTAAACTTAAGCCTGGAACGTTTTCTTCCTTAAATAAATCCCTTCCCAATACATCATTTCACCTCACGTACCGTCAAAGTCCACCACCTGTGATGCCTCATTAGTAAAAACGGGCGTTAAACACTATTCTTTAAAAAAAAGCGTTCCATTCAATTCAGAGCGCGAAACGCCCGATCAATTTTGCTCAGAGGCTTCTCTTTTCAAGCTTGAAGCTCTTTATCGTGTCGTAAATGTACGACACGGGACCCACGGCTTTTATTCCTTCTGGAGGAATTTTATGCCCGAAAAAAATTCATCGACCCTGGCCGGGAATGAACCCGCGATCTTGGGTTTACGAGGTAAGTATAGTTACCACTAGACCAATAGGATCGACACGAGTAAATACCTCCTGTATATCTCCTGTTAGCGTTACTTGTTTCTTACTACATTCTCTGCTCTTGAGCTCTGTAAAACCTTCAAAAATTCAACTTGCTGAGAAATTCGCTTAGTTTATGCAGCTCCTGAGCAATGGACTTTTTCATATTGTTCCCTTACGTAGTCACAATGCTAAATGATACTACCAAGAATGTTATATGGAATTATCACTTGATGTAATGAGTTTTGTCAACATAATAATAATAATGATAAAAATAGTGATAAAATAATAATAATAATAATAATAATTCATTTCCAATCGATAGGCAATTTTCCCCGATGATGAGTTTATCGGGCCCCTTTGCGACTAGACACTCCGTTACTAGTGTAGCGGGTGTCTGTGTTTAAATTAAAATAAATTACGTGCAATATTAAAAATAGTTCATTTTCCATTACTCATCCTTAAATATGCTTGTATATAAAACTCAGTCCTATCCTTTTTCTGTACTCACACATCCATTACTCTTGAAGCGAATTCTTGGCGTTTTACTGAAAATTTTACCGCTTCTTCCTGTATAATCCTAGTCAGATACCACGCTGTTCAACTGCACTTGACAATTACTACAAATAGAGGGAGTATATATACACACAAACACCTATCATAAGATCCCGGCCCCGCGTAATTTAAAATATGATTTAGGAAGTTTGAGAGTGAGTTTTAAAAATAATAAAATCATATTAAGCCTCATTTACGGTTAAAATAAAACAATTACGTTATTTCATATTACGTTAATACAACTAAAAATATCAAAATATTGTATTTTAAAAAAATGTCATCTGAATATTGGGTTTTAGGTTCTACAAAATCCAAGAAGAGGGCAGGTTAAGCAACTAGCCCGCGTCCAAGACTAGTCTACACAGTAATGAAAATTACAATGAATTACGTCTTCCTGACAGTACTTAAAAAAAGCATTATTAAGTTTGAGCAAGGTAGGTTGGGCCTACGACCATATTATTGTTGATCGGCTATACGTTACAGAGAGTGTGTAGTTCAAATAGGGAAATGTTGCATTTTGTTACATAAAAAAGTATACATAAAATGTTATAGACTCAGCCTTACGATCTTCATGGACGCCTTATTTCTGCACCGTATCCAGTATTGAGTGTTACATCACACTGAAGACAAAACTGCTGCTCTAGGCATCCTTAATACGATCTCACATGATCTATGCCTGCGACACATGGACACCTCGTATACGAGACTGAACCATCTGGATGGGCTACAATGTCCTGTCTGTCTAAGGGTTAATACTTAAAGAATAAATTAATAAATAATTACCCTCGCTTCCGCACCCGATTTCTGTTAGCACAAAAATGTACTGAAAGAGACCGCAATGACGTGACAACGTTGTTTTCCTGAGCGAACTCTTGATACGGTCTGATACTCCGGACTGTATCCACCAAGTCGCTAAGAGTATCAATGCAGAATTATTGTTCAGACTCCGAACTGATGTTAAGTATGTTCGAGGCATAATAATGGTCATTTTCATGTTGATATTCTTGTCAGTAAATTATCACATATTTGTGGATTGGGTTTTTACTTCAACCTGGAACCTACTAAGGTTTCTTCGTTCCTCTCGATCCCTATGGGTTTGACTACGAAAGAATTTTCTATAGAATTTCTCGTCATATAAAGAGGAGTTAATACTTCCGGGAATAGAAACAAAGCATTACTGTTTGATGCCCAAATTACTTGCATGCCGTATTCGCCCTTACAGTCAGGAAAGTCAAGCGCATATTCCAGGTATAAATTGGAAATATGGCTGTTGGGGTCAACTTTAATTACTTACCTTTCAATTTGAAAATTCTAGAAGCAACGAAACAAATGAGAATTTTTGTTTCGGAAATCTCCATTAGATTCCCTTAATTTGCACCGTCTTCTGTTTCCTGGATTTCGATGCTGTATCGATTTTAATCAACTGAAAGGTTACTCCCAGGTCAGGCCCCTATCCCATCCCGCCCTTTCAATGCGGCTTTGTCACTTTCATTAATTCTTCGCACGTAATAAAATGATGCGGTTCCCTAGGCTTGGCTGTTCCCTTTTGTCCCTCACCTCTTTTATCATTTGCACGTGCATCCTAGATGCCGGTTATTGTCATAACGGAACTCTCTTTCATGACGTAAATAATGAAAAAATAATAATTTCCAAATTCCATATGGACATACAAGATGAAATAACACAGGCTTTGGTATAAACCCTTTCACAGGCTTCTAGCTTTTTGTCTTCGTCTGCTTTGTTATCGTTGTTATTATTATCATTATTATTTTTGAAAGGATGAATCAGGTGTTAAAATTCCAAAAGCTTGATGAGGAGCAGAACAATTGATTTTATTCTTATCCTACCCGTTTTTAAATAATTCACGAGCTATAATTACTGCACATAACAGATTTTGTTTCTGTACTTTATTATTGTGTCTTATCATTGCTTTGTTTAGGTCTCTTTTTATCATTATTAAGTCGGTTCTGGTGGTGTAGTGGTTACCATACTTGCCTTCTAAACCCAGAATCGTGGGTTCAAACATGGATTTTTTCGGGCGTAAAAATCCTAAGTATGGCTTCCTTCGGAAGGGAAGTAAAGCTGTGGGTCCCGTGTCGTACATTTACAGCACGGTAAAAAACCTCGAGCCTCAAAGAAGAAGCCTCTGAGCAAAATTTGTCGGCCATTTCACGCCATGAATTGAATGGGACGCTGATGACCTGAGATGTTAAAGAGCGTCCATAAATAAAGAACTCAGAAATCACTCTCTTTATGCATCGGTCCTGGTGGTGTAGTGGTTACCATACTTGCCTCCTACACCCAAGATCGCGGGTTCGAACCCGGCCAGGACCGATGGAATTTTTCGGAAGGGAAGTAAAGCCGTGGGTCCCGTGTCGTACATTTACGGCACGAAAAAGAACCTCAAGCCTGAAAGAGAGGCCTCTGAGCAAAATTTGTCGGCCATTTCACGCCCTGAGTTGAATGGGACGCTGATGACCTGAGATGTTAAAGACCGTCCATAAATAAATCAATCAAAAAAAAATCTCTTTATGCAGCAGTCAGCAGAGCGTGCACAATAACTATCCTTTCCCTGCGGCCAAGCAGCTTGTTGGTTTTTATTGGTTAATACACTGCTCAAAAAATTAGAGGAACCCATGTTTAAATCAAAGCCCCAAAATAAATATTAATGCAATGTCAGATGTTATGTTTTGAAATATTGTTTAAACTGGAATAAAGATCTAGAATTTGTTAGTTTTTCTCTGAATAAATTAGTGAAGTTTCAAGAAATGTTGAAACCAAAGTGAGTGCTCTTTGGCTCATTTTTGAAAACATATTGTAACAACAATTGGTGGTAGGAAATATTATTTTGTGTTCTCTAAGGCTAATACAGAGCAATAAATGAAACATCGGTCGCACAAGCAGTTATGTGGATTGAAGGTTACCACACCATTTCCTTTGTGTCCAGGATTCCTTACGTAAGTCCTTCTATCATCCATAGGGTTTGAGGGCGATATATAGAGAGAGGCAATACAAGAGGCGGACGGTGTAAGAAGAAAACAACAGAGATAACTTATCCTGTCAGCTTTGCGCAGACGCAAATCTACAATCAGAGATCTACAAAATTATGTACAAACAACAGCTGGAGTGTTGATTTCAGAAATTTCAAATTCTTTGAACCCGAATACCTCTCGAATGCAAGTCTCAAGCGTTACTCTAATTATTAACTTACTTTTAAGAATTTAAAATCGTTCAACTAAAATCTTTATGTTTTCTGTTCTAAATCTAAATTTTATAATTATTTGTGTAACTTTAATAAACATATTTAAAAAAATCCGGTAGTCACGCATACTGACGATGCACAATTTAAATTAATCAAAGATTAATAACTTAAGAGCCTAAAAGCATGGCTGCTGTTGATTTAAAGACCTAGCTGTGATCTTATAGTAAAATGTTTCATTGCATAGCTCGGTCTATTTCGTAGGTACTGAACATTTTATAAACACAAAGCTTGAACGTTTGTTTCAAATTAACATAGAAAAATATTTTGCACCCCTGAATATGCTAGTGCCCTCTCAATATAATTTTATTGACTCCGAAACTCACAGCCCTCTTTCCAGTGCCATCAGAAGGCTCCCTTATGTACTTTATGCCACTCTTGCACAGAGGTAGTTGTCTCTCATTCGTGTATGAACTCCATTCATAACAATGCAGTAGACAACAGACACCTCCTGGCGATATTAATCTGTTTCCTCTAGCAGTCCAAGTGTTATATTGCCTCCGCTTGTAATAGCAGAATCACATCTGGATATCGCAACATCAGAGACAGACTTTGAGAACGAAACCTGCTTTGAGTTTGGTGCTTTTTACAGGGGCGGCTCTTCTAGGCGGCTGATGGTTTGAGCTGCTATCAAAAAAATTAAGTTTAATTAGCTATAACTACTGCTTGACGCGTTTTTATGGGTGGAAGCAATCCACAAGTCTATTTTACACCTGAGGTTTGTATTTGCGGTTATTATCTGCAGGGAATGTGGTTTGCAGTCAAGGTTCAAGACAGTGTCTCGGTAGCTTGTGCAGTATTTTGATCCGGGTAGGTAAGATGGAGCGTACAAAAAGCCTCTTGCCCGTAATATGTGTAATGTTATCGCTCATCAAAGTTTGCCTCGAGTTTTATACAGACTGAGTGCTGTTGCTTTACAAAGTTTAATAAAAGTATGTTAAAATATTATTAGATAATTAAAATGAAACGGAAGCTGTAGGAGGAGCCTCTTGTCCATAAGAGTCGTTATGTGTATGCACCATCTAAAACGTCACCACTTGTGACGTGTCATAATTCCAGTTTATCTCCAGTTTATACAGACTGGTTGTTGTTGTTGTGTTACAAACTTAAATAAAGTATTTTAAAATACTATTAGATAATGGCACACTACATCAATTGCAACATAGTCATATGTATTAAATATGGGAAATCTTGCAGTTATTTCAACATCAAACAATATGCACTCTCCAGTAGCGATATCATAGATATATAGTGATTTTGCCTTTTAGATTTTGAAGCCCTTTTATAGTTTTTTGCATGTGTTGATTCCAACAATTAAAACCACTTAGCTGTACCACATAATATTTCTTTGAATCTTTATATCCTCAATTTGTAATTATGAGTATTTTATAAAAATATGAACCATTATTTCATTATAATAATGTCATCTACTTAAAAAAAGTTGACTGTTTCCAGACAGTTGGTATCGCACTCTATACTCCTATACCAGCTTGTTTTGTGAATTCACAATACTTCTTTAACAACACCGCGTAGTAAAAATATAATAAGGGGAGGTTGTTGGATCCTAAGACAATTCCTTTACTACTTCATATTAAATTTGGTGTGATGAAGCAATTTGAAATAGTCGATCTCGCAGGAGCTGCGTAATATAGCGAATTCCTCTTTAGTCGTTATTTTACTCACGTTGTCCATAATGTTACTTTATTTTTCATTCATATTATATACATTTTTTTCATCGTCATATCTGTGCCTAGAAAGTGGGATGAAAATTTGAAGATTTGTTTTCAAAAATCACTTCATGGGTACAACTACAATAGCACATTCTTTAGGAATTCACTGAAAGCACTTGACATAGATGGGGACTGCTTCAAATATCCTATTGATGATTTTCTTTCCATTTCGGGTGCAAAAATAACAAGGGGAGCTTTTGTAGATCCGCAATTTGAAAATATTATGGCTTCTATGAAAAAAGTAACTCAGAATGCATTGAAAGACGTAATTGAATAGTTTCTAGGAAACAATAAACATTCAAATTATGCTAAAATTGTGAACAGAAATTCAACATCAGTCTCAAGGTGAATTTTCCCTTCTCACATTTGGATGTATTTTCTGTAAACCAGGTGGCGGTCAGTAAAAAGCAAAAAGAGAGGTTCCATTAAGAAGCAGATATCAAGGGTGATGGAATACGCCAATGATTACGAATTACTGGTGAAGTCATATTTCTAAAGCAAAACAAATCTCAAAAAGTTTTAATAAATAGTTTGCTAGCAGTCAGCTGTTGCTGAAGAAATGGTTGCTTTGTTTCGTTTTGTTAATTGAATGTAAAGAAATTTGTAATAAAAAAACTGGGATAGACCAACAACAAATAATAATTGGAGTCAAACTGTAAATGTACAGTGTTTCCTGTAGAGAATACTTCGTCCTGCACAGTGCAGATTTTAATCAAAAGATCATCGAAAAGTTTCCTGCCATGACAATTAGGGTAATTGATTTTTAATGTTTTAATTCATTTCTGTATGTCTATTGTATAACTCACTCGTGTGAGTGTTAACTCTATTTATTAGGATTCTAGAAACTTGTGGTCTATATTAGCAGTAGTGAAGTTGTGCGCCCTGGATTTATGCTGCCGTAAGCCGCCACTACGTTTTAAGCCGACCTATTTATGTAGATCATTAACAGGTAACATCTTGCGCACTTCTTTCTGAGAACATCATCAGTAGCGTCATTATCTTTTTCGTCGTCTTCATCTTCTTTTGAGTATTTTGGATATGTTCACCGTTATCGCCTTGATTTTCCTCCTCCTCCTCTTTTTAATTTTTTCCTCTGCCTCTTTCTACAAATTAAATCATCACTATAAAGATCTACTTTTTTTCCTTGTTCTTTCTTTTTAACTGCTTCTTCTCCCATTTTCGTACTCTAAAGTATGTCTCCACCGAGCGGAATGTCCTCTTCTTCTTTTTTAAAACTCCAATTATGTTTATATTGCATTACACTAGGTTGAAACAGTCATATTTTTTGTTAAATTATTTTAAGGGACTATTTCTCAGTTTCTGTAAATAAGAGCAACATGGGGAGGATTAGAAAAGTTTTAAGGTACTCAACAACTAAGAGTCGTACAGGTATTTTGTTTGTCACAAATTTTGAAAGTGATCTCCTAGGGAATGTATACAACACTTCCTATGACGGAAGAATTCACACCGCTCTTTTTCCAACATTTCTTAGCTTCTTCAGTATTGGAAAGTAGTCCTTCAGAGCTGGGAAAAAAGAAAAAGTCACATGGTGCTAGCTCGTAAGTAGATGTGTCATCGGCTGTATTCTCAAGAAATGTCTCTGTCATTATAGCAGTGTGATCATAAGCATTCTCATGATACAACAAAACGTCCTTTACCCCAGTTCTTTGACTCTGATGAACACCTTGGGAAGACAAACTTCGTATAACTTTGCAACAACTTTATAATTTTCTATAGCAAAGTCTCCAGGTGACCACTTGTTTAACTTTCATGGATGATTGGTAGTGATTAAATAGTTTCTACCATGAACGTGAATTAGACTTAGCATCAACCATACAGTGTAGCTGACTTCGAATTCTGCCTGGCGTTCAGATGTAAACAAGCAGATTTCTGCATTGCAGTCACAAACTCTAACCCCCTATGACGTCATGTATCCTAACTCGCGTCAGGCTTATGTTGATATTTTTATCCTAAGGAATTTTCCTTCTCCATTGAAAGACTCGCTTGGTTTCAGGATCAAACTGTTGACAATGTCAAGTAAATGCTGAGAATTAACATTTCCATCTCCCCTAAAAATAGTCAGAAGTCTTGTCTGCAAAATGCGCATAAACAGCATCCATCATTTCTTCGTCAAATTTAAATTTCCTTCCTCGAAGGTTCTTCTTCAGTTTTGAGAAGAGTAAATAGTCCCTGGGAGCTAGATCTGGGCTTCAGGGTGGATGGTCGATCTCCTGGAAGCCACATTTCTTCACAGCTTCCTTTGCAACAAGTGCTCTGTGCACAGGCGCGTTGTCGTGAAGAAGGTGCGCATCACCACTCAGCGTTCCTCGTCTTTTCTCTTTGATGCAAGCACGTTGTCTGTGCAGTAGGCCAGCATAGTATTCCCCATTTACTGTGGTGTTCCTCTCCTTGAAGTCAATGAAGAGTATTGTGGCCATGATCTTCTTGGTTGGCCGAGTGACCTTGGTCTTTAGAGGCGGTGCTTCGCCAGGTTCACGCCATTCCATTGATTCTCTCTCGGAAAAAGGATCATAGTAGAGGACCATAGTTTCATCTCCTGTAACAATGGTTTGCAGAATTTCTCTCTCGTTGCCACGGCAGAGCTCCAAAAATGCCTGACAACAAATG
The DNA here is from genome assembly GCA_030762175.1 of Metallyticus violacea. Classification (NCBI taxonomy): domain Eukaryota; kingdom Metazoa; phylum Arthropoda; class Insecta; order Mantodea; family Metallyticidae; genus Metallyticus; species Metallyticus violacea. Next base: position 31,898,710 of record CM060842.1, on the reverse strand, counting down.
ACTCGATTTTCCTTTTGGACTAAGCAAAGAAGCCTAGGTACCCATCTTGTACTAACCTTATTCATGTTTAAATGTTCATGAATAATTCGAAAGGCTCAACCTTGCTGCTATTTCTGTAACTTTGAGCCTCTGTTCTTCCATAATTTCTCCTACCACAAGAGCGATGTTTGCAGGAGTAAGCACCTCCAAGGGCCGGCCTGCACACTCTTGGTCTTAAAAGCTTTCTCGACCCATTCGAAAATTTTGGCCCCTTCATTTACGGTAGAATATGAGGGGGGGGGGGGACGTTTTCCCATATACACCGCCGAATCGCTGTTTAACTTCATTTGGAGTAAGTTCTTCTTTTGTGAGCAATTTAATAACAGCTCGATACTCCATTTCGAACATGTCACAATCTTCTACACATAGCCTTCTCTATACAATTATAGCCGAACAACTTAACATAGCGGAGCGGAAATTTACAGCTGCAATTATGTACTTAATAGGTGAGGTATAACACCAGATAAGATTTTTGTAAAGACGATGATCCTTATCAGCGAGACCGGAAACTTACGAAACTACCCTCGTACACATACAAAATAAATTAAAAATAAAGTAATTTTGGAACAATGTAGCTAAAACAACAACACAGACGTAGGAATTGATAAAACACTAAAATAGTAACTAAAATATCGCTAATTTCGAGAAACGTGTGTTGTTCTTCAAAGACAGAAAACGTGTGAAGGTGGTAAAAGTAAATATTGAATCTCGAAGGTAACGTAATGAGTGGAAACAGAATAAACAAACAACAAGGAAAAAAATGAGAATGAAAAATAATAAAGAAAATATATATGAATAAATGAAAACATTAAAACAATAATGGCAGTTGTAAGGGAAGTATTAACAAGTAAGATTTAAGCCCGGTAGTATATGTTCTTTATGCAAAAATATATCTCTGTCTGTCTATCTCTGAGGTAGCTTTCAGGTACATGAGTCGGTAAATATTAAATTAAATGCATCATCAAAATCTTTATAGTGAGGCAAGGCATGTTAGGCAACCCGCAAGGGAGACTTGATTTTAACAGAACGTCTATGATTGTTCATGCTAGTGAAACAACAGTAGAAGTTAAACCAATATAAAATGATTTGTAAAGTTTTCAAGCAAATATTTGTACATTTTTAGAAGAACAGGAGCAAAAGAAACAATCTTAAATTATTCGGATTAATTAGGGCTATGCAACGGATGACATGACATAATAAGCGCACAGTTTTCATATTTAGAGTGTTGACAAAGTGAAGAACTAGTGATAGGATGGGGTAATTTGGATGGGGATAGCTTGCTGTTACATTTGTATTATTTACGGACGCTATTTAACATCTCAGGTCATCAGCGTTCCATTACATTCAGGGCGTGAAACGGCCGATAAATTTTGCTCAGATGCCTCTTCTTTCAGGCTTGACGTTCTTTTTCGAGCCGTAAATCGAGAACCCGCTTCCGAAGGAAGCCATACTTAAGATTTTTACGTTCCAAAATATCTATCGATTCTGACTGGGAATGAACCCGCGATCTTGGGTTTAGGAGGCAAGTTGGTTATCACTACATCACCAGGGTCGACAGGGATAAGTTGCGGTGAAATATACTTTTAAGGTTAGGTGGATGTTCTAAAAGTAAGGCGGGACTTTTAATAAAAGTAAGGCGGGGTTTTTAATAAAAGTAAGGCGGGGTTTTTAATATGTGTGTCAAGAGATGGAAATTGTTATAAAGAGAAAAAAGAATAGTCTTTTGTTATGCAGGGTATGACAGTATGTATTAACTCATACATTATTAGCTATATTTTTGTATAAAGCGCATACTCCACCGGGTTTAAATCCTTGTTAATATTCCCCTTTCCTATTTTTGTCAATATTTACAATTTTTAAATTGTGAATATACAGAGTGGCGTAAAAGAACTGCACACTTAGTGAATTTCAGTTAACATGTGATTTCACTTCTTTGTACTGTTTGTTCAAAAGGAGGAAGAATAGAAAATTGGGAATGAATCGTAAATAATAGTTGAAAATGTTAACGAAAGAGGAAAGGATTTTTGCTGTAAAGATCGATTACCAACAAGGTTTAAGTGCTGTATTGAGGGAATGGAGAGAAAATAACGAGTCAGATCCACCATCACACATGGTTGTTTACAATGTATTTTACAATTTTGAAATTGAAGGTTCTGTTTTGAATTTAGCTCATAGTGGGCGATTTAGTACAGTATATGAGGAAAATGAACTCAGTATCTGTCTGGCTGTCACGACTAGCCCAAGAAAGTCTACAAGATGATTAGCGGTAGAATTTCCAGCAATGTCACGTCTGTCAATCCAAAAGATGTTGCAGCAGCAGAAGTTCTATGTCTGGCCCACGGTTTGTTGGAAGATGTTCCAGACATTTTGTGAGATTATACTTGATCAGTATCGACATGACCCCAATTTCTTTCGAAACATTGTGTGGTCGGATGAGACTACCTTTAAGTTATCGGGACATGTAACCCGATATAACTTACTTATTGATACACGGAAAACCATCGTGTTGTTTTGGAGCAAGCGCTAAATTAACCTGACGTAAATGTGTGGGGTGCAATATCGGCACGAGGTGTAACTGGGCCGCACTTTATTGACGGGTATCTCGATGGTAACAAGTACTTGGCTCTACTTAGAGAGGTTACACCGGGAATTTGGGCAACTTTGATCAACTCTACTTCCAGCATGATGGAGTTCCTGCGCATTACGTTCCAGTTGTTCGGACGTACGTTTTCAATAGAAGAGTGATTGGAAGTCGTGCAGCAATTGAATCCCCACCACGATTCTTTGTTATTACCCCAATGGATTTCTTCCTTTGAGATATGGCAATGACGAAGTGTACGAAAGGAAACCGCAAACTGTTGAAGAGTAGAGGACACCTTCCACAATCTGCACAACATTCAACCCGTTTGCATATGTGTCAGTATGTTCCAGGTAGACTCCAATTAATGCAGAAGGAAATAATTTGAACACAAAAAGAAGTGCATTTCCTTTGTTAACTGAAATTCAGTAAGTGTGTAGTTACTTTTGTGCCACCCTATATATTATTTTTATTTTTCCTTCCTGTCTTTTTCCCCTTGTTGCTGTTTTATCAGTTTTCACGCATTACGTTACCTTCGATATTCAATATTTACTTTACCACGTTCACTTGTTTTCTGCCTCTGAAGAACAACGCATGTTGGAAATATAGGGACAATTGTGTTACTGTTTAAGTATTTTTTCAATTTTTTCTTCTTTTGTTCTTTTTACACACACACACACACACACACACACACACACACACACACACATATATATATATATATATATATATATATACAATCATTTTATTACACACGTTCCTCAATTAAACAACAAAATACAACATTGACCAATTTTTTGCATATACATAAACATTCTAGCATAAACATGCTGCAGCATACTGGATCTGCAGGAAAAGTAAAACATCTATAATTGGATATCAATAAGCATAAAAAGTCACTAAAGAGCAATTTATAAATACCATATGATCTACAACTTAAACATCTGTGATCTGTCCATTGTCCAATATTCTATATATGCAGCTATCCAATGAATTAAGAACCAGCCTGTGGTGATTTCCCACTAAGCCCATGCGCACGTGTTTCAGCCTTTTACTAGAGTAAGGCCAGGCTAGCTGCTGGCTGTCAATGTGAATCTGATAGTGATTTATTTATATTGAGTTATGAGTTTTGGTCTGTATTTAATCGCGAGGCTCTATATATGTTTTTACTGTACAGTGTGTATTTATTTATGATTCATATGTCTTAACTCAGTCCGTTCATCAAGTTAAGACGATTTGGAGAAAGATTCTTGGGTGTAAAAGTTCCAGATCCTACAACAATTCATAATCTTCATAGTGAATTTAGAACATGGGTAGTGTACATTCTAAAAAATCGCATAGGATTCTCACTGAAGAAATTATTAGTAACATCGGTCAGCGTTTGGAGAATTCCCCCAAAATCGCTTAGATATCTTTCACAACAGAAAGAGACAGCCACGGGTGGCGAAGTCGTTAAGGCGCGAATTCGTGAGCGGGAGGTATGGGTTTCGAATCCCGCCAGTTCCGTCCTCCCTGACTGGGGTATATTCCAAGTTTTCCTCAGTCCTCATAAATGCCAAATGTCGGGGAGGCACCCCAAATATAGGCCTGGAACGTTTCCTTCCTTAAAAATAAAATCCTTTCGCAATATATCATTTCATCTCATGTATCATAAGTGTACATCGCCTGTGGTGCCTCAGTAGTAAAAACGGGCGTAAGACAGTACTAAAAAAACAGAAAAACATTTCTTATACCTCAGTGCAAGGATTTATAACTTGTTAAAGTTAATACCATATTAAATAACTGTGGCACAAGCTCTTCAACCAAAAAATTCTGTGCATAGTGCAGTCTGAATAGTGTATACAATGGAGAAAGAGGACTATTTTGAATATTTTTCTCGGGCGAGGCTTGATTCCACCCCTTCATGGCTATGTGTGTGTACAAAACAATGGTTATTGGAGTGGAGAGGTGAGAAACCTGATATTATGCATGAATTTCCCCTCCATGACGAAAAAATGGTATATGAGTGGAGAAAAAAATTATAGGGCCTGTTTTCCCTCAGCAAAGTTGATGCACCCACATTCATTATTTGACCTTCTTTCAACAAATTCTGCCAAAGCTAATTCAACGAATATTTCGACAAGAGAAAGTGAAAGAATATTTCAGAATAACAGAGTAATTAGTAAGTATTTATGACCTCTCAGTTCCCCAACCTAACCCCTTGATTTTTATCTAGGGTGAATTAAAAATATCGTATACTAGACAAATTCACATGCTATGAAAGAATTGAAGCCAAATATCCCCTAGTAAATATCCAGCTCTTAAATGTTTACAATTCAAGTTCAAAAAACAACCCCCCCCCAAAAGAGAACTAACATTCCAACTATTCACTTTTGTATAATTATTTCATTCAAGTGATAAAATTCAGTTTTGCATGTAATAAACCAAAATAATGTCACCATATTTGTATAAATATGAAGTTAGCTCTCGCAAATACACACAAAATATTTAAACAATATTAATATTTTCTTACAATTTCTAATTTACATACAAATAAGGTAAAATGTCTTATATAAATAAAAACAATTTCAGAAACATAATTTATAAATGGATTATTGTTACATCTTGGAACACATAGAACAAAATAAATCCCTCATACTGCTGCCAATAGTTGGCATAGGCCATAGGTTGTCCGTTCTTCCTTCTTTCGTGTATACATTCCAAAACTTTTACGTCAATGTCAGGATGTCTTCCTTTGCGAGGACCAGTGAATTTCATTTGACGTTACCCGAAGAGCTAAAAGCATTTAACTGCTGCAGCTACTGGGCCAAGTGTCCAAGTGCCCGAGCGGCTAGCCAGAAGTGAGCAACAGCGGAGAGAGTCACAAGTAGTAACTGGCACAGCTATTAGCTAGATAATAACGCTTCAGAATCAACGGTGCAATAACCAGGTGGTTAGAGCAGAATATTTGGTTCGAATACTACCATCCCATGTTTTTCCCCCCTCTGCCGGAGTTAAAGGAGATTTGGCACAATACAATGATTTACTCGTTGAATTAGTTGCTAATTGGAATTAGGGCAGTTTGCCACAATTACAATGATTTACTCACTAAACCACTGGGTCCAACTGTTTCTAGGATTTGCCCAAGGTCAGCCCACAGATTAGGTTAGTGTGTATATGAATTAGTGGCGAATTGCAATAAGAGCACATTTCCCACTGTTACAATATTTCACCCGCCTAATAATACCCTCATTACAGTGATTTACCTGTCTCTATCCATTTTTAAAAGTAAAGCGCGTGTGCATAAGTTCCGCTCTCTCCGCTGTCGCTTGCTTCTGGTTAGACACTCGGGTACATGAGCACTTAACACCAGCAGCTGCAGCAGCTAAGTGATTTTAGCCCTGCGGATAACGTCAAGTGTGAATTTCTTCCAACTAGCTTTAGTTATAAATATACTCAGCATAAAGAATTAATTTACGTTTGAAAGTAGCATTGTAAGATGTTCTTCTGTTTTCCCTCCATTTCGTGACTGTCTACTATTTAAACGCTCCTTGCAATAATAGGCCAACAATAAATGTAACGAAGTCGAGAATTGCAGCAATGCATTATGACGTAATTAACGATATATTTGAATGAAGTTACCGGCGAACTACGGAACTGATTTGCACTCGAATCTAACACACCATCGAATTTAATACGTACCACAATTTTGATTACAACATTTGGACAAAATGGTGCGTATTAGATTCGCGTAAATATGGTAATTGAGGAAACTGTTTTTATGGTCGTGAAAGCGACACTCTTAAGATACCTGCAGACGACAACGAGCACCACTCCTGTAGGCAAAACACCGCAAGTTGGTTCATTATTTATTGGATCTCTCTGCACACATTTGTTCCAGCTCACACTTTGTAGCATTCCCCCTTTTACAACAGGTAAAGGTTCCCAAGAGCAGTCATATTACTACGTTGGTCAGCGGTGACTTCAATTTTGGAATATTCAAATGCAGATGTTCCAAGGTTTATTCCTAACCTACACTCACTCAATGACGAAGTTTATTCCTTGTCCAACATCATACAACCGATTTTCCTGAACAAATAAATCAATCGATGTCGGAGAGGGTTCGTGCTATTGCACAATGGACATGCCTGAGAGGCCACCATCTGCAATCGAATTTCATTTACAGTTTCATATGTCGTTGATACCCTTTCAGTGTTGACATAAGCGAATTTTATATCTCAATAGCTGTGAATATTTATTCTCTATATTGGGCAGAGTTTAGGACTGACTACCCAGGAATTTGTATATTTCTGTTTAAGTCCATAAGTATTCATTTTTATATCTTCCCTGGGAGTTTACAGAGTTCTCGATAGGTCTCAATATTTTTTATTTGTTTTATTTACAGACGTTCTTTAACATCTCAGGTCATCAGCGTCCCATTCAATTCAGGGCGTGAAACGGCAGATAAATTTTGCTCAGAGGCCTCTTCTTTCAGGCTTGAGGTTCTTTATCGTGCCGTACATGTACCCACGGCTTTACTTCCCTACCGAAGAAAGACATACTTAGGATTTTTACGCCCGAAAAAATCCATAGGTCCTGGCCGGGTTTGAACCCGCGATCTTGGGTTTAGGAGGCTAGTTCTCTTAAAATAGTTTTGACACTCTGCTATACCCGTGTTGACACCGTTAGACATATACTATTCTTGCGTTCTAATGTTCATCTCATCACCCTGAATAAAAAGTTTCAGAATTAAGGCCGCACCTTTAACCGGAACACCAGTCATCCTTTGCATTGCTGAAGTGGGAGTTGTTCCCTACCAATATGATGTATCTTTCACGTTCATAAGGAATATCTCAGCACCTATTTAGTCCTAAATTTGAAGTTGGGTTCAGTAATCATTAAACATCTGCTATAAAAATACAATGCTTATGAATTAAAATTAATTTCTGCTGACTTGATGAAATTGAATTTCCTTAATGCGCTACAACTCCCAAGATGCAGCTCGCCTGATTCTGCGACTGTTTAAACGAGACAAGGCGCAAGCAGTTTGTACTTGTTATCATGGCTGACGATAATGAATGCTGCTGCTTCTACGGAGACATATTAGGTAAAGTATAAACGGGCAAACCTTTAACTGCTGGCGAGAAAATTATTTTAAACGTTTTTTCAAAGTTCAGCAAAAGTATCCGGTACTCGCAATAAAGGAGGTAGTAAACCTAACCTCAGAATTTATCTATCTCTTGTCGTTACGTCGTTTATACTTGTGCTTCTGACAACTAGACAGTATTCTTGGCGCGAATTGTGGAAGGGTACGTTGTTTATTGAGTTAGGATCACTCTAAGAGTAAATAGACATTAGGAGGGGGTAGTGTCTGCACAACTTACCAGATCCTATTCAGAGTAAACCTGTTACAGAACCACGCCGTTGTATAAAGTGTTAATATATCAAAAAACTTGAGACCTTAACTTCACTATGATAATATGTGTTATGGTTATAATCCTCGTACAAACTATAGTGTAAATTGAAATATGAATAACTGCAATATGTCTACAGCTTTTCCCAATTATCTCAAATATCCTCCCAAAAATAAACTAATTAGTAATGGAGTTTTAAATCCAAACCAATTCAAAACTCATTCAGCCATTATGGAAATTACAGCCCCCTCAAGTTCTAAGGTTATCAGTCTATGTGACACCATGAAACAAATTTTATCACCTGAAAAGAAACCCAAGTCAAGAAAGAGAAACATACGATCAACATCCTGAAACTCAAAAAACCAAGAGGACCAACTGCAGTAAAAAGAAACCATATATGTAAATGCAGACCATTAAATAGTGAGATGTCTTAAACTGAGGGTTTACTTTTGAACTAGATGATATCACTTTTAAAAATTGATCAGCTTACATTAAAATTTAGAAATGAAAATATCAGGACAATGAAGTAGAGAATGTGAAATGTTTTATCTAGAAGTAACCCTTAGTATGAATGGAAGGTGGACTAAACAGCAGAGCGAATGTCCGATGTTTTGCATACGTGCCTGCGGGTGCCTGCGTTCCTGTAACTACTTACAGCGCCATGGTAAGCTGTCATGTTCCGGCTCTGAAATATGAGGCTAGGGAAATTGAGCACCGTCTGAATATAAACCAAAATGAATTTCTAAAGTGGGCGTCAATTTGGAATTTGCGAAGACACTGTTTATTGTAGCTTTAGAATAAATAAATATTGGTTGTGCATAATAAAAGGGGATCACACAAGGTTAAGGGTTTTATGCTACCATCACCAGATTAACAGTTGGGATCAAAGGTACTGGGCGGTGAGAATTAAAAGAAGCTTAGAGAGTTTCGGGATGGAATGGGTTTTGGTAAAGGTAACAAGGAATCAAATTATATTTGCAGGAAGTTATGTTAAAAAAAAAAACAAGACATTAGAGGTGAAATGCCCAGCGAAATGTCACTTAGTTTGGCAATGAACTCAAAACAGATAGGGCGGAAAAGTGCACATGCATTTCACGAGTTTCCAAAATATATCGGATCTAACGTGACTTAGATTGGGGGTGTGGACGGTTACCAAAATAACAGATGAGGATGAGCAGAGACAAAGAAAACTGCAACGCGTTCTATTGCACTGTCCGAACAGTGAGGTTGAATGCGCTAGGAGCTAAGTTTGCTAAGGCGAATAGGGATAGGTTAGCATGTTGGGATCTGTTTGCACAACTGGCCAAAGCTGGGCTCTTTTTCTGCAAAGTGTGTGGAATTCGAATCGCTTTCTTGGAGTGAGCGGTCTCTTGAGTCTGAATATGTGCCCGCACATGTCTGTGTAATAATTATGTTTGTAAAAATTGCATAATAAATACACTCTTAACTCTTACATTGAACTATAGGTGAGGAATCTCAAGTAACGTGTGTTTGAGGAAAAGGTGGTAAATGCCATGGTCAAAAGTGATTAGAATTGTGCGATCACAGACATTTCTATTTTATATAATTTTCATATAAATAATATCATTTCAGGGAATCCTTCTCATTATATTTCCTTAAAATTTTATACACAAAGTTTCACTACGCCATCTGCAGCGACAAGCGGCAGCTTTGTATGCTAAAACTGAAGTCCTAGTTTGAAACAGCATAAAAACGAGCTTTGCATTCCTTCACGAGCTGAAGGGAGCATTTTTGTATGCACCTGTTGTTCTTTTCCTCGTCCATTCTCTTAAAGGCAACTCTCACCCTAAGGAATTTCATTATGTGCTGCCGCCTTTCGACCGAACGTTCAACCATCCACTTCAACAACCACCTCAGCCACAACACGCTCGATACTCGCTTGAACAAGGAGTGCAGGAGAAGGACAGGCTTAGGTTGCCAAAGTTACGCTGAAATATCTACAGCGTTGACATTTAGTTGATAAAGGTAGGGATTTCCTCAAGTTTATTGTGTCTTATATTTGGAACAAGAAATACTCTTTGACAATAGCAGAATTATTTACTACATGTTTAGCGTTGTGTACATACATTTCTCTATTATATTCTATTCGAGAAGTCTAAGAGACCTGTCGGTCCTAGTGGTGTAGTGTTAATCATACTTGCTTCCTAAACCCAAGATTGCCGGTTCAAACCCGGCCAGGATCGATGGATTTTTTCGGGCGTAAAAATCCTAAGTATGGCTTCCTTCGGAAGGGAAGTAAAGCCGTGGGTCCCGTATCGTACGTTTGTGGCACTAAAAGGAACCTCAAGTCTGAAAGAAAGGTCTCTGAGCAAAATTTGTCGGCCGTTTCACGCCCTGAATCAAATGGGACGCTAATGGCCTGAGATGTTAAAGAGTGTCCGTAAATCAAACAAATCAATAATCTAAGAGACCTGTGACAACATTAATTGTCAATAGTATGTAGTTTGTTCTTTTCGCGCGATATTGTTATCATTGTTGTTCAACGGCGGTTCGCACTATTATAAACCAGGGGTGCACATAACATTTATTCGATTAAGAATAGTGTAGAAAAAATGGTTATTACGAGTAATATTATATTTTATTTCTATTTTTTTGTTTTTTACTTTTGTCTTTTTATTTTGTTAAACTTAAACAAAACTAACTTAACTTATGATTTTTTTTAAACTTAAACTTAAGTAATTTATGACAAAAGTAACATTTATTTCATTAAGAATAGTGCAGAAAAATTATAAAAATAAAGCAACTAGTTATAAAGATTTATTATGGAGTAATGTTATTTTTATGTTCTATTATTTTTATTAGACTTTAAGTAATTAACCTAACCTATGATTTTTGTTAAACTTAAACTAAACTAACTTATAAAAAGTATCGTTTATTAGATTAAGAATAGTGTAAAAATTATGAAGATTTAAAAAACTAGGAACATTTATTCTGAGAGAAAAACGTTTACAAGTATTAAAAAAATATCCATGGGGAGTCGAGCCTACGACCTTCACATCATTAACACGAGTCTCTAACTTACTGGGCTAATAAAACTTCATTCTCGGATTGGAAGTTATTTGCCTAAACCAATTGCTACTACCAAAATCGTAACCAAGTCGGCAGCATTCGTTACAGTTCGGCACTGCCGGCTGCAGATGCGTTCAGCAGGTACGGCCAAGTCAGTTAGAACAACTGCGCGCTGATGAGAACTCCAGTGTCAAGCATGCAACACATGTGAGCAACGGTTTTGTACATGCACGTGTTGTGAAATGTCATTCATCATTTTTTGTAAATAGTTTCTCCAATTTTAGTGTTCGTAAAAGTAGATGATTTTATATTGTGATTAAAGTAAATATGACGGAGAAGACTGAATTTTGATCAAATTGAGTACCGTCCAGTGAAAAAGTATTTATTTTTGAAAGGCTTGTCCAGCTAGGAAATATATCCAGATATACATTAAGGGTTTTTGTCATTTGTACGCCAGTATTAAAAGTTTGGTTGCAGAGTTTAAGAGAGGAAGAATAGATATCAAACATGAACTTCGTTTCTGTGTCCAGTACCGAAAATGTTCATGCTGTACATGAATAATGTTGGAGTATAGACGAATTTGGCTGAAACGCCTAGCAGAAACTTTGAACGTCTCCTATGAACGCGTCTATAACACCGTATATTGATTATGATTTGGATATGAGAAAAATCACTTCTAAATGGATCTCAAAATTCCTGAATGGTAATCAAAAACGACTCAGGAAAAGGACGCGAATATTGGAACCAAAACTTGTACAAGGGACAGATTTTGGGAAACAATGAAGGCGTCTCTTTCTATGGGGTAGCACAATAAGCCTCATAGACTGACGTGCCAAAGGATGCTAAAACTCTATTACCCCCCGATATTTAATCTAATCTATTAAATTATGGTACAAAGTAGTAGTGAAAAGCTACTTTGCAGCACTAATCTTCAACTGTTTTATTCCCGTTCCGCTTGACTGCTACTTTCAGTTCTAAAATTAGATAGGCATTAGTTTACACATCTACGTAGCTTATTTAAGTGTTATATGGAAAAATATAACTTAAGTAAATCAAATCAACACTCTCCTAAACTGTGAATTGAACGTATGCGAAATGTTTAACAGTAATTGGCTAGTGTTTATGGAAAAGTTACTCAAGTGTTTACGTCCACATCCAGGGCGATAAAACTACTTCAAATTTTGATACCATATAATATTTACGAAAAATGAAGAACATTTAATAAAATCTTATATCTAAAAATCCTGACCAGTAACAAAAAATGACTCTCGTACTCGTTACCAGTGAATAAAATGAAGTAAAAGTATACTGCTTTAATCTGTGAAGCGTACTTTTTATTGACCAGTATTATTTTTAAAATTAAACAAATAAAGAAGCAAAAGTTATTTTTTTCAAACTTTTAGAAAAGTATATCACTAAAATTCTAAAAATTTATTCGGAAAAAAAAAGTTAAATAAATGATACCATATCAAACCATCTTTAAAACTAAATGGAACAAAGGTCAATAAAATTGCTCTATGAACTCTTAGACTCCAACCGAAATCAATTCTTTCATTTTTGATGTCAGGACATTACCACAGCGTTTCATACAGTTTGTAGTAATTCGCTGCAATAGACCGTGCTCTCTCACCTTTCACTGTGGGGCATGTATCAGTTACATCAATTGGAGAGCAGTCAAAACAGGGCGCGCTTCTCATTATGCAAGACGGGTTGCCTATCCATCAGGCGGTATATGCTGTATGAGAGAGCACGGTGCAAAAACGAAGCAAAGTAAAAAGTAGATACATTACTATTATTGTGGTATCGTTTCCAACAACTGTTTTGTTGCTAATAACTTATAGTATCTTAAGGGGGTATTTATTTGTGCTCATGATAAATAAACATTTTGAATGGTACAAGTGACATATGCATTTAAATATAGGAGAATCATATGAATTCCCTCGCTTCTTCTTTACATATAGCCACTAATATCAATAACAACAACTAGGGGTAGGATTTAAGCACACGATCATTCAAAGCAAACAGTAAAACCTGTGGAGTTTTCCATCTTTGTAACTTGGTCACCTACCTAATTTTGCTACTTTTTATGAGACCAACTATTTCCTATATTTTTGTCCACCTGAATAACTTAGTATTTGGCTATTGTTTCATACTTTTATAGACATTTTAAATTGTATATCAACATATATCAAGGCTGAAAAAAGCTTTATTTTTGTCTACTCTGAGAAATTCTAAAGATTGTAATGCTGGCCTTCAAACGATGGTTTTCGACGTATGAACAAAAGATATGCACGTACTTCTTACCTGCAATATGAGGTTTTACTTCCATTAGACAGAGTTAATGATGCTTGCCATTCTTAATAGCAGAATTATAAACATAGAATACGGGGAAGGCAAACCTTATTGTATATGAGTATGAGAAAATGTGACAAAAGAGATACCTACTGCTAGACAAGGAGAGTAGAAAAAGTGCAAAATAAAACCTTATGCAGAATACGTACGCACAGAATTGCTTGAGTGAAATCACGGCTAGTTCTTTTCATTGTAAGAATTGACAATTTCAGCATATCTAAACGGAAACGACAGTTTGAGCTAAGAGTGGATATAAAGAAATAAGAGATGGACTTAAATTCTAAAGGTAGAACTCAACGAAAAAATTTCAGAGCAGTTTAGAATTTCTAAATGCATTGTTTGAAACATTCAAAAATATAATAATCTTATAACGAAAACTTGAAAAGAAAATGGCAGCACATATAGAAAAAGAAATTTACTGAGAAAAGACGAAACACAATTATCTTGGACTGTTTTCTTCCAGTCGTACAATTGAATGGTTCTAAGCTATAAACTAAAGCCAAGAAAACTGCACGGCTCTGAGCATTGAAAAGTTCCATACTAGTAATGGGTGGTTAGAGGCGTTTAGAACATCAAACATCATCAATTTCAAAAGAATCTACCAGAGTGGATATTGATAGCAATCGAAAACTGGAGGACCGCCACGGATGGCCGAGGTCGTTAAAGCCAAAATGGTGAGCCGGAGGCCTAGCTTTCGATTCCCGCCAGGATCGTCCTGCCTAATTGAAGTTTTCTCCAGGTTTTCTTCAGTCCTCATAAATTGCAAGTGATGAGGATTGTACCCTAAACTTATGCCTGGAATGTTTCCTTCCTTAAAAAAAAAAATTGCCAATTTATATTTTATCTCATATATTATCGATGTCCGCCGCCTGGTGCCTCATTAGTAAAAACGGACGTTAAACGTTCTTTTAAAAAAGAAGACTGGAGAAAGAAATTGCTCGAAATTTTTAAAGAATATGCTCTTACTCATAAAAAAATCTGTGGAAATAGACTTGCAGGTCTGCATCATTGGTGTACTGAGAGCTTCCGGCTAACACCGTGTGAGCCTTATCTGGGCTACCTGAGCTGTCTTTCTTTTACTTGTTTATAGTACTAAGGGAACTGGAAGTGCAGTTAGTGGGGAGTGATGGGTTAGGTTACGCTTGAGCCTCATAGTAACGGGGAATAAAAAGCTCCCAGTCATTAACTGGGAACGAAGATGGTAAGATGCCGGGAGTCATGCATAACCTTAGCCTTACATGTTCCCACAGGGAATTAAAGGAGAGGTTGGCAAGAGTGGGCGGGAATTACTTTAATCATCCATTAAATTTTTGTACGTTCGCTTTCAGTTAGTTTTTTTTCTACCCCCCCCCCTTTTTTAATATCCACTGTCAGATTTAATGTTTTTATTAAAGGACTTTCGTCCGTGGCCTACATTGGGCCACCGTTCGGGCTTAATTTACATAACTGTACAGTTATGTTATTTTGCAGTTAATCGTTGTTCAGGTTCAGGTTATTTATTGATTCTTTTGTACCTGCTACAGTAAGGCAACTTTTCAGGTTTTATGCATGGCGTTTGGTACAACTTTTTAATTTTGTTTGCATGCCTTGTGGTTTTGAGCGTGGAGCTTATTATATGGTCAAGACTAATTTGACCAAGAAAACAATTCCTATTGAGTATTGTTTCTATTTGGGACTTTCGGAGTGCTGATGTTTTGCGGTGATTTGTTGATTTTACAATGAATGGTTTGTGGTGCTTAAGCCTACGGTATCATGCTAAAACCAGTTGCTTATTCTACTGTACAATTCCTAACCTAGATGCTTAATTTTACTGTACTTTTTTTTTCCTTGGTTTGTCTTTGCAGCTTAAAATACGCGAATTCGCTTTGTTTTCTATGACGGAGTTCACCTGATCCTGTGCTGCTTATCTGAGTGTTTGAGTGCGCTCTGATTTTTACCATGTCCTTTTACAGCGGTTTGCAATGTTTCCAGGAGTGTGAGAGTTTGGAGTTCTGTGTGATTAAGTCTATTAGAGGTCAGGATGGGTACATGTAGGCGTCTTCTTAAACATATATTCTGCTGTTTCTGGAGTGAGAGCAGGTTAGTATGTGTTGTTTGACCATACTGTGCATGCATACAGGAGTATTTATTTGTTGGATGAAGGCTCTGTACAATATTATTTTAGTTTTCAGCTGAACCGCTTGTTTCTGAAAATTGGAATGCATATGTACATATATATATATATATATATATATATATTGTTTTGCTGTTTCTATACTGTTATTTATTTGGTTAGTCCAGTTGAGCCTCATGTCAATTGTTACACCAAGGTACTTTGCTGTCGACTTGGTGGAGAGATGTTGGTTTCCTACAGTTATTGTAAATTCAGGTTTTTTGTGTTTCTTTGTAAGTGCATTAGTTGGCATTTATTGGGTTTGATGACTATCTTCTAGGCCTTGACCCAGCCTAGGAACTTGTCTGTGTACCTGTGGAGTTCATTTTTATTGAACCCGGGGTGGGATTTGATTGTAGAGAACGGTATTGTCAGCTTACAGGAGAGTTTTATATTTGTGGTCAGATCGGATGTCGCGTGTAAAGAGGGTGTATAAGAAGGGTGCTAGGACACTCCTTGGGGTACTCCGGCTGTCATGAGACAATGTGGTGATTTTTCTTCCGCAACCTGTACCTGGAAGCGGCGTGTTTGCGAGTAGCTGGCCAGGAGATGTATGGCGTAGTGTTGGTAGTTTAATCATTGTTGAGCTTGTCCTGCTCATTTATATATCTAAGAGCGGGCTTGAAAGTACAGCCTTCTTTCTTCTCATTGTTCGGAATTTTTTAAGGAAAATAAAGATAAAGGATATAAGGGTATAACAAAGAAAGGTTGGAAAGGAAAGCTTGGGATAATTGGGAGCCAAAGGAGCTAGGTGATGAGGTTGCACTCTCGGATTCATAGGTGATATTGACGCTGGCATGTAATACATGTCAGTAGTGAAGAAAGTTGTCCTGAGACAAGTTTGGCCGAGGCACAGCTTACTCCTGCGGGGAGGTGATAGATTAAGAGAGGAATATATTCTTTAATCATCTATTTCTGTATTTGGGGTGATGCATTTGATGTGATTTGTATTCCGGTGTTGCTTTGTTGCTGTAGATTAAGGTTCTATAGAGAGAACTGAAAGCTTCCATGCTTCGGGTGATGTCATCTTCGATGGCGGTCTGGATGCGTGAATTTTCTGTAATAGTTTCTTGATGTGGGCCAGCACCTTATCCTGAGAGGCAATGTGCATGGTCCGCGGTTCGGAGTAAGCCCCCTCAAGAGCGCTAAGACATATTGAGATGGCATTGTTAAATACGTTGATGAGTTCGGTATTGTGGGTCAATAGAGACGTGTCCTTTTAATGATGTTTTCTACATGCTGTGGGACTGTCTCGTTATCCCCGTTTATGTGAGTTGGTTTATTTTTTTTAATGTTTCTATGCTTTCACATACCATCCACTCTGTAAAGCCGTTGCAGGTCGCAAGGTACACAAAGAATGATATGTGAAAGCATAGAGATATTAAAAGAATCAAATAAGACAGCAGATAGCTCCACGGTGTCTGGAGAAAACTATTAAAAGGACACGTTCCCATTGACTGACTCCGACCAATTCCACTCTCAAACATATAAACGAGCAGGCCACAGCTGATATCGGATAGAAACACCGAAGAATCTCACAACATATGGGCGAAACCTCGCTTTTAAATAACTATAAGACCGTAAAGCTAAGGAAAGCATTTCTAATTGATGTCTTATCTTTCAGTCCATCGACTTATGAACTCTTTTCGTTTATACCATAGTATTGATAGATAGTGAATTGTTTCTAAAATAGACAAAAATAAGTTAATATCAACTAGTAATTGACTCTATGGCCTGGTATAAGTTAATAAATTTACCATGTTATGTAATTACATGTTCATAAACCGAGTTCACATTTTCCGTTATTTAGTAAAACGTGTGTGATACAATGACAGGCATACTTTGTAAACATATCAAGTTTTACTGCATTGTAGTATACATTTAAGTAAACAAAATTGATTTATAGAGTATGCGCAATTGTTACTGACAGCATACGTACTTTCATTTTCCTGGAAGATTTATAAATGCCGTCATTAAACACTAGTCATTTTTCTGAGGGGAAAGAAACATTTCCCTCCTGGCAGAATGAAATTAATACCTGTACAAACTCTCTATGTGTCCGCTATATTGGTTTCCTGGTTAAGACTACGCGAGCGGTATCCTTTTATAATTTTTCCAAGGCTTTTAAGGCCGGCGTTCATGTTATCAAAATTTAAAAAGTTTGTGGTCTAAGTTTTGCTTCAAAACCTAAACTTTTGCTGACAATTGCGGTCAGCAGTGTAATTAGTTATAACTTGAAATTGTAGCTGCATGTAAATAATGTTCCGCGTTAAAGGAAAACAAAACAGGCAGATACATTACACACAATAAAATACAAAACACAATATTTTGAGTCAAAAATCTTTGTATCAAGCAAGGGGTTCGGAGTTGAAAAATCGGCTGCTGGTAAACAAGAATAGACGATACCTTACATCAACCAGACGCAAACAAAAACAGAAGACTAGCAGAGTGGCAAACTGCAAAAAACGGCTATTTACAGAAGAAATGTATCGATGAGCCAGACAGTCGAATAGAAAGGCGTAATGAAAATCATGTAAAATTAGCATGTATAATACTACACAAAATAATAGAATAACAAAACTAGTAACTAAATAAACTAATAAGAAGTGAGGGAGTGCAGGCTTTGTGTAACACTATAGTGGCCATACCTTTGTCTCTTAAGGTGGATTCGCATCGGGAACTTTTGTATAGTTTTATGACATTTTGTATTATGCAGACTTGCTCTATACAAAACAAATGAAGGGTATTTACATTTGTATAGGACATTATAGCAAGTCAGTTTCAATATGAAGGAAGCTGTTTGTTGTGGAAGAAAATAAGAAGGAAAAAGGCAAAACTCAGGTGGTAAACAAAACGTATTTTGCTGAAAAGGAATTCACATATCTCGTTTCTACCTGATGCTGAAGTGTTTGACTTATTTATTTTCGTCAATTCCCTGTTGTACTGGTATTTTAAGTTGTGTTTACTATTTTTCCACTTCTCCAACCTTAACTTTGTGGACACAAGCAAGTTCATGTAGACAATCTTTTGTGAAATTTCTTCTGAAATCTGAAAATATATATCCTGGTTGAGTGGAAAGAAATACTAATGGCCTTAACTCTGGCAGCAAAAATATAACATTCTATTATTTAATTCCTAATTACAGAATAGATTATTTATGTCCCTTCCGTATTTAATCGTGGTGTTTTCCCCCTTTTTTTATTTAAAGTCATGCAATTTTTTTAATTTAGAAAAATTATAAAATTCTTACATACTTTAAGTAAAAAATATTTTATACTAGAAATATTATTTTTTCTGTTGTAATTCTAATATTTCTCAGAAAACGTGCATTAAAAATTAGAGAGCTAGGAGCCCCCATTAGCTCTTAATTTTGATGTTAGTAAAGTAGCTTTTAACTTGCATACTGTCGAACTATGATATTCGATTACTGTACTCTACAGCCCATGAGCTTCATTTTCCCTAGAGGATGTTGATATATATTCTAAAAGAGACTGTACTTTAATATGAAAAGGCTTTAGAACTCAGAGGACCTAACGCAGTCCTCGCAAACGGCATACTAGGTACATAAAGGCTGTCATTCGAGCCGAGCCATACACATTTCCCAGTGAAGTGCTTACTTTATGCTGCAGGGAGATTGTAATTTGAGATGCGTTTTCCTCGCAGCACTTGAGTTTGTTTTGTGAAGGAAAGTGACGAAAATGCCTTGGTATGCCGTGTGTTTACTCCCTAGATTCAATTCCATCCACACGTCTCTCGTGTTTCAACGCAAATGATATTCACAAGCGATTTCCGCAAGTGCATAAAGGTGGTCTCTATCACGAGATATTTTTGCATCCATATTACTTCGATACGCATATAGATATCCCAAACTACATTTCATGTCCAATAAATATTTCATGTTTTTTTCTACTAGATATCTTCATCTTTTCTATTCAGCAGCAGTAAAAGACAATCGTGTTCCATCAGCGCATATGAAATTCCTGCAGACTCTATCCTCTGTCACTAAAAATATTTCTGAAGAGTGTTAGAAAATTAGATAACAAAACAGTATAAGAAATATTTCATGGAGCAAGAAAAGTGTAGTAATTTATGTGAGATAAAGAAACCGCACAAAACACTTAGAATGAATATATATATATATATATATATATATATATATATATATATATATAGTGGAAGAGAAACAGTATGGGAAGCATGCGAGTCTAGATCAGTGATTCCTAAACTTTTTAGGGACGCGGCTCCATTTTGTTTGCATTATGTTTAACCACTATCCGAAAAGTTAAAGTCATATAAAACAAGATTTTTTTATCAAAACTAGTGTATGTCATCCAATTAATAACATATTAAAAGCATGTAGTGCAATATGGCACGAAATTTCAATATCCAAATATCATTTTCAGTACTTCAAACTATAATTAACGCGTGCACTGTGATAACACACACATCAAAATTATCTAAGGAACAACACACGTTGAAAATATAAGCCTGGTAAGGTAAGTTAACTAAAGAAAAGCATGTGACTATAAACAAATGAATAGTCACCTTGCTTTAAAATGCTGCTCATACAATGTGTGATATAAAACGCCGGTCTAATAGTAGTCATAAAAAGTCAGAAGCCTGCAAAACTGGCATTTATCTCTAAATATAGATAAAATGCCACTAGTTGTGGGAGAAACTGCCACGTGTAATGGAAACGATGCAAGTTGTGCGAGTAATGTAAATTATATTTCTTATGCAAATATTGGTTTATTAACAGTTAAAAAAGTTAGCATGTTTTGAAATGACATGAGCGTTATTTAAATCGTTGTATCACATGAAATATTTAAATGCTACCTTGGTTAATTTTTCTTCTTTTTTTATCACTGTACAAACAATGAGAACATTGTTTTTTACTACGCGGGGATATGGTATATGTATTGTTTAGATTGTTGTGGTGAGTTCATTAATTATGGGGAGAAAAAGTTCGTCACGAAGAATGTTCGTTAGTGGTGGTTGGTTGTCAGATAAGTAAAAATTTCTAGAAGCAAGTCTTGTGCTTTAACCTGATTAGTGGTTGGGAGTTCCGTCACCTATGTAACATGTCGTAGGGAACACTACTAATAACGGAGTTGCAGACCGCCAAACAGGCAGGACGTATCGTGTATTACTCTTTCCTTCTCCCAGATCGCAGTTATGTAATATAAAGTATTTAGCAAATGTAACACTCACCCTTTGATACCTGGAAGAATGTAATAGACCTTATAATGTGATCTAGTGAAAAACAAAAGTTTTAATTTAACAAAAACTCTCTCTCCAGCGTAGCCAAGCGAGTACATAATTTCATGCTTTAGATATCATTGAATTAAAGCATTTTAAGAAAATGAAACAAGGGTTGTGACAATATTGTGAAATATTTTTACACTTCCGATAACTTGTCATCACGAATACTATAAAAGTAATTTTTACGGTTGTTATTAATATGTCACACATAATACATTGCCATTTTCACAATTTTCGTGTAGGTTTTTGCCATCATTTAGCGTTTTTTTTTTTTTTTTTTTTAATTTTTCAAACCTCCGTTTTAATGTTTGGTAGGTATTTTGGATACGTCCTATATAGTCATTTTTACACTGTTTGTATCTTCTATTGTACTGTCACAGAAACATACATATTTTTGTTTTGCATGTACAATTACGCTTAGTAACTAAAATCTTACATAAAGTATAAACATTGTTAACTTTAATAGATTCAAATAAAATAAGCATAACCCTACTGTCTTTGTTTCTTGAGATGCTATCCTACAGCAGCGACAAGGGGAAGATGTCATTTATTTTTATTTGGTAAATGAGATTTAGGTTACGCTACGTGGTCTAAAATGATGCTAAATATATCTATTCATAATGAGCACTGCACACGCAATACAGCAACAAAAACACATTATAAAAGCCCTACCCAACACTTGGCTGCAAAAAATGTTTTACGATTTCTCGGCTTAACACGAGAAGAATATGTCAATGCACTGTTCCCGTTATAATCAAACGCACGCTAACAATTGAACAGCATTGTCATCTGGCGCTAAAGGAATGAAATATGAACAACGTGGCGTCTTCGACAACTGGCATCTTACACCTTTTGATAGTCCTGGTTGAGTAGTGGTAACCATACTTGCATCCTAAACCCAAGATCGCGGGTTCAATCCCTGCCAGGATCAATGGATTTTTAGGGCGTAAAAATTCTATGTATGGCTTCCTTCGGAAGGAAAATAAAGCCGTGGGTCCCGTGTCGTACATTTTACGGCACGATAAAGAACCTGAAGCCTGAAAGAAGAAGCTATGCGCAAAATTTATCGGCTGTTTCACGCCCTGAATGGAATGGAACGCTGATGACCTGATATGTAAAAGAGCGTCCATAAATAAACAAAATCAACACCGAGTTACTTTTTATATAAATACATTATAACATTGAGTAAATAAATGTGCTTTGTTCTTTTTTATATTTACTGTCTAGCAACGGCAGAATATGCCACATAAGTTATGAAAATTTGGTTCTCATAAGGCACGCGGATATGCCTTGAGAGAGCAGTATATCAAGAAACGCTTCATCAATACCAGAAAACTGTATGAACGACACCTTGAGGATGACAAAGGGCAATGGGTAATTTCTCAAAATGAAGCTTTAATTTATGTATTTGGATAACACAACCGACCAATGAGCCAGAACAAAGAAAAGTTCTTCAAAGGTTCATGGTGGGTGCGACGAAGAGATTACTCGGTTGTATGGAGACTCATCTCAAAAGTTTGTATACATCCGGTCACTCTATCAGGTTACCCCTCACCTGGTATCACCGTAAAGCTGCTGAGATTGGTGTCCATGTGATATTCTTTAAAGCAATCCCTATGGGTTTTTTGCGGGTTTGCTTTGTTGAAGCAATCCCATCACCACTGAGAGTTTGGAAAGTCTTCCAAGATGTTTGGGCCAACATTCCTCTGCAGGCTTCTGCGGTGTAGAATAACAGCAGACCCTGGACATTACACCGGTGGTGACGAAAGGACATCTCGTCAGGAAACAAGGTAAAGAATATCTTCCCTGAATTGAGCAATCCTTACAATTAAGTGATTACCGAAATCTATAACTCTGTTCTGGCTTTTCCTCTCCTGTCTGATATGTAGTCATTGATTATTCCTTTGTACTATCTTTATCGATTTTCTAAAGGACGCAGAGATCAAAAGTTCTGTTTTAATACACTTATTGTCAAAGATTACCAAGGAAAAAGCGATGCTTCGTTTTTCATAACCGCATATACCTCCGCCTTCTGTAAATTTGCAAGTTTAAAGCATTTACTAAAGGAACGGCCTGGAGGAAACATGATACAAAGGAAGGGGGAAACGACTGGAGGGGAGAAAAAGCGAAAAAGCATAAAAAAAGGAACTACAGGAAGGGAAAAAATATCCAACAAGCGGGACGAAATGACTGGAAGGTAAAAAATCCATCATGCAGCATATAACCCGATTCTCATAAAAAAAATATTAAACAGATTTCTACGAGAAAAAAAAAACCACATCATCAATTGCAATTAATGCTTTTGTTTTCGATTGTATATGGAATGCTTATATCGCAAGCATAAATTTCACTTAAAGTACAGTATATGAAACAGATTTCAATTACGTTTCAATAATGTCCACAAGTATGCGTGGAAAAATATTGTTCTAGCAATTTATGAAAAATTTAATCCAAGGTATTTCTGAACTATTTATTATTTAAAACCACAATCAGCTTGGAAGAATTGGAAGTCACTGCTAGGATCCTAATAGTGTGGTTAATTATTGTGTCTTGATCACAAGCAGTCCCTCTTAGGTATAAAATCTCTGTAACGAGAAACTTAGAGGTCTTCAGAGTATGTATAGACCAAGATGGGTGATACTCGTGATTGTGGTCATGGTAGCTCAGATCAGAAAGTATCGGCCCAATAAACCGCAACCGTGCCTGGAAAGTTTCCTATCTGATTCTAATTCTAAACTTTAGCCTAACATACGGCGTTGTGGAAAAAAAAAAACTAAATGAAATAGGAGATTATGAAAACCATGCTGCTCCGATATCCCTTCATAAATCATCAAGCAACCTTTTAAACCTGGAAATCTGTACAATGTTTCTGTACTATCCAACGCTTCACTGAAATAGTACTGTTGGTGACCATTCGAGATTCTTTACGCACCGTATCTTGTTGTCAAAGCAACGGAATCCAATTCGGAAGAAGGAGGTCCAGGATATTTATGTGCAGAGTGCTTAGGCAGGACCTGAGGGCTTTTTGTCACAGTACTGGACATTTTTAAATGCCGAACTGAAACAGCGGAGAGTATGAAGATGCAATTGACTGCTAGTGTTACGTTAACAATGACAACCGGAAAATTCTGTTTGTTGAAGATACAGCCGTCAAAATGACAAACTGTGTGCCTCGACTTCAAGAGAAACTTGAGAGGGTCAAAGTGACTTTTTTCCCGAAGGTCTAGAGAAGGTCTGGAATGATGGGCTATGTTGGTGTCACCAGCCTTATTCTATCAAAAAGGATTGAAGATAATCTCCAAAGTGTACAAAACCACTATGCTGGAACCTGTGGTGAAGAAGCTCTTAGAAACGACTTACACATTTTCGCTAGGTAGCCAGTCTTTCTTTTGGATCTTGCTATTCCACAGATAAAAGCATAGAAATTTGGTAAAACCATGATCCATCAGCATAGTAAGAATTTTAAAATCACCACAAACTGGCTTATCGAACAACTGGATACATGATTTGCTTTTTATTTCTTAGAATTATACCCCTTCACATCACACGATAGAAGTAACAGTCAGTTGCTCTCTCCAAACCAAAAGTGTTCCATAAGATAGCGACGGTCTTCTGCCTTTGACTCAATGACGACAATGTTTGCTGCACATGCGACACCCAAGTTTTACTTTGATCTCCAAGTTTGATTCCAAAATACTTGATCTGATTATTTATACATACTCGCTGCAACTTGGTAACCCTTTCTTATTGAACTCACAACATTCTACAGCAAAATAAAGCTTCAAACTGATTTCGTTAGAGACTAATGAAATATGAGAGTTAACCTGACGAGTTGTGTGTAAAGACAAATAATATGTGTATCTTACAAAGTGGATAGTTGACATTCCCATTTCCCATAAACATAATGTGCGCAATCTCGCTCTAACTTCCTGATGGGCTTGCACCACCTATCAGATAAAAAACATCCTGTGTCCTGTGTCCTCGATATTTATTATAAACTCCTTTACATACATGGAATAAATTTGGTTTTCATATCTTCACATATTAAAACTTCATAAATGTTAAGGAACACTGGAAGTGAGTTTTTGGCCAAAAACGTCAAAAAAAATCCAAATTATTTTTATGCTAATAATGGTTCCTCGAGCCTTTGGGCATCCACAAAGAGTCAACATTTGCGTGTTCCCCTCCCTTCGGGCTCTACGCCCATTTAAAGAAATCTACGTGTCCTTTTAAATCGCACTTATTTCCCAGCATACTTTTTTACAAAATAGCCTTTTCCTCAAAACTTCATTTTCACATATTCAAAATGTCTCACGAGTCACAGTTTTTTTAAACTCAATTAAAATGCATTAGAATGTGTAGCAGTATCTATATGACAAAATACATGCAAACATCATTAATAATTTAAAAAATATTCTGTATGAAAAAAGTATTAATGTTAAAGATTAAAATTCCTTTCGATTTAAAAATTATCACAATTCACTCATTAAACTTATTTAAAATATATTTGTATACCATTTTTGCGTGGGCTTCAAAGCTCCATTTTCAAAAATGCCAAGTATTAAATTTTTAATATTTACACTATAATTTTCAAAATGTGATATTATAATAAAATTAAAATAACAAAAAATGGTACGTAACAGGAACTTTCTGACTTTAAACTTGGTTTTAGCATGCTAGAAATACCCTAAAAACATTCTAACTTGGACGAGTGATTTCATCGCAGACTAGTGGACCTTGTCAGATGGGCAGTTGTTTCCCAAACGCTATCCTACCTGCTGTATTACTTCAATCATTAGGCGAAAGGATGTGTTCGCTAACATGACTTCTGTCCCCAATCGCAGCAGGCTTTCAGGGTATTTTTAATATAAACTCGTACGTCTGTCTGTGTTCAAAGAATACAGTTTAACAAAAAATGTGACATAAGCCCTTTTAACTAACAGTAGTTTTGTTTAATGCTATGCTAATGTATTGAAACGTGTTATAAGATATATTTTCCTTTAGCGACCATATGAAATGCTGCGAATATTGTAATGATTTATGAAACTATTTGCAGAAAACATAAAAAGCGGAAAGAAAGATAAGCGTTGTAAGTGAAACTACTGGGTAATATTTCATTTTACGAGTAATAGCCTCTCATCATTTTACGGAGTACATTATTCCAAGACCACAGGAAATTACACGACTTTACTTATAAAAATCAAAATGCGAGGTCCGAATATACCCTCTACCTCGAGAATTGTAGAAAAATAACGCCGCCAAAGACTAAGATTAATGGCTGCTTCGGACGATATTTTTCTCTTGACTTCAGCTGTAACCTCAGTCCATACTTCCTCTGCCAACAAAGCTTCTTGTGTGTATGTGAACTTTATAAGAAACGTAATCTAGTAAATGTACCTATTTCTGCAGCCTTTCTTTATATCTTTAGCTCTATATTTCACCGAAATCAAGAAGGATTTTTTTCTGGAATAGAAAGCATGACATCAGTAACCTGACCAGAAAGTTATTTTCTACACGTTTCTGCTGAATATATAGATTTGAGAATAAATATAATTTTTTGAAAGTTATCTAGAGACAATCAGAGGTAATCTCCATTCTTTGCATCTCACGAGGGGCTTAAGTAGTAAAAGTAGCTGTTATTGGTGGTAAAGCTTCTACAAGCACGTGTCCAACGCCATTTATAATGTATTAGATCTGTTGGATTTAATACTAGATATTCCATATACCACAATAAAATATAATATTTAACAATGCTATTAAAATAAAAAGAGATAAAAAGAAAAACATATCAGTAGGTATGCCATACACAGCTGGATTCATTCGTTTCCCACACCTAATCAGCCTTTACATACCTGAGCTATCTCACTTTCATCAACAATTTACTTATTCTCTCCCCCGTCCGCCTGCCCCTCCTCTCCTCCTTGCCTGCAGTAGAGCCAGCTTGTCCACCGCCCTCTGTTTGGTAAAGATCGTGGTAGATGACTTACTTTCCATTCTTCTGTACCTTTAAATTCAGGCACTATATGAACCCACGATTCCTTGTATTAAAAGAGGGCAAAGGTAAATTTCTGATGAAAGTTAGAAAGTTCACGTCTGAAAAGGCTGATAACCGGGAGGGGTTTGGGGGATTGAATTCATCTGTGTGTCATTCATAATGGGATTTCTTTTATATTTTATACATGTTTAATAGTTTTAAAAATGATTTTAAGTTTTTTTTTTATTTTACTGTATTTTTATTATCCAGACCTAGTGTATTAAAAAACACGTACTGTTGGATACGTGCGCTTTAATTAATACACTATAGTATAGTGTAAATATAGTATAAATAAATATAGTATTACTTCTATTAAAGCTACTATAACTACTATTATTACTACTACTATGTTATTACTAATACTACTATTACTTCTATTACTGCTACTAATGATATTATTACTACTATTACTGCTAATAATATTACTATTACTACTTCTATTACTACTACAAATGCCTACATTACTAATACTCTTCTACTACTACTATATGTTAGCTGTTATGATAGAAGCGTTATCAGATGGATTTATCGTGGAGGGGATTTTAGAAGTCAATAAGATGATGACTTCAGCTGTGAATGAATGAGTAGTGTTTGATACCCGTTTTTTGCTACAGAGGCACCACAGGCGATGGACAGTGATGATACATGAGATGACATGATATATTGGGTAGAGAGAAATTTTAAGGAAGGAAACGTTCCAAGTCTAAATTTAGGGTAGCTCCCCGGCATTTGCCATTTATGGGGACTGAGGAAAACCTGGAAAAAACCTCAGTCTGGGAGGACGGCCCTGGCGGGATTGGAACCCCAGAGCTCCCGCTCACGAGCCGCGCCTTAACGACCTCGGCCACCCGTGGCGGTGACTTCAGCTGTCCTTACTGTATCACCTTATACCGTCTAACTATATTTTATAGTGTTGTTTGTTGATTTGTTTTATTTATGTACGCTCTTTAACATCTCAGGTCATCAGCGCTCCATTCAATTCAGGGCGTGAAAAGGGCGATAAATTTCAAGGCTCTTCTTTCAGGCTTGAGGTTCTTTTACATACCGCAAATGTATGATACGGGACCCACGACTTTACTTCCCTTCCGAAGGAAGCCATACTTAGGATTTTTACGCCGCGAAAAAATCCATCGATCCTGGTCGGGATTGAACCCGCGATCTTGGGTTCAAGGGTTCAGAGGCAAGTATGGTTAATTTTGTGGTGCACTTAGTACTTGTGAATGCTTGAAATTTGAAATTTGAAGAAACCCACAAAACCTTTTTGGTCAGATATATATCAGATAGATAGATATATATCTAACCGACTACGAATCGGTAAATCAATATGTTTTATATCTTAAATTGTAAAAGAAGTAATAAGCAAATAAATAGTAATAGTAATAGTAAAAGGAAAAACTCCTCCCCCCCCCCTCATCTCGACCCTGTTCAAAGCGAGATAACAAGAAATGGTGTTTAACTTTAAGCATGATTGTACATAAGAAAGTTCGTCCCTCCTCTGTGGTAACAAGGAGAGAGCAGTAAATGAACGTCGGCGTCTGTACGCTCTCAGTTTCCCGTTTTATGCCCGGGGAGTAATTCATCTGTAACGGTCTTCATGAGACAATAACTTATGATAAACATTCCCGCCTTATTTTTCGTTTTAATAGCGGCAAACAATAAGAATGAACCCGGCCTTCCTCCGCTTTATTGTTCCTCGTGTACACGCAAAGTCTTAAATTAAATCTTTTAAGACATGCACAGGTGCGATTTTTTCCGGTAATTTACGATCCATTTTTATGGCTCTGAAAATATTGTCTAAACTTTGAAATCTCGGTACTGTAACGATTCTGCGGACGTTGAAAACTTCTAGCGTCGGGAAAGCTGGCGTGCAAACTAGGCCGTACATCTTTTATTACTCTTTGAAAACGTCTTTATGAGACGTGGCTTGCACAGATAGTTTCAACATCTTGCCACCAGACGCGCGCTTGACATCGTACACAAAGTTTATCGGCTGTTCGAAGATAAAAACTGACTTTGGATTTTTAACTTGTTCTTGAAACTGATTAAAAGTTGTAGTCTCCGAAGCCTGGTGTCATATTGTACCGAATTTGTGTTTTATTGTGTGAAAATAATTTTCAGGCTGAACCATGTTCACATAGATATGGTTTTTAAATGTACTTATTTTACACAAGCCTAAGGTTAAAGCTAAGGTTTAGAATCCCACGGAATGAGATGGAAATGTATCGGCACGGCAAGCCGACCATCCTGGGTTCGAATTCTGTCTGGTTGTTACCTTGAGGATTTTTTTTTTTTTGAGGGGCCTAGCTTTGGTTTCCGTTATATGACTTTTGTGATTTTTTTTTATAAATTAACCCTAATAACCAAAATAACTATATAGCCTAGGCCATAAATAATCAAAGTTTTCTTGTCACCTCTTGGGAATAAAAATAGCAGATAGCCCTTCTAAATAGAAATTTTACATTCAAAAAATCAGATCCTTAGTTCAGACGGAGTACCAATGGAATAAATTGCTGTGTACAGAAACACTTTAAGAAAGTGGGCAAGAAAGAATTAGCATGGCGTCACAGATCGTAAAAGAAGTGGAAGGCACACAAAAATAACGCCTAATACAAAACAAAAGATCAAACAGGTTTGCAAAAATAAAGTTTATAATGTAAGAACTTTTATGAAGAAATTTAATTTCTCTGACAATTTCCAAGTCCGTGGGGAGAAAGTTGACGTCGTGTCAGATCTACTCAAAGAACCAGTCAAGCCTCTGCCCATTCAAAATAATATCACTGATACATATCAAGGAAGACTTTGCTGAAGATGACCTGGGGATGCAAACGGTATGGGAAAACAGACATGCACATTGTCCCACGAAATAAATTATCAACGGAAAATATTATAAACAAAAATGTTGCTTTTTTCAAGTAGGTCCACCACTCCACAGATGAGTATTTTGATGCAGGAGGAGCAAAAGCTCATACTGAACTTTCAACAGAGTTTAAGTTGGCGGTCAGAAAATTCACTAACTTTAATGTCATTAAGCATGTACAAGACAGAGTCTTCAGATAACCCAGATCATGCATTAGGCGAACACTCGTCAGGGTTCAAGAAGAATGTAAAATATATAAATGCCAATTTGGTGGAAAACTCCTTTTATATTACTTAGTGTAGCAGTAACATAAAAAATAAATATGGCATGTTATACAGATACATGATATTTATATTGATTCAGAAATGAATTGTCTAATTGTCGTGTAAAAGGTTTTATTTAAGAAAAAGGAAATGTAAACGTTTCGGACCACCTTATGTATAACCTAACAAAAATATAAAATTACTAAACGAGGGCGGATTGATAAGTCTAGTAAAAAGCATAGTAAATAACTTTTTTTAAAAAAAAAACAAAAGATATTTTTCAACGTAAGTTCCTTTGGGCTCAATTCATTTGGTCCAGCGAGATTCCAGTTTTTTATTCCCTCAGAATTTTTTTTTTCAAACTGTGCAAAATACTCGCTTACAGCACAGATAACCTTTTCATTCTACGAACATTTCTTCCCCCAAGGCAATTTTTTATATTAAGAAAGAAGAAAAGGGTCATAGAGCCGAATCTCACACTCTTCGTAGCCATAATTCTCCCTTGACCAAATTCAAACACCTGCTGGTATTGTTGTTATATTCTGGACGAATCATGCAGAATTTGTATGGTCGGTTTAAAGCATCTCTTGTGCGAGTTGCAATTTTAATGGCCAATTGTGTATTAATACTGTCAAAATAATAAAATGAGAAATATGTATATTTGATCAAAAATCCAGTATCGAATATCGAAACTATACATGTATAAGTATCGAGAAAAAATTTTATCGATCATTCTCTAATAAGAACTATCAAAAAAATTGTACTACCTGTAAAATGAATGAATTTGATGGTCTACATGGCCAGCACTTAATTACTACAGAACCCTCGTTTGGATACGTGGTCGGCTTAAAAGTGATTTGCTTGGCACCGGAAAGCACGCTGTTTACCCGCAGAGTCGGATATTCATAGCCCCTTTAATTCAAGCGCATAGATTTCCGCAACATACCAACACCAATTTTTGGGACATACAATGACATTTCGTGTAAAAGATCTGTTTTTTCCGCACTCCAGTATCTATTGTTTTGTGTCTCTATATGACCATGTAAATAAAAACATGCTTCATCCGTAAAAAAAAAAAAAAAAAAAAAAAAATTAAACGTGGGTCAACAGAGAGAATATTAACATTATCCAACACCCAATTGCAGAAGTGAACTCTGCTCACATTATCGCGTAGTTATAATTCTTAAACTACAGTTATTTTATATGATTTTAATTTTAAAAGTTTAATGGAATTCCAAGTCGAGGTTTGCGCAATTCCCGTTTCCATTGCAAGCTTTCTCAGAGATTACTTTGGATTTCGTTCTCCGATCTAATCGAATATTTCCTCTCTATGAACATGACGTTTTACTTCCGGTTTCTTATTAAGAACTTATTAAATCTATTCACAAGATAATGAGCCGTCTCCTTCTCTACATGAGTTTGTCGTCACATAGGAACCATACATGAATATTCTGTATGCTAAAGTATACAGACTATTTGGCAACGAAACAGTACTAACACGCTACTGTACAACACAAAGACTGTCAGCATACGGAGAGGCGGGAAAGCGGAAGAGAGAACAGGACCGGCTAGAAACAGGGCCGGAAAATCCCCGTTTAGCCGGCCATGGATACAAAGGAAGGCTCTGTATAATCGGAATATGAGTAGAATGGGCATAAAAAAGTGGATTAGCCGGTTTTAATGGAACCCTTTGGTCTCGAAACAAGACAAAGCCTGTCCTTGTAATAGGAAGAAGAAAAAAATTCCTTAGAATAGTGAAACGCTTTCAACACGTGAAAGTTGCTCAAGGTTCGAGCGCTAGGCGAGTGAGGGCGTGATCATCTCAAACAGTAATTTAGAAAGTGACGGCTTACTCTGGGGTTTAAAATGGGGTTACGAAATTCCAGCTCTTTATCGAGCAGCATTAAACTTCATGTATAAAGAAATATGATAGCGCACTCATAAATCAGGAAATCTAAAATATTAGCAATTTAATGCAGAAACTGGGAATGGAAGAACATTTGCTATAATAGAGAGGTGTTCCCTCGGGCTGAAGGTTGCATGTGTAAACAAATCAATTAATGAAGTACGGCAGAGTGATTTGGGAATGCCGGAAGTCTCATGACAGGAGTGGGAGAGAGAATCCAACATTTGGCTAAGCCCGACAGACAGATTTGTGGAGCTTCCGTGGTGGACAGAAGCATTCGCCGTGATTAAACGCTGTTTTCCGCCCAGTACACTGCCATAATACCTGATGAAATGCGAGTCGGGGCAGTTGGTTCTAGGCCATTACGTGCAATGGAGCGATGTAATACCGTCGCAGAAAACAGATGGCAAGGCCCTTTTGTCTCTTTCGCATGCGCCTTTGTCAATTAACTTGCATAGGCCTTTGATAAGCTTTAATTAAGTCAACGATAGAAAATTCTCGTTTACACTTTTTAAATAAACTCCATCAATTAACCGTGTTATGAAGTTTAATTTTAATATGTCAATAACACAGGCTGCAATATTGGGGATCTTTGAAAGCCGTTGTGATAAATATTCCAGCTCATTTTACATAGTTTGACGTGCTGACTTCAAACATAACAACTATTTTTTTCTATCACATAAGATTTTTTTCACAAAGTGAATCTGATAGATTACAAAAGGTGTATTTAATACACATGTAGGTTGAAGCATAATATGTGAAATCGGAAGGAAAATTAAAGCAATTAATTTCATATTTTAAATGTTAATATATATTCTATTATTAGGTCTTCGCATTGTTTTACTCTGCACGTAGATAGGGCCAGCAGCCGGGAGCACACCTCCGCTCAATCGGCAAAGTTCTGAAAACGTGCAAACCTTTAGCAATTTTGAATTAGAAAATGCTGATATACGGCTAAACCCGCTTGTTATGATAACTTCATTTTCACTCTGATCGTTCAGCATCTATATCTACAGTTAACACCTGTATCTTATTTTCTGGTCCTACACCGATCCTGTTATTTTGAGTGTAAACACTATTTACGAACCGCAGATCTGTCAAGAGCCTAACCCCACCGGATGGCGTTGCTGAAACTCTGCACGATCTTAAAAAGTTACAGCAAATGAAAATGCGTTGTTCTATACGTTTACAGAATTCACGTCCAATCTACAGACGTCGCGAGAAGATCAAGCAGTCAAAGCGACAATAAGTAAAACGGGGGAAAAAAAAAAACAAAACAAAAAAGTCATAATGTATCACTATATAACTTACCTTGAAGAAACAAAGGAAGTCTGCATAAGTCTTTGAACCATAGCACACAAAGAAATAAGTCCGTCGCGCAGGAGCTGCGTTAACTAAGTAAACTCCTCAGCAAGTAAAGTAACTAAACAAGGATATAAAATCAAAATTGTGGCTTTATTAATTAATGAAATAAGTTATGGCATTACTGTGTGTTAATTAGATGACAAACTCCAAAGCTAACTAATAAATAAAAAACCGAACTATAATACATTACTTAACTAGGTTTGCCTGAGTTTTTTTCCCTTCAAAATCACTTGAAAATATGTGTATATAGAGAAATTGTTCTAATTTTCAAAAGTAAGGGGAACAAAATTATAAATATTGCAATTTATAAGTATTACAAAAGATAATTTTTTATTATTATTATTATTATTATTATTATTATTATTATTATTATTGAGATTAAATAACAAAAAGGTATTACATTGATTGAAATATACGATAAAGCTGTGATATTTTAAACATTTTTAAATATAACCACATTTATGAACTGAGCCTTTAATATCATCTTTACATTCACTAAAACAGAGAGAAATAACAGAAAGTTTCGACTTGCGTTGTGCATTTAAAAAGAAAAAGTTTATATGTGTCAATAAAACAAAAACATGTTACTAGTTAAAACAATTAAAATGTGCTAAGCAAATATACACAATCAACAATCGAAAGTTTCGTAGATTTTCAGTGGCTTTGAAATTCATTTTAAATTTTATTATAGTGAAAGCATGTGATGCAAACGTTTTCTGCGTGTTATTTATTATACAGCGCTCTTACATACAAATATAATTCTCACACACATATTAAATTAATATTTCACAGTGATATCTTCATGACAATGCTTTCGTTAAATATAAAACATATACATCGTTTATAAATACAATTTATATGCTGAGTTAATTTGTCCATTTATTTTAAACAATTGAGAGAAAATAAAATGCTAGAGCGCTTTTTAAATTTCTATTTTCAGATATGCTCCTGCTCCTAATGGTGCAATTTCCATAATTTTCAGAAACTATTTTTCTTATTTTATTTAAATGGTATATACCGACTTTCGTTGCGAAAAAAACAAACATTGGTGCCGCTAGAGACATTTTTTTAAAAGTTGAGTTTCAGGTAAACCCCACTCCTAATAGTCTGATTACACCGATTTTCAGAAAATAATTTTCTTTATTTAATTCAATGCTATATCCCAAGTTTCCTTAAAAAAAATTAAATTACTGCCGCTACAACGATTTTTAATTTTCCTTTTAACCCCCACGCTTTAAATTTTATTCAGGTATACCCCCACTCTTAATGGTCCGATTTCCCTGATTTTCAGAAACTATTTTTCTTATTTCATTTAAATGCTATATTTCAAGTTTCGTTACGAAATATTTTGCGCTGCACCGAATTTTGGATTATAGGTAAACCGCCATTCCTAATGATCTGATTTCGATGATTTTCGAAAAGTATTTTCATTAATTTATTTTAATGGTATATACTGAGTGTTGTTGAGAAGAAACAAATAGAGCAAATTATTAAAGTTTTGCTTTATGTTAATCCCCACCCCCAATTGTTCAATTTTGCTGGTTAAAGAACTAGATGAATTGTTTTTAAATTAATGGTTATATACCGAGTTTCATTGAGAAAAAACAAAAATTGCGGCAGCTACAGCGTTAGCAGATATACAAATACACATATCGTTGTGTACAGCTGCGACCTACCAGCTAGGATCCGGTCTGCGTGCGGGGAAAAATGAAAAGAAGAGACGATACCACAATATATAAAGACTATAATGAAGCCTCTGGATTTAATAACTTGCAAATATTTTCCAGAGTTACCGTCTTCTGTTAAAATTTTCTTCTTTACAATGGCAGTTCTCTATCACTTACATCTGAGCAATATCTCATTTTAAAGTTCATATTTTACGAGCTAATTATAAGTTACAAGATTATATGAAATATTCTTTTATGCATATATGAACTGCACAAAAGCAATAAAAATTAAAATATGACCCGTGAATGGGAGATCTGGGGCTCGATTCCCGCTAGGACCATCCTATCTGACATTTTTTTTCTTTATTCGGGTTTTCCTCGATCCTCATAAATGGCAAATGCCGGGGATGTGCCATTATCTTAGACCTAGAACACTTCCTTCCTTTCATATAATATATATATATATATTATTTAAATCAGTTTCCACCGCCTGTGATGTATAAGTAGTAAAAAGGAGCATTACACACTTTTAAAAAAATAAGGCAATTTTTAAAATTACTGTAAAATAAGTCAATATTATTTTCACATTTGTACTCCAAGGAAAAAGGAATGTAGACCACATATAATATCACCTAGAAGCACAGCACATATATCTTATAGCACACTGATAAAGTTATCAAAATATCAGACAGCCTCACTCTCAAGTTAAAGGAAGTATAGTTGACTTCTAGCTATGCCCCCCACGACCATACGTGGACGCAACTTGCATGTAATTTAGTTTTTATGTAAGTTTGTAAAGGAACATCAAAATAATTTCCATTTTTTAGAGCAATTGGGATTTTTTCCCCTGTTTTTTATCCTTGTGAAAGTTAGTAAAAGATGAATTAATTGTTTATATCTAGACATATTAAATACGGCACATACACATTTATAGAATATGTGGTATCAGCTATAATATCAAAATTTTTTAAATATCTTTCATTAATGGGAATATATTATTCGATTTTTTTTACAAATATTCCATAAATATATCACATTAAAACAAGTAAATTAATAGACTTATAAAATACGGTTTTCACATAATCATATATTTCTTATTCCTCTTTATATATAAAAATTTGTTCAAGGTAATACTAATTTGTAACGTTCCTTGATGTTGGATTGGCACTTTCAAAAATATGTAATGATGTCGTTTATATATATATATATATATATATATATATATGCACTTAACATTTAACCACTTCTGTACAAGTTTTTGCATTTATCTACCTTAAAGGTTTTCTTCTTCTGTTTAAGTGTGCAATGCATATTTTTCTTTGTA
Source organism: Metallyticus violacea (assembly GCA_030762175.1). Taxonomy (NCBI): domain Eukaryota; kingdom Metazoa; phylum Arthropoda; class Insecta; order Mantodea; family Metallyticidae; genus Metallyticus; species Metallyticus violacea. The sequence continues at coordinate 31,862,488 of CM060842.1, read as the reverse complement.
GTTCATCTCCAGAGTTCAATTTCATAGAATAAATGGAAATGTATAAGGCCATAATACATGTTTAGCAGTGTGTCACTGTTTTGATAATTTGACAGTCTATTTATTATAAGAAACTTTTAGAAACTTAAATGCAAATTTGGTGAGTTTGTCCCATTTAAACTTGTTGTCTATTGGTTCTACAAATGAGTACTTTATATACATAATTTTAGGAAATGTTGCTCCAAAGAAATCCAACTGTACTTGTAATCTAAACTGAATGAATGATATACAAAGTGTTATAAACTTAATGTTACTTTAATCAGGGAATTTATAAGAGTTATAAGAATTCTTTCTAAATACTTTGGCATTCCCTTATATTTATTCACTTCATTGTATTTATGTCTTTTACACACAGTTCATAAACTGGCGGTTTTACAGTATTTAAAAAATACATTTGTTATTATTTTGACAAGATTGGTTTAAAGTTGCTCATTAATAATTCAATAAATACTTATTTTGATCAGACTGTTTATTTATTTTACAAGCACCCATCCATCTTCAGTTATTATTTTAATAAATAAAAGTTCGGTTATTGGCTATTTGATTATCTCTTATATCTAAAAGATTCAGAGAGATATAGATATTAATTTAAATATAAACAAGTTTCGTTTTCCAAGTGTAAATTTACGAGTAAATCGGAATGTTGTTTATTTACTTTCGTCGCAAGAAAGTATGCTCAATACTACGCGTATGTATAAGTGAAGAAAAACAAATGAAAGTGTGTTATGTGTACACCATTTCGCCAGGCCCCTCAATATACCAAAGCGTTACGATTACTCTGTTTTCCGGAACAACTCCATCAATTTACGTCACCGGCGTTATCTCGGCATTATTTTGAGACGTTTGATTAAATGGAGGAGATAGGGCGTGAAGTAGCTCTTCGCTTAAGTGATGATCATAACACCGGTTTCATCACACCAAGACCAAATTCTCCCAGACTGTTTTACGATGCAGTCCTAAAACTGTCGACTGCTGATATTAAATTTAACAAGCTTTTTGTTTAAAGGCCGATAAAATTAATCCATTTAATGTTCAGAGACGCAATTTCGTTTCTTATCTCATCGGATTTCCTGGCTCGCATTTAACAGCTACGGTTAAACTTGAATAACTCAGAATTTCTGAAAGCAATGCAAGTTTTTAATTTTATTTCATGAACTGTGTATGGTAAGTTCGGAAACTTTCGTTTGTCTTGCATGATTTCATTACCTTTAATATGTGTATTGAAACAGTTACTCTGGCCCACGCCCACTGTAAAATATATATATATATGCTGTAAGCCTAATCATCATATTTTGTGCATTTCAATTAGTAATGTAGACACATGTCTACACATATATAGATGTGTGTGTCATGAAGTATAAATTTAATATACTAATTGTATGTCATCAAAAGAGAAAGTTCTCTGGTGTAACTGCCTACGGTAGCCTAGCCTGAAACCGGGCAGAGCCAAGGAGGATATAAATCGCTATACAAAGGAACTATGCCACTTTTTAAAAGACCTTGCGTTGGCGAGAGTTAATAAAGCCCAAGCTTTGAAACACGTTAGGGCAGCCGTTTGTACATTAAATTTTAAACCAACGAATGTAAATGAGTGTTTTAAGCTTTAAAATAGTAGCGGGTGGCATGCGTTGGCAAGTGAATTTGAACCAGTCAATAGTAGATGTATATTTTTAATTTTTAAAGCAAGGTTCGAAACTTGCGCGTGCTTCTGTGACTCCTTTTTGGCGTGGTGAAGCCATCGTTTAGTTAATTTGAATGTAATATTTAAGGAGGCGTTTGATCTGCTGAAGCATCAGTTTTGAGTTTATCAGTTGACATAACAGTTCAGAAGTGCAGTTCATATCATCAGTTTTGAGATTCGCAGTCGGAGAGTTCAGTTTTGAGTTTATCAGTTGACATAACAGTTCAGAAGTGCAGTTCACATCATCAGTTTTGAGATTCGCAGTCGGAGAGTTCAGTTTTGAGTTTATCAGTTGACATAACAGTTCAGAAGTGCAGTTCACATCATCAGTTTTGAGATTCGCAGTCGGAGAGTTCAGTTTTGAGTTTATCAGTTGACATAACAGTTCAGAAGTGCAGTTCACATCATCAGTTTTGAGATTCGCAGTCGGAGAGTTCAGTTTTGAGTTTATCAGTTGACATAACAGTTCAGAAGTGCAGTTCACATCATCAGTTTTGAGATTCACAGTCGGAGAGTTCAGTTTTGAGTTTATCAGTTGACATACGCAGTTCAGAAGTGCAGTTCATATCATCAGTTTTGAGATTCACAGTCGGAGAGTTCAGTTTTGAGTTTATCAGTTGACATACGCAGTTCAGAAGTGCAGTTCATACGAGGGTGAGTCCATAAGTTTCCGGCCTAACCAATTTCTAGGTATGATAAAGATAAAAACTGTATTTCACTTTTCAATATAGTTACCCTTTATTTCAATACACTTCTCACATTTTTTAATTAACATTTCAAAAATAGTCTGAAGTCTTCTCTGCAAAAAGCGCATAAACAGCATTCATCACTTCTTCTCCACGCTTAAAGTTCCTTCCTCGAAGGTCCTTCGTTTTTTTTTTTTTTTTTTTGAGTAGTGTTTAACGCCCGTTTTTACTACTGAGGCACCACAGGCGGTGGACACTGATGATACATGAAATGAAATGATATATTGGGAAAGGATTTTTTTTTTTTTTAAGGAAGGAAGCGTTCCAGGCCTAAGTTTAGGTACCTCCCCGGCATTTGCCAGTTATGAAGACTGAGGAAAACCTGGAAAAAACCCCAGTCAGGGAGGACGGTCCTGGCGGGATTCGAACCGCAGACCTCCCGCTCACGAGTCCATGCCTTAACGACCTCGGCCACCCGTGGCGGTGAAGGTCCTTCGTGAGTTTTGAGAAGAGAAAATAGTCACTGGGAGCTATATCTGGGCTGTAGGGTGGATGGTAGATCTTCTTGAAGTCACATTTTCTAACATATTCCTTTGAAACAAAAGCTGTATGCACAGGCGCGTTGTCACAAGAAGGGGCATACAACACTAAGCTTTCCTCGCCTTTTCTCTTTGATGGAAGCACGTAGCCTGTGCAGTAGGCCCGCATAGTACTCCCCATTTACTATGGTGTTCCGCTCCTTGAAGTCAATGAAGAGTATTTCTTCACAGTCCCAGATGATGTTGGCCATGATCTTCTTGGTTGATTGAGTGGCCTTGGCCTTTAGAGGTGGTGCTTCGCCAGGTTCACACCACTCCATTGATTTCTTTTGGACAAGAGATCATAGTAGAGGACCATAGTTTTATCTCCTGTAACAATGGTTTGCAGAACTTCTCTCTCGTTGCCAGGGCAGAGCTCCAAAAATGCCTGACAACAGATGACTCGTTTCTGCTTTTGGACAAGGTTAGAAGTCAAGGCATTCATCTTCACTAACCTTATTCATATTTAAATGCTCATGAATAATTCGAAGGACTGTTGTTTTTTGATAAAGGCCCAACCTTGCTGCTATTTCTATAACTTTGAGCCGCCGGTCTTCCATAATTTCTCCTTCCACAAGAGCGATGTTTTCAGGAATGAAAATCTCCAAGGGCCGACCTGCACGCTCTTCGTTTTCAATGCTTTCTCGACCCATTCGAAAATGTTCGGTCCATTCTTTTACGGTAGAATATGAGGAGAATCTTCCCCATATACACCGTCCAATCGCCGTTTAATTTCATTTGGAGTAAATCTTCTTCTGTGAAGAACTTGATAAGAGCTTGATACTCCATTTTGAACATGTCACCATCACATAGCCTTCTTTATGCAACTATATCTGAACAGCTGAACGCAGAATTGCGGAAGTTAAGCTGCAATTATTTACTTAGCAGATAAGAAATGACACCAGGTAAGGATTTTGTGAAAGCGATAATCCTTATGGGCGAGACTGGAAACTTATGGACCTACCCTCGTATCATCAGTTCAGAGGATCAGATAATCAGAGAGAATCAATCCAGATCGATTATCAGATTCAATTCGCCTCCTTGGAAGTCGCAGCAGCTAAATTCATACTCAACGGTCTATCGCACGCAGAACGCCAGAGGACGTGAAATATTTTGCTAATAATGCATTGTCATATATATTACGTCGCATCGCGTAGTTATTTACACAGTTGATATCCTTCTCTCTGCCCTGTTAAGCACAAGTCACAAAATAGCGGAACAAAACTCTGAGATATTGCTATGAAGCATGAGTAACAATACCAAAGCGACCAATAGTCAATTTACGATACTAAATATGGATTCAGAAACTAAATCGCTTCATAATTGGCGACCAACCTGTTCCTACCACAAAACCGCTTCAAAATTTACTCCAGTGAGGGGCTGCTATACATTAAACCGCTTCAATAGGTTCATTTTTATAGTTTTTGCGTCTATATCTTGTTTATTTAGACAAAAATTAATTGGATGAATATTTCATTCTGCCCTCATTTAAGGAATAACCCGTCTGATTTAAATTGCTAACAGTAAGAAAATGTGTTACAACAACGAACCGTCGATACAATTACTGGAAGACTCTTCTCTCTTAATTGTTATGGAGAATTAGAAGTTGCCATTTTTACAGTTTCTCACCCTTTCCACGTCGTTCTCTGTGAGCTGATGTGGCTTACGTGCTACATTTGGAAGCTGATGCTTGCAGCGCACGAGTTCACCATTGTCATTTGCTCTTTAGGGCACACAAACACCTCCTTCCTCAGGGAGACAGAAAGGAAAGAAATTTAACATTTGATGTGTTTCAACAAAAAAACAGCAATTATGATAACGGGTCAACTTTTCCAAATGAATTATATTTATATTATTATACTCTAGAATTTGCAGCTGTGCGCAAGAAAATCTTTCTAATTTTAATAACTTTTCGCTTCAAAATTACATATTCTTCGACCTGCACGGATTAGAAAGTTAGAAAGTTTTATTAGCTTCTATTAAAACGTTTGCTAATTCTGTTAGCTGTTCTTATTTAAATACAAGATGCGTTTTTTTTAAAAATATATTTAGTTTGAAGCTATAAGCCATATGCATAAGGATATCGATAATTTTAAAATCAATTAAAAATTATTAATTCAAATGCTATTCAGAGTTAACCCCTTAAAACTACCATCAAGAATATTTCTTAAGCGAAATATGCTGTTAGTGCACTGTTTTCGCCGAAATAAAGTCCATTTAAAGAGTCTAGAAATTGTTGGAAAGTATTTCTAGCGCAAAGTTACGTTTTTACAAATGAAACGATGGCTATTGACTTCAAGAAAATAAAATTGAATGAGATTAGAATGGGGATTTTTGGCGATTTTTGGCTAAATACAGTGCGATCAATGGCGCGGTGTTTTTCCTATGAGTGAGCCCTCGCTCGTTTGACGCGCCGTGGAGGGGGTAGCGAGCCTGCTTGCTTACTTGTTGATCTTGCTGACTGTCGCAGTCGTAGCGCAGCTGTTCCCGGGTATGTGTTGTGTTCATTTCTTAATTTGACTGTATACATAAAGTGTATTATGCCTTGTGTGTTTACAACGGCATAGCGTATCTTTATGTACGATTCATATGCATTAACTCAGTGTGAAAGAATCATGAGATATTTTTCAACATACAGTGGATTCTGTTACTTAAGTGAATACCATACTAACTCCTTATTTTTTGAATAAAATTAACCGCCAGGGAGCATTATCGTGAATTTTTTGAACAGAACTCTGCCTCTGCTCAAACTGCGAATAATTCAATGAGAGTAATTCAAAATGTGTTTCCACAAGACAAGTTATTTGCGAGGTTTTGTGATCCTCTCGATCCCTCTATTTAACAGCCTTGGATTATTATCTCTGGGGAAAATTACAAATAGCGTGTACAAGACGAACCAGCACACCATACAAGAACTCAAAGATAATATTTGTCAGGAAACTGTCCGGATTTCTCAAAATGAACTACAACAAGTGATGAATAATTTCTTAAAGAGATGCCAAAAATGTGTGGAGAATAAAGGCGGGCATTTTCAACTCTTGAATCTCTTAAGTTGGTTTGTGTATTGTTCTACGGTTGGTTTGTTTTATTTTTCCCTCTCGCTAATCACCGAGACCCGGCTGGTCGGCAAACCGGATAATGAGCTGCTTGCTAGTCCATAGGCAAAACACTCCGGGGGAAAACAAAACTGATCGCAAGATAGTTTACGAGGTATTGTCATATGAGGGCTCGGAATTTCAGACCCTATGTAGAAAATTCTCATGATCATTAGCAAAAGACAATATGTCTCCCAGACTGTTTGGCAAAAACAATATATGTCTGTTTACATATTGTCTACAATTTACGAAAAATGTCAACAAAGTTTGCAGTTTATCCTTTATGGTTCTAAAATCCCAAGTTCTAGTCCTATGAAAATTTTAAAGAGTTATCTGCCCATTTGACTGAGTAATGGCGCGATGGGCCTGTCTTGGGCAGTGATATGCATCCATCTCAAAATCCCTTATTTATGGCACTCCGACATATGTAAACTTGTCATGCAGTGTTCACTGTACGCACCAGATATGCGACGATTAATTTTTCGTCCTCCCAACACCTCAATAATAAAAAAAAAAAAAAAAACGTCTACCCTTCTTTTCTCGCTTCCATTTCTGATGTTGAACAAATACACGTATCGCTAATATTACGTCCAGCGCACTAAACAAGTAACGAATGTGCAATAAACAAATAATGAATGTTCACCCTACTTTCCTGTAGATATCGTTAGGTGTTACCACTTTTTGTGCGCCTTGCGTGGTGACCAATTTTCGTTCGACTGTCCTTCAAATTAATAGAGATTAACAATAGATATTTATAAATAAAACATTCCATAAGCGGCGTAGTCAAAGATTTTTATCATCATTTTTAGTATATTTTGTTCTTCATCAGCAGCAGGTAAGTTTTCCGAATAGTTTAACTGCTTCTAAATTACTATATATTGTAAACATCGTGCCATGCCGTTTTCTAAGCTTGCGTGTACTGTAAATGAATGCTCCCTTACTAATTACAGTAGTGTAAGGAGTTTGTGCAGAGTATCTCCGGCGCTCTTGGATAGGCAACCAAATGGCAGCCGTGTTTATCTAGCACAGGACAGGAACTCCCGTATTTACGCATCGTTTCCTATAATGTTCTCCTGCTTTCAACAACTTCGTGCTGTAAACGCTCCGAGAATCTGGACCACGGGAATGTAATAAGCGACGTCCTAACCAAGACTGGGAGAATTCTATAGAACGGATAAAATGAAAGACTTACAGAAACCAACATTCACTGGGGATTGCAACGTCAATACCAACTGAAATACTGGACTTGAACACGATATGTCATAACATGGGGGAAATAGTGCAACAGATCCTTGACGTGGTTCACGTCATATTTTTAATAGCTGCTTTTATTTGCACCTTATATATTTTTGTTGTGTTAATCTAAATGTATGTTTTATTTATTTATTTATTTATTTATTTATTTATTCCAAAATATGAGTGAATCGTGAGAAGATATTGTTTTTGGACTCAAAAGATGTGGTCTGAAATTTGGATGGTTGTTAACTCCTCATTTATATACCTATATAAACGAAATCTAAAATGCCTTTATATATTTATTCTAAAATGTCAAATTGATTATTTAGCTTTTTCACAATCACATATTCAAGTATTACTACAAATATAAAATGAACTCATATATTTAAAAGTTCTGAAGAAAAAACATTACACACTTGAGAAGTTTTAACTTTTACTATTTTAAAGATGAATACAAACTGCCTCCACATTATCAGTTGTCAGTATGCAAGTTTAAGGTCTCAAATCGGCACGAACTTAACATTAACCTTTCTATTCATGTTCTACCAAAGGAGTAGATGTCATCTTTACCAGCAACCTCTTTGGTTCATATTAACCAACATTCAAGTCACCTCGTTACTGTGAATCTAGCAAGTCCAGGGCAAATACCCATCCTCTCCAAGTCGGAGATTTCCAATTGGAGAAAATTTTGAAATGTGGAAGGAAAATATAGTACAAATGTGAAGAGGGAGGGAGAAAGCGTTGGCATAATAAATGTTAAACCTGAGAAAATCTCTTAAATCCTGATTTACTCCACCACAAATTCCACTGCGCTGCCACGGGGATTGAACATGAGTACGCAGTCCTGAGTCACCGGAATAGCATGGCAATTTCTGTGTGATAACAAGAAAAAATATCAAAATGATAAAAATATAAATGTTATTATTCTTTATAATTAAGGTATTACTTGTATACATTTTGTTTCCGGTATTTAATAACTATAAGTCATTCCGAAAACATCTTACAAAACTTACATGAGATTGTGGAAAATAGAACTGTTTCAAATGGAGAAAATCAAAATAACCCCATCCCAGAAACTGCTCAGGGAACTAATGTGAGTATTTTAAGGAAGAGGATGTACTGAGGTCTAACGTTGATACCACGAGGTAGTACAATATCTTTGCCATCGTGGCATATTGTTTGAGATTTCTTTACATCACAATGTCCAAATTGCCAATCTGGGCATACAACTTTTTGTTGAATGTTGATTATCATTCACTTTCGACCGAATTTTGTATCCACTTTTATTGCCCTTTTAACTACTGAGACATCATGGCCGGTGGACACTGATGATACATTATATATATTAGGAGAGAATTTTTTTAAAAGAAGGAAGCGTTCCAGGCCTAAGTTTAGAGTACCTCCCCGGCATTTGCCATTTATGAGGACTGAGGAAAACCTGCAAAAAAACTCAATTAGGAAGGGCGGTCCGCAATCGAACCCCAGACCTCCTGCTCACGAGCCTGTGCCTTAACGAACTCGGCCACCCATGGCAGTAAGTTTTGACGTACCACTCAAACAGATATCAAATCTGGAGAATGTGCCGATAAGGACCTCCCCTATTAATCCTGTTATCACATTAAGCATTTATGAATATATTTACCTAACGACCATAATGCTTTAAAACTCTGTCGTGATAGAACCACATTCTCTGATGCTCCTTCAATGAGATACTTCCAGAGGTTCAGGCAAAATTTGTTCTTAAAACCACCAGCCCAATCAATAGGGAAATAGCAAATACTCAGAATGAGTCACTCAGAATGCCCACCCACGGGTAGATAAGTTCAGAGAAGTTCACTGTAATCTTTGAGTGCGTAAGCTCCACTGATTCTTTCAGTAATGTTTACATCAAGAAATGTAATTCCCTGCAGAAAAATAGAATGTGAAACGCGTTTCCGTTTTAAAAAAGTTTGCCGCCTAAATTTGATTTCACCTATTACTATGATCGCGCTTTGGGCTACAGAGGTAGAAAAAGATTCAGAGGAATTGGCTTGGGTTCAGTATCTCAATGAGGCAATGCAAATAATAAAAACATGTGGAAGAAGGTTAGAATAAGGCTAGAGGATATCAGCAGGCAGGAAATCGAGGCATATTGTAACACTAAAGTCTCCTTAAGCCTATCAAATGAAATTAAACTAACCTGGAGTAAAGAGGCATATGTGCCCCTTTTTGGGAGGAAACTGAGACCAGGGATGATCTGGTTTAGACTAAGAGGTTGGAAGACTCAAGAAATAACTTATAGTTCTGGTAGGAGAATCTGCACATTTTATGGAGAGGATGAGGAATGGATGCATATGCTGACAGAATGTACCCACTGGGAACATCTAAAAAAAACGCTGTTTCCCGAAAAAAAAATGTAAAGCAATTAGAGGACGACTGGCATGCTGGGACCTGTTTACGAATCAAGCTTATTGATTGAATATAGGCATTTCCCCAGTCAAAGTACGCGAAGCTAGAAGCATTTTATTTTCTGTTCATTTTAGAACGCAAAAACTAGTGTAACCTGTAAATAATGTAATATATTTCCATTCATATATCGTTCTTCCTATTTTGATGTTTATTATTATTATTATTATTATTGTTGTTGTTGTTATTTTTTTCATTATAATTTGTTCCTCTTTCTAATTGTGTATAATACTTAAGCATGTACGGTCCATGACCCATGCATAAAATATATTTGTAATGTGTATATAGAAATTAATAAAGATATACGTACTACTATTACTACTCCTATTACTACTATTACTACTACTACTATTACTACTACTATTACTACTATTACTACTACTATTACTACTACTAGTACTATTACTACTATACTACTACTACTATTACTACTGCTGCTACTACTACTTCTACTACTACTACTACTACTACTACTAGTACTACTATTACTACTACTATTACTACTACTAGTACTATTACTACTATACTACTACTACTACTACTACTACTACTGCTGCTACTACTACTACTGCTGCTACTACTACTACTGCTCTACTCTACTACTACTACTACTACTACTACTACTACTACTACTATTACACTACTACTACTACTACTACTACTACTACTACTACTACTACACTACTACAACTACTACTACTACTACTATCACATACAGAAGTGTTTCGGAAAAATCCAGCAGAAATTGAGGATTCAAACTTATTTAGTGTTATATGACCAGAGAAATATTAAAAATAATACCTATTAGATTAAAAAGTTCTTCTAAATGTCCGGTTGGTCCGAGTTTCTTCCTTAATATGTATAAGCTGGCATTACTGTAATAGAGACACCCGCAAACCAAATATTACTGCGAAAATACCTTACCCGGTTGACTTGACACCAACTGTTGTATGCAAATTTCCCATGTTACTTAAGGGAAGACCCTACTGAATTTAAATTTGTTTACCGTTTTCTTTCAATTTACATAATATTTTGTAGTTTAAATTCATTGTTAAAATAAAGATAATAATGAAATTTGGAACCGAATTGTTTTTTCTATTTATAGGAAATGGTATCAAAATAATTTAAAGTTTTCAATTTTTTTCTTTCGCGTGTTTTTTGCAGATGTCACTTTAAAACTGTTTGATATGGTTGAACGAATGAACGAATTATTTTTTTCAATTTCCAATTTACATGCAGATATAATACGTTTAACATATAAGTAGAATCAATTTCATGCAGTTTTAACAAACAATTAAACATATTAAAATCAAATCAAACCATTTACATTTCCATATTCTCAATACATGTAGACTTACTATTATTAAAACATCTAAGTTTCCCACTTAATGACCCTCAATTTTTGGAGCTGCATTCGGTCCGTGCCCCATTACAATTAACCCAGATTGAATATATAATTGGGATATATATTTACTCCTAGATAATGTCATTATCAATAGTGTTATTCCCATTTGCCTCCCCCACCATCCGGAACTCACTTTTCCAATGTATTTTCCAAGTTTTTCTACATTTTCGTCTGATTATAAATTTAAAATTCTTCTACCTCTTATCTCATTTGGTACATTTTTCCACTTTCGTAAATCAAACTGTTCCCTCCAAAACTTGGTTTGTTTACATTCTAAAATACAATGCCAAGTACTATCTATTTATTCACACATTGGACATCTCCATTTTATATATCCATTTCTTATCCCACTTAACTATATTACTACTGTTCTAAACAATGCCAGTCCTTCCTTCCCTACCTTATCACAGGTTTCAATATATCTTTCTTTTCCCCAATAATTTTTAGTACGCTGTTTAATTTTAGAGATTGTTTGATCTTAAGACTAGCCCTTAATTCCTGCTTTTCAATGTCCTCAATTCTTGATTTATTTATTTCTAAAATATTTTACCCCTTCTTTCCCTCTCTTACCATATTGATCCCATGTGAAATATTTTGAATCCTATATGTCCAAGTTTCTCTCCCCTTAATTTTCTGTTATGTTATCGAGCTCTGTTTGGTGATACTCTCCTCTTCTCCCTATTTTATACCAATCTTTCAATTACCTTGCTTCATATTAGATATAAAGGGTGCATTAATAATTTTTTTTTTCATTTTAAGTTTTTAAAGTATTTTATATGCAGTCCTTTCTTCCTCTTCATGTTTGTAATTATTTCATGTTCGATGACAAATATCATGTAAATATACCTCAAAATGAATACCAAATATAAAAGATTGCACTGCAGGGGCGGCTTCTCTAGGACGTTGCTGGTTTGGGCCACTCCCAACAACTTCAAACTTTTATAACTGCTTGATGCGTTTTATGCGACAGTGTCTATAGGAGACTTTTATATTGCGCTTAATGTTCGTATTTGCGGATATTATATGTAAGGCACTTGTTTTCCGATCGCGATGCAAAGCAGTGTCTCGGTAAGTTTGAGGAGTATTTTGATTGGGGGAGGTGAGAAGAAGGGGTAGAAGGAGCCTCAAGCCCATATAAGTCAATAGGTTTATTCACCACTACCTGAAACGTTACCTCTCATTATGTGCGCTCCCCGCAAATTTTGCCTCCATTTTTATACAGACTGATTGCCGTTGGTTAGAAAGTTAAAATATTTTGAAAGACTCTTAAATGGTTATAGCGAAACATATATATGGCAATACAATCATGTACAGGTGTATTAGAATAACTATTTCTTATTTTAGAATATGACAGAGTACATGAAAATAAAAAATTTTCATAATACAATGGTGTCTGGAAATGCTTTGTTTTCAATATAAAAGACAAGAGATCATCACTCACTTTATGCCTGCATTTATGTTTCATCTATTCTTGTTACCATAAACAATTGAAGTAATATGTTTCACCTACACTTGTTACCATGGCAATAATAAACAACTGAAATTTGCTTGTTGTTTTATGTCACAAAATATCTTCTGTGAGACAACTGAAGTTAGTTTATTGTTTTATGTCACAAAATATCTTCTGTGAGACCTGTTTATTTAATTTCATTGTATAAGTGCATCGATTTACAAATATTGAGTTTGCAGGTAAGGATAAGGTATTGGAATAGCCTACGGTAATGCTAATTTGGCAAAGCGAATCTATGAGGAGACTTGACTCCAGTTGACTTTTGTCATATTAAATCAAATGTTTATGAAACACCCATCGATACAGCAGAATAATTAGTTGCTAGAATTATTCTTGCTCTTGACAATCTTCATAACCGACCACAGATATTCCGAAGGATTCGTCGTTCAATCATACAGCGTTAAACTTTGTGTGACTTGGCAGTCGCAATTTTGAACGTTCCTATAGTTTATCAATACCATTTTCTTAATATCTGGTATTAGTAATCAAAAAATAAAGTAACTTTCCAATATGAGATTCGTTCATTTTTCCTACATAATACTATAACTTGAAAACAAGGTATTTTTGGGTTTTACTTTATTTAGAAAAAAATTTTATTTTCGTGTTCTCGGTACATCAGAAAATTAGAAATAGTTATTTTGACACATTCTATTTATAATATATATCGGGAATCTACAGTTATTTTAATATCAGACAATGTTACATCTGAAGTAGCAATGGTGTCATGCAGAAACTCTTCAGCAGCGGTCGGTCCTGGTGGTGTAGTGGTAACCATACTTGTCTCCTAAACCCAGCCAGGATCGATGGATTTTTTTCGGGCGTAAAAATTCTAAGTATGGGCTTCCTTCGGAAGGCAAGTAAAGTCCCGTGTTGTACATTTACGGCACGATAAAGAACCTCAAGCCTGAAAGGAGAGGCCCCTGAGCAAAATTTGTCGGCCGTTTCACGCCCTGAATGGAATGAAACGCTGATGACCTGAGATGTTAAAGAGCGTTCGTAAATAAACCAAATCAACAGTTAACAGCAGCAAAAGTTGTTTCGTAAGTAATCAGCTGTTGCTGAATGGCAGGCTAGTGCAATTTAGTGTGAATGCGTGAAGTAGTTGCTTTATTTTGTGTTTTGTTATCTGAACTTAAACAAAATGAACACTATACAAAGGTAACATTCTAAGCCTTTTATCTTTACGATAATTGAAGAAAATTGAAATTAAAAAACTGGGTAAACCAATTTCAAGTAAAAATATGAGTCAAACTATTTTTTTAAAACAAGGAAATATACAATGCTTTCTGTAGAAACAGATTTCATCCTGCAGATTCCAAACTGTCATCAACAAATTTGTTGTCATGATAACCAGGAGAAAGGATTTCTTTTTGTGTAAATAGGTGCTTACTACTATATTTTTATTAAATTACTTTCTTTTTGCCTTATGTTTTTAGCCACTCCTTATGAGTTTTAATTCTAGTTACTAAGATTCTTCTGGAAGCGAGCCTCCGCTGCTACATTGTAGTACATGTACACAAATTTAGCAAAGTAAGATGAAAAGTGATGCGCAAGGAGAATTTGGGATATTGAGAAACTGTAATACTAAGTAAAACATAGTATTGTGTGAAAACAGCATTCAAGTTGGTAATATATGTATCAAAACTTCGCAGAACTATATATCTCCCTTCCCTTGGCCTTTTTCTTCTCTTTAGTAACTGTTTTAGACAGCTGCTTCTTGTATTTTTTTTTTTCCCCTCTTCCTTATAATTCACTACACTTTCCCTTCTTTTTATTTTCCTTCCGTGCTCATCACTTATTCTAAATGTGTTTTCACACATTTTTCACCCATAACTTTTGAACTCAGTTTTTTTGGCAGGCAAGTGTATTTATGTTAAGTTAACTCACCGTAATTGCTACTGCCATATTCACTCTTGACGTATATACAAAGTTTTGTTTTGGGTCCTTGTGCCAATTGAGAAAATGCAAGCTTTCATTTGAGTCTTGTACCTTACCTCTTGCATAATTCATCGTTTTCGACTTGTTTTTGTAATCAACTAAATAATAAATGCATTGTTTCACTATTTTACAAAATAAACACACATATATAACTAATTAAATATTCCTGCAAGTAAATGCTATTTACACAATCTTATAATAATAACATTAAAATAAGCAAAGCAGCTGGTTCCCGATGTGCATTCAAAGCAGACACTATTGGATTACGTAAAACTTCTAATTCTAATCTTAAAATGAATCATATGCCTATAAAATAAAGAAACGTTTTTCCTTTCTAAGTTGTATGCATAAGAAACGCATTGTAAACTATATTTGAAAATGTAATGCGATATAAAAATATTTATTTAGATTTAAGTATTGTTTCTGTGCGACTGTGACATAATAATACAAAATGGCGGCATACGCCAGTAGTGATAGATTCTGTGCAAAATTCAAATTCAGAAAGATTGAAAAATGTGAGATTTGAGAAATAAGCCTCAAATACGTACCATTAGGGGATGAACGCATTAAAGGGACATGCAGGCAGTACTGCACAGGACATTTAAAAATGGCCGTGCATAAAAGAAAAAGTTTATATCCGTCGGCCGTGCAACATATAGGTTAACTTCTAATACATTTTCATTTTCGATTTTGAACCACTTTTTCTTAAAATCTTGATAGAGCCCCGTTTAAGTCGAGCATACATTGGGCCTGAAAACATTCGTTGTCTGAATGCGTTGATACAGCGAAAAGCTGAACAATAACAGTAATCAAGATAACTAAAGATGCACTTGAAAGCGCAATCACTTAATGGGTGAGGATAAAGAGGTTTGCAGCCCTTTGCGATTTTCTTAGGTAACGTACGTTAAGTTAACGGATAAAACACAAATAATTCCAAACATGCAGACATACTGAAATAATTTTTAAAAAATGCAGTAGCTTATCCTGCTTGTGAAGAAATAAATCTGCGTTAGTTCCATTGTCAAATCATACTATTTGTCGAGCGTGGAAGACACGTCCTCTGACATTCAAAAACAAGTAGGAAAGGAAGCATATGATGGCTAGAGAAAAAAAAAATAAAAGAGGGGGGAAGTTACTTCAACTAGAAGAATCGACGAACATAAACCATAAATGTCAACTTCTGGAGATACACAAGATTATTAAAACACGATTCTCTTGTTAAACAGTCCATGAGTGAAGTTAACATCTACAGCTATAGAATTAGCCTTGTTGGAAAATTTGTCCTAATGTGCATTGATGATAAGCTAGCAATGACTAGTCAAATTAAAAGTTTTATTTCAACGATTCAATTAAGATTTTCCTTACAGAATTTACTCGTCAAGAACCTTTGGTAGTAAAAAACGATTCCTCTAACATTAGCAGCGTAATGAACTCAATACTCGCGATGATTGAGAAAATTAAAACTAAAGCAATACAAATCAAATTTCTCAAAGAAGCAAGAACTCTTCATGAAAGTTTGGTCCTTTACACGCTGTTCTCTGATAGTCCAAAAGTAACTTTTAATGCATGTAACTATAAGCTGTTCATCGTAAATTTTTAATAAAAAATAACTCCTCTTTTTTGGTTTTCCCTTCCCCTCTGTTACTATTGGCTATTGAATAAAAGCTACATAGAAACGCCTATAAATTATGAATATTTCACTGTTTGTTATGCACATGTGTTACATCTCTTTCATAAAAAAATCATTTGAGGCAAAATTTTAAACAAAAGTTTGTTATATTTATTTATTTATTTATTTATTTATGTACATGTCATTGAGCATATGAAATTACTACAAAGCTATATACCATGCTGCATATAAGAATGTAATTGTCAATTTACAGCTTATGCATAATATGACTCGAAGAGAATTCTTTTAAATTATAAAACAATCTGTCCAAGAGTCAACTATGAATTAGACGTTTTAAACATAAATGACCAATTCAAAAACCTTCAAAGAAACCTTATTGCCAGTCCCGAGAATTATATAAACAAAATAATTATTCTTAATTTTTTCTAACCTGTATCTAGGCAAGTCAGAATTATTATGACTATATTGTAATTACGTTCTTTTTATACTTAAGCAAGTTTTGAATATTGTCCTCAATCCAGAGTACCGCCCCTAAAATATATAAAGATAAAAGATGTCATAGTCAAAAGTTTAATTTCTTAAACAGAGGTTTACAGTTGGTTATAATCTATTGTATGTATGATGCTTTATTCACACCATAATAAACAGAACAGAAGAAAAAAAGAAAGAATACAAATAGCCAATATATCCAATTAATTTAATAAAGTTGTACCTTCTCGAGTAACTTGCGAGTAAACAGACTGGTCAGCCAATCAAAATTATTTCCGCCACATGCGTTTGTTGACATCCACTGGAAACTTGCATGCACCAAGACAGACCACATATGTAGAAAATGTAGATAATTCATCATCCCAAGGCTTGCATGTGCGCATGTTGAATAAACAATGCTGTGACATTTATCAGTGATTTTGTCTGCAGGTACATGTATTAACCGTGATTTTCATTACATTTAACTATTTACTGCTGGTTATTATAGGCCCGCAACTATTAAGAGAGGTTATGCATAATGAAAGCTATAGGCCATATTTTATATAATTTAAAAATAATATTTCCATCCGTAGACTACTTATACATGCTTGGTTATGTAGTAATATAGTAAACTTTCATTAAGCTCTCTGATATTAATATATAATAATGTACAAATTTCGAGTGCATGAGCATGCATTTATTTATCTTATCAAACAAACTGTAAAACAGCAAACGTAAATAAAAATCACTTTACTCGTATATGACAAGTTCAGATAAATTCGTTACCGATAAATTTATACATGTATTATGTATTTATACACATAAGAACGTACAATAATTCAGTTATATTCAATCGACTAGGTGGCCAGAGGTCAACATGGCACGGAGGTGAATCCTGTAAGAACCATCTTCCGACTGAGGATTTTCCACATTTACAAGTTCTCATCAGTGGCACACCGAAAATGGCAGAGAGGTACTCTAAACTTAGGCTTAGAATGCTTCCTTTCGAAAACTCATCTTTATTCATCTCATGCATCATCAATGATCACCACTTGCGATGCCAAAGTAGTGAAAACGAATATTAAAAAATATATACCAACATTGTATTGTAATATTAATCTAAAGTATAAAAGATTTTTACTTTTACACCAAAGTTCAAGAGTAGAAACAAAACTGTTTTACAGTAATTCTTTATTATTAAACTTGGTAATAATCATTTAGAAGTGCTACACCAAGGAAATCGCTCAGTTTGAAATCAAATTAATATGCTTTAAGAATGAAATTAACACTACAGTTTTCGGAAAACTTTTTGTATAGAGAGAGACCTAACCTAGATCTAACCTAACCTCACCTCAACCCCGTCTTAAATATAAAACTCCAGAAATGCCTTAAATTATCTCAGTTCGGCAAACTGCTTAATATGTAAGAGAGAGAGTTAAACTGGACCTACCTAACCTGAAACTTCTGTTAAACATGTTACAAAATTGAAGAAATTTAATAAATTATCTCAATTTGTAAAATTCTTAAAATGTATAGCGAGAGAGAGCTAACATGGATATACCTAACTTGAAACTCATCTTAAATGTAGCACTAAAATCAATAAATTCCATTATTTATTTCAATTCAAAACTATGTATATAGTTCATGATACTTTGGTCATTTACATGATGTACTCTGATGGTCCAGAAGTAACTTTTTATACAAGAACTAGATAATTAGAAATAGATAAAATACCAAACTAGCCATTCAATTTAAAGTGTTTTATCTATTTCTCCTTTTCTAGTTCTTGTTATTTTAGTTGGATTGTTCCAAGAGTTAACTTTATTTTTCATTTTTATTATATATATGAGAGAGAAATTTTACCTACCAGAAACTCTTCCTGAGCTTATCATAAAAGTAAGAAATTCCATTTGGAAAACATTTTATATAGAGGGCTAACCTAGGCCTAACCTAAACTGAAATGCATCTTAAATGTATCATAAAATGTAAGAAATAATACAATTTACTTCAGTATTCCCAAGTGTATGATAAACAAATTTCACCTCATTCATTTGAACAACATGGCCATCTCCACCAATCTGCACACTATCATCGCCACACCCATGGTTGGCAAAAATCTCCCTGTAAAAGGAATACCAATCCACAACAGTTGTTGAGCTAATTCACAAGTATTCCTACAAAAGCTACTGGCGAGGTGATAATAAGAACAAAACTGAAAATGGAAAACCTGCATCAGTTGTTTTTGCCATGTCAATGAAACTTCCAAAATAAGCACATTTATTAAATTGCACTTAACGTTTTTTTGGGGGGGAGGGAGCATATGTTGAATAAAATATGCACCACAACAAAAAGCTAGAATTGCCATATTAAATATTGGCTTATTTTCACAAATTGGACAATCCATACTGTCCTTAATTATACCATAATGTACAAAAATATCATCACAGCTATATGGTTCATGCTTTCAAAATATCACAACATGCACCTCAAACACCATCACATATCTCAACTCCGCTTGAATTCACTACCAACAGAGATATGAATAAAAGAGCTAAGAAGACTAGAAATAAAAACTGGTACTATTATCCACCAACCATAAAATAAACTTAGGTATTGCCATTAAACCAGTATCAATTGGAAAACAAACACCAGCACACCATAAAATTCTCAATAATGCAGCCATATCTTATTTGTAAACACAAATGTCAATATTATAAAACTCATCTTTCTACCATAAATTTCAGTTGCCCAAAAAATAAATCAGATTTAAATGACTCAGCAATCATAGTACAACCACCTGTTTAAAATAAGCGGAATAGCTCTTCTAAATAATTACCTGAACATTATTTTATGTTGGTATTAATGACTATGTACTTTTACTTAATTGATTATGTGGTATATCCATCATTTTTAAATATATTATCATAGTCTTTTGTACATTTATTTTTGACTCAGTTTGATTTTCTCTGACATGTGTATTATTCATATATGCACATAAAACAGATCATTATTTAAGTAAAGTGGAGTAGTGTTAACAACTGAACACATTAATGTAGTATAGATCATTATTTATAAATTATAAATAATAATAATAATAATAATAATAATAATAATTGATTGCATGCTGTAGACTCTTACAAGAGCATCTGACATTGTCATGATTCTATATAATCAGCTTAATACAATAATACAAGTTATTTATACTGCAATCAAGTTATAATTACATGTACATATATACACTCATATCTGTCATTAGTAATATTATACACTCATATCCATTATAGTTCAGCAATTCCTGAGCATTTCACTCTTAGGAATAGATCTTTATTGAGCATGTTAAATTCCTTTTTTCCTTTACTAGCTTAATAGATTTGAATACATATAGTAAAACTACAGTTAGGATGTTTTGTTTTATGATTGTTGTCCTATAGGACCGTTGAAACTTAAGTCCCCCCCCTCCAATTTCAATTCCATATGCTTAATGTGGATAAATAATGCCATAATATGCTGTTTTTAGAATATTAATGTTCCCATATTTTGTAAGTTGCCTCAATAGGAACAATCCTGAGTTCATTTGTTACAGACTATTTCTACATGTGTGTTGTAGGTTAAAATTTTTTTCTATGCCCAAAAAAATTATATTTAGTTACCTGTTCTACTGGTTTACATATAAGATATCTTTTTGAAAGGTCGTGATTTTTTTGTTTAACTTTAGCCCAATGTTTAGTAAATACTGTGATATTTCACCAGCTGCACCCTTCATTTTTCATTCTAAGCTTTCCCAGTTGTCACTCCAACATATTATAGATGTATCATCACCATAAGAGATCACCTTGCTGTTTTCCAGTTGAGGTAAATTATTTATATAGATTAAGAAAAGCATACAGCACTGATCCCTGTGGTACCCCTGAATTTACTATATTATAGTCAGATTTAGTTTAATATATGGTTGCCTTTTTTTTCAATTTATTTCTCTAGCTGTGATGGTTGATATTTATTTTTAAAATCATGTTAAAAATTATTAAGGATGTAATTAAATTTTAAAAAACTGTTTATTCTGTTCTGTTCTGTTCGTTAGTACTTTCTCAAACAAAATGCTGAAAACAGAGGTTACAGTGATTGGTCTCAGGTTACTGACATCTACATTTGAACCTTTTTTGTGAATTGGTCATACCATAATGATTTTTAACACTTCTGAAAGAAATAAAAATAAATATAACACCTGAACATAACTCAAATATCCAACTAATTCTAAATGGTTGGTTAAAATAAGTAAACCCGCACCCTCAAAAAATTGCGAAATAAGCCCTTATCCTTTGAGTAATTTATTAGATACACCAATATATTCAGCAATACTCGTTTGCAATTTTTTAGTACTATTGGTGACACTGCATCCCACCTAGAGGATGTTGATTTTATAATTGCTTATATTTTGTGAATTTCATCAGCATTAATACATTATACATATACATTAATAGTTTTGCCACCTTCAGAACCATTTTGAATGCATATGAAAAAGTGAACAAACACAGCATACATTGCGAAACTATTATTCTTACACTTTCAATTTGAAACTAACAAATCTATATAGAGCTGGCAGTGCTGTATATCTGAAATGAAGTCTTGCATATGTGGAATATCTTGCTTCTTGTTTTTAATACATAGAGGACCTTCATGAAAAGGTTTCAGCAAAGTAGGCAGAATAGTAGCAGGCATGATATTCCTTCTACAATAAAACATAAAAAAACAAATGCATATACAACTAATGACTGTAGGGCTCCAGGTGATTGTTTGGCATGAATAGAAAAGAGACAATATTTTAAACATTTAAGCCATATTGCCTCAGTTATTTTAAATTCTTTTCGAGCAGTGACACTTTTGTCCAACAGGTTAATATTTTTTAAATAGGTAACATTGAACATATTTGTTGGTTTTGCAGCCACTCTAACTTCACTGAAATGGAATGTAAACTTTAGCACTCATTTTTGTTTTTCAATTAAAGTATTAACACTATACCTTATGGGCTAATCTATTTCTCTTAGGCTTTGTGTTAATAAATTTAGCCTTTTGGCATAATATACATTTCACAAAATTTGATCCTTTGTTAATGTCAGCATTTGTAAATTGTTCTTAATTGAAATTCAGCTCATATACCAGCATAATCAGAAAGTTTATTTTGCCAGGTTGAATTAATTCAATATTATCCAGACATGGGTTGTTTTCCAATTGGCTTATTATGAACACAATATACCGCATATCTGCATATTTCCAAATATGCTGTAGGAAAAAAGAAAAAATTCAAATAAAAGGCACACCCCAAAATCAAATGTGTAAGAAATGAAAATATTTTTATATTCAAATATCACAGTTTTATATTCTACCTTCTGTGTACAAAACTATAACTTATCGTATTACTACTACTACTACTGCTACTGCTACATAAAAATAAATAATAAATTTCCAGTGGTTGATCTCAAGTCATGTTGGAATCTTGGACCTGATTGCTAGGGGTGCTACATTAGTAATACCCTTCATGGCACAGAGGATAACCTGGTATGGCTTCCAAAGAAAATAGCTCTACATGTAGCAAGGCTGTAGACAATCCTGATACAGAGATTCAGATTTAAGAGGGAAATGCAGGAAAAAACACTGATGAGAACAGGTTAGTGTGATACATAACTGTGCCCTTCAGATCTGTACTGGCCCAGATCTTGGGTTTAGGAGGCAAATACCATTACACCACCAGGACCGACATTATTAGGAGTTGGTGTGACTCTATAAAAAGCTAGTATCCACCCTACCCACCCCACAAAATGTGTCTACTTTTATAACTGAAATTGCACCAAAAAGGACAAAATTTCAGTGCAGTGTGCCGACATCATGGTTGTATCAACAGCAAGAAATGCATTAAATGAAAAAAAAAAAAGGCAGTTACAGTCCTGGAGATTCAAATGTTGCCTGTGTCACAGCCCATGAGACATTAAATGAACATTCAATATGCATGACTGTGCGATAAAATGCATTACATAGCACCAATCAGAAGCAGGGATAAAGGGCAAAGCTCAATAAGGCAAATGTCTTAAATAAGCAGCTGCTTGACCTAACTAATTGAACCCTAATGTAAGTGAATCTTGCAAGGATCCTCATGAAATTAAAAGATCTATGATGTAGAATCAATATTGTAGAATTTTAGGGGAAAAATCATTGATTAAGTAATCAGATTCTTTAAAACATTAGGGTTCTAATACTTTATACTACTTGTAATGAAATATAAGATGTATGGTTTATTCTGCTTACATAGTATGAGACCCAGACCACTAATACATAAACATCTTATAAGTCTTTTTCAGTATTAAACATAAAACCATTGGGTTCCTGTTCAATATTATTCATCTTGTATAGATCTATCACATTTTTATGGAGAGCACAGCTGGTGTTATAGCCCTAAGTAGAGGTTCTAGTGGCAGGGTGGTGCCAAGCCACACCACTGGTGGCAGAACAAATTGCATTGGAATCAACTGCTACGAGATTACATGTGTAGTATGTTATGCATTATTTGGCAGCAAATTATCATTACAGATAAATTCAAAATGGCTTAATTGATAATTTTATGATGTTTCATTGAGATAAGATGTGCTCCAACCAAAACAGTTCCTTTGTCAGCGAAAACAAGAATGCATTAGATGTGGATGCAAAACCCATCATTCAAACAAAAAGGGTTACTGTACAAAGTCAGAAGTATTGTGCAACTCAAAGTGCCATGCTTCAT
This sequence comes from Metallyticus violacea, assembly GCA_030762175.1. NCBI lineage: Eukaryota > Metazoa > Arthropoda > Insecta > Mantodea > Metallyticidae > Metallyticus > Metallyticus violacea. Next base: position 31,839,008 of record CM060842.1, on the reverse strand, counting down.
TGAGCTGCAAAAATAAATAATGTCTTTAGTCTACTGTAAGATTCTTGTGAATTTTCCCTTTGCTTTCTTTTTCATTTATTATTTCTATGAGTTAGTCTAGCATAAATACCATTACAAGCTTTAGAAAGGAACTATACAGGTGTTTTGGTGATCAGGTAATTGTTTTGCTACTAGACACTACACTCTCATTGTAGAGTTCAGGTGCAGCAGAAAGAGCACATTAAGTGCAGTTTAACCATGAATGAAGAGATTATGAAAATCAATTATCTGTGATAGCCCTTCATAGGGTTGGAAAATTACCAGGAGACTTTTCTAATCCTTTAAAAGCTGGAAGTAATAGGATGGTTGTGTACCAACCATCCAAAGCTTAACTGAGACAGTACCATTGATGATCATTCAAGATATTAATGCCTGCACTTTGTAATTGTATAGTTGTGTTCACAGAAGTGGCAGCCCATGTTTGGTGGGCGCAATCCAGTTTGGAAGGAAACTGTGATTAGCCCCTAAGGTAAACACCTCCAGAGTGCTAAGACAAGATCTTTGACTAAGAACACTTTTTGTTGCAGTAATGGGAATTTTTTTAACTGCAGAACTGAAGCAGCAAAGGGTGTTAGATGTAAACAACTGTTACAGCATTAAACTAACAAGAGCCATCAAAAAATTCTTATTATTGAAACACAACTTTGTTTAAAAGCTTACAGCTCCAGTTCTCTAAGCAAGCTTCACCCGAAATTGGCTTGAGAAAAACTTTCCAGATTTCATTAGTGTTCAAGATACCCTCTAGCATCCCAACCAAAACTCCCCAACCAAGTATGGTAAGTGCTTGTGGGTATGATTTGCAATTAGCAAGAAAAGGTAGCTAATATTGAAAATCTCAAGTAGCCCTTAGAATCAACATTGGCAGAATTCCCAATGGAGGTAGTACATAATGCTATAGGTGAATAGACAGAGAGACTTTTTTTTAGTAGTGTTTAACGTTCGTTTTTACTTTTGAGACACCACAGGCTGTGGGCACTGATGGTACATGAAATGAAATTATATATTGTGAAAGGATATTTTTTTTAAGGAAGGAAGCATTCCAGGCCTAAGTTTAGGGTACCTCCCCGGCATTTGCCAGTAATGAGGACTGAGGAAAACCTGGAAAAAACCCCAGTCAGGGAGGACGGTCCTGGTGGGACTTGAACCCTAGACCTCCCGCTCACGAGTCCTTAACGTTCTTGGCCACCCATGGCGGTACCAGAGAGACTTTGATCATGTGTGAGGACAAGAGGCCATCATTTTGAGAACTGATTAATGCTAAATGTGAAAACAATCACATCAAAAACAAATAAAATAAAATTAAAATATGCTGTCATTATTTGGCTGTAGCCGTGTTACTAGGTTTATTTATGAATATTGTTGATAATGAAGTAATTTACAAAAACCTCAAGTTGTAAGATACCTGAAGAATGAAATGATTTGTTAATAATTTGTTTTATTTACAGGTGTTCTTAAGCACCTCAATTCAGGGCATGAAACGGCTAATAAATTTTGCTCAGAGGCCTCTTCTTTCAGGCTTGAGGTTCTTTTTTATGCCACATATCTGACATGGGAACCATGGCTTTACTTCCCTTCCAAAGGAAGCCATACTTAGATTTTTACGCTCGAAAAAACCCCATCAACCCTGGATGGGATTGAATCCGCGATATTGGGTTTACAAGGCAAGTATGGTTACCACTAGACCACAGAATTGGCAAAAGCTAAATGTAATGTGATATAACTTATAAATGTGAAGTAAATATGACAACTTAGTACTAACAGAATTATTTTTGGTCTTTTGATGTTTCACACTTGCACTATTCTACAATGGTCATTTGAGAACATCCAAATACCATATTTTGGCAAATATGACATATCCATAACTAGGATTGGCTAAATTATATGACCAATAGCTGTTTTCAGATTTTGTTCTCTACATACTGTAAGAAGTTGGTAGCATGCTTGGGAAGAAATAGTTAAGAGAATATGGAGGATGTAAAGAAGATGTGAATTAGAACTTCAGAGGGGACAAGCATGGGACAGGAACAAATGGTCTGTAACTGTTTGCCATGCTCTGGGTATAACAAGGTTCATAACGTCACACACATATAGAAAAAAACTATTGCCACTAAGGGATATCGTTTACAATATCTCTTTATAACACAGACTAGTGCTTATTATCAATTTTAAATACTATAACATTTTATTCTTTCAGTAAAAATACAAATATTAAAATAAAAATACTAACTTTTATATGCAGTGTCCATAACTTAAATAACTTCACTATAGTAAACATGTTAAGATAAAAGAAGCTATTAAAGTTACAAATATTTGTTTATCTGAGAGTAGAAGGAATGTTTTGTGCAAAATATTTAAAAGTAACTCGTAAATTTTTTAAGAGTAATGCTCAATACCCATTTTTATTACTGAGGCACCTTAGGCAGTGGATACCAGTTATTCAGGAGTTTTTTTTATTTATTTTATTTATGGATGCTCTTTAGCATCTCAAGTCGATATCAGTTATTCGTGAGATTTTTTTTTTTGTTTGTTTCTTTTATTTACAGACGAGCTTTAGCATCTCATTCAATTCAGGGCATGAAAGGCTGGTAAATTTTGTTCAGAGGCCTCTTTCAGACTTGAGGTTCTTTTTCATGCCATAAATCTATGACACAGAACCCACAGCTTTACTTTCCTTTTGAAGGAACTATAGGATTTTTATGCCCGAAAAAATCAACCCATCCTGAATGGGATTGGGTTTACGAGGCAAGTATGGTTACCACTAGATCACCAGAAATGTCATAAGATGAAATGATTAGTTGCATAAGGACTTTTTTGGGCCAAGTTTAGGGTACTTCCCTGACATTTGCCATGAGGACTAAGGAAAATCTGGAAAAAAACTCAGTCAAGGAAACTGGTCCTAGTGGGAATCAAATTCCAGATCTTGCTCACGAGTTAATGCCTTAACAACCTCAGCCATCCATGTCCATAATTCATTGTAATAATATAACAAATTATTTATGAGGAAATCACTCGAATTTCACTAGTTTTGTTCCACTTACTTGGGCATGTTTCAAAGGCAAATTTGTAAGTGAAACAAAACTAGTGAAATTTGAGTGAATTCCTCATAAATAATTTGTTATATGATACTATATTTCACAGTGAAAATCCCAAATTTTCAAATCACTGTAATGAGTTTAAAAATCTTAATAAGCATATTTAATTAAATTAGGCATCTATTTTTTATATTTCTAGAGAATTTGCACAACAATAGCTTCTAATATTTCAACATCATTGACTCTATACACACCAAGAGCTTATTAACTTGTATGTGACTCTACACTAGATTAAATTAAAAATATGTACACAGTTACCACAGTATTATGGATTCTTTGCAAATCTTAAGAGATTGTTTTTATCACAGAAATTATTAGCATTAGATCACACTGGGGGTGTATTTCTTGTACTTGATGAATGGAAAGCCACATTTTCATAACTGCCACATTCCGGTTTTTCACTGTCTTTATCTGACACAGTTATTCCAGGTTTTTGCATATTGCTGTTTTCAGTTTCATTAAAACTGGCATTCTCATATGCATTATATGGCTTCTCATTGTTTACATAACTAGACAATGAAGGAACCACAAGATTTGCTGAAGAGGAAGTGGACATTGTAGAAGATGAGGGACCCCACAATTTGCTTGGCTGCAAAAGTTCCCAGCCCACCTAAAAAAGAAAAAAGTTTTGGGTTGCTGTGTATTTAAGCATATGTGACAACTAGAAAATATAAAAATGTGAAATTTCATATATTTCATATCATTTTAAACTGTTAATCACAGAATACTGAGAAGCACATTTTCTGTGTTTTAGTATGTGTAGAATCTAATAAGTGTCATTTCATTTTTCTTTTTTCACAATGTTTTATAAAATGTGTCTAATTTAAATAAAAATATTTATGTTTGTTCATGTTTCCCAATTTGGTTTTTTAAAACTTGTTTTTAAGTGGTTCTGTACAGTTTGAAGGATTTTTCAAGAGTTTATTTTACATTCCTGAATAAATTTACTAAAATTTACAAAAATCTAAAATATATAAGTTTTTAAGTTCTGACCAATGTATTGTATTCCCCCTAATCACTTTCTGCCATTGTTAGCACTCAGCTGCAAGGAGTTACTGAATGCTTCTCCTTTATTGTACTTCCAACCTGAGCATGATCTTCGAAGACAGTAGGTTTGAGCATTGATTTTTTTTTGTTAATGTTGTTTAACACCCATTTTTACTACCGAGGCACCACAAGCGGTGAACACTGGTGATACATGAAATGAAATATATTGGGAAAGGATTTTTAAAGGAAGGAAACATTCCAGGCCTAACTTTGGGGTACCTCCCCGGCATATGAGAAAAACCTGAAAAAAACCTCAATCAGGGAGAACAGTCCTGGCAGGATTCGAACTCCAGACCTCCCGCTCACGAGTCCGTGCCTTAATGATCTCGGCCACCTTGGCGGTTGAGTTGAGCATTGATGATTTTAAATGTCACATACAGAACTAAAACATATGTAAATATATATGAACTGAATTTTCTGAATTTCAGTGATTAAAGTTATGGAAAAAATTTAGTTCCCCTTTGTAATAAATTTTAACAAATAAAATCATAGATATTGTGATAGGATTGCTCATACCCCTGTCACAAGAAATTGATACAAAATTGTTATACTCATATGTATTATTTTGTAATGAGGGGATGAGTAAATGTATTTATTTATTTATATATTATGTGTGCATCAATGAAAGTCATTCTAATGAAAAATTTATTCATGTTACTAATATACATGTATTTCCTTGTGCCACAGAATTACATTATCTACGGTTTACATAATTTGTGAAATTTCCAAAAATGGCTTTTTTGATGGGATGCAAGCACTTCTTTACAAACACAGGAATGAATTTATGATATAAGAATGACATGATTAAATTTTGTTAATTGAGCACTAAATGAAACACTAATGAAAAGGCAAAAGGCAAAAATCTATTCCAGCAAACATTAACTATAAATTGTACCATGACTTAAGTTTACTTCTTTTGCATCATATGATTGTACAAAAAACATTCTCACAGAGGGAAGGTACAATCTCTTGCTAGAAAATATGAAGAAAATACTTATAATTTATTATAAAAAATTGACTGTATGATTACAATTAAAATTTGTGACATTTTAATGTTTATAAATTAAAGCATATTAAATTAATGTTATTTTTTCATTTTGAACATGCTAACATATTTTTTCAAATTTTTGCATATGTTGGTGATCTGGATTTCATATTTTGTCACTTAGCTTCATATTTTTCCACTCTTTCATAATAACACTAAAATGGATTTAAGAATATAAGTAAAGGTTTTTTTTTTCTCCAGACAGTGGCATAATAAACATAATAAGCAAAAAAAAAAAAAAAAATCATTCAAATCACATAGGGAGTCTTACATGATTAAATATAAGTGCTTTGGTGTAAAAGTATTTAATGTGCTTCTATTTTTAACACAAGAACAATTGAGCAATATTCAAGCAATGTTTTTCAGTAATAAAACTGCACTGTACCCATTTTATTTATATTCCAGTACTTTTCCATTAATCTGCTGAAACTTAACAAACTTCTGCCTCTATTTGTTGCATTACTATTGCAATCTCATACTAATATTCACCTCCTAAATTTAACCTTTTATTCATCATTGTAAATTTGGTTCCCAGCACTAGCAATAATAAATATAACTGAAAACTATTAAACACACTTACTTGTTTCATAATACCAATTTCCTTTATAAATTATTTTTAACACCCCTAATGTTCTCATTGTGTGTGATAACCAAAACTGATAATAATGATTCACAGAACAACAATTATTCTCCAAAGTTTTAACATGCACAACCCTGCTAAAATTGGCAATAAGGACTAAACCTAAGCAATAAGAAAGTAAAAGAGCTTGTCCTAAAAATTATATCACTGATTATATTATACCACTTGCTTATAAAAATAACTATCATCAGTGACATGCTATAATAAAGTAAATGTAGAGGAAATGTATTATAGTTTAGTTGCTTTTAATACTTAAAACTAAAGCCAATGCTCTCAAACCTAACTACTTATTTGTAACCCAAAAAATCCATAAAAAATGTACTATCCACATTTTTAGTCATGTTATACAATTCATAACCCATAGACTTTAAAATCTTGCTCTGGCTACACATTGTGGAGTAATTTCATAAGCCTTTTCCGAGTCACTTTAACAGTAGGAGCTGAAAACAAAATGGTATTCTACAATTGTACTTATTCCTCTATATAAACTTTGTTACAGCTAAGGGAATTCTGAAAGCACCTGTCATAGAACATGGATGGCATTAATATTTTAATGTCAGTAGATCCTACTCTTCCTAATAAATCTGTATGTGGTTTCTATGTCAAAGGTTTTTAGCAGCTTTACTATAAAATCTATATTTTTCAAATACAAAAGAATTGCAATGGTTAACAGATTTGCTCTATATCTTACGGTTCATTTTCTGGACATTTTGAAAGGTAGGCATGCTGGATTTTCCTGTACCTGTTTCCATTCATAATTTAAAAGATAGCTTAGAAAAATTTGTTCTCATGTTCTAATATTGTATAAGTAAGTTTAAAATTAAATAATCTTTGTACTGTAGGCTATAAATACGAACCTCTTTGCCTCTGAATAAGCGATATAATGCAAATGCTGGTAGGGGAACCAGTGAAGCTATTCCAATGAGCCATCCTAAGGCATCTACCCAGTCTGGGAAAACATATGTTGCATACTGGGCAGGTGTAAAAGAGTACAAAGTAAACACAAGCACACCCTACAAAACAAGAAACATGACTTAAAACAAATATAGATAAATAATATATGCAATAACAACATGTTTTGCCATTGTATTGTCTGTGATATATAATGGTAATTCTGTTCTATATTGAACTTTAATATTCAGTGCCTGATATGATACATAAACAATTTTATTTATATAACATAACTGCAATTAAAACAGCAATAAAGTGGTATGTTATGAAATTCATACAGTACAAGATAATATATGTTTTTTAATACTTGACAAGCTGGTCAGAGTTTTAACATAGTAATTAGCAGAGATAAAGAAACAGTCTTCTGAAATGTAATGAATAGCAAAATAAGCACCAGCAATACAAAACATTAAATTAATATTATAATAATCATCATCGTCTGTTTTTCTAAATTCAATATAAATATCATTTTGAAATATTCTTTAAAGCAGAGGACGATAAGAAATGTGTCAACATAACTGTGCACTCCTTTAAAAGAGTTTGTCACATTAACTGACTATTTCAAATGCCAGCTCACTTGCTAATCAAGGCATCAAGAAGGAAATACAAATACACATGCACTGTATCCTATAAGAATGTATGAAATATGTTCACATTAACTCCACTTTTCTCATACCATCCAACTAACCACAACAAATTCAATATAATATTCAAAGAACATGACAAAAGTTAGTCCCAAAGAACAAATATAATATAAAAAATCTATTATGCTGCGCAGTAAAAGATACCAAACCAGCAGAACAGAAATCAGGAATTTATGAAATTGAATGTGCAGATTTTAATCAAAGATACATCAGAAAAACAAAGAGAAGTTTAGAAATTTGGAGAAAGGAACTCTTTAGGAATATTCATTTTAACCAAATTGATAAATCAGCTTTAGAATTTAAGAACTTTCAAAAAATTATAAAGAATTTTTTTAAAAAATTCTGTTGGAACTCACACAGTGAAGCTTGTTAATTGGACCAAAAATCATGAAATTAAACCAGAGGCAAAGCTGCTGAAAGAATTTTACAATCCAATGGAGTTATCTACTGGGGAAAATTTTTTCATCATAAAAAATAGGAACAGCTTCATGAATTTTGATGATTGTTTCTTGAACTATCAGAGACCACCACAGACCACCACCACCTTGGGATCCAGCCACCAATTGAATAGTCGGTCAACAGCTGATGATACTAGCAATTCCATCTGAAACATGTCCTAAAAGTAGGTAAAGTTAGGATATATTACCACTAACATGGGCTGTATTTAGGTAGACCATATTGCACTAGATGATGAAGGAAATGAGGTTGATAATAGAACGTATAACAAGCAAAACTGGAGTATCTGGAGATAAACTGCTAAATGCCACTTCAAGCAACTGGAATCAAATCTATGTTTGAAGGACGTAGACTCAGTCTAATAGACCGATTTGTTATAATAACTTACAAATGAATTTATTATATACTCAACTTTTATATCATATATTCAGGCTCACTACTGACTTTAGTTTGTAATTTTCTTTTTTTCATTCCGTTTGTCTCTATTCCTAATTTTAAATTTATCTATTCAGTACTAAGACTGTGCTCACCATTTATCATAAAAGGAAAGGGATTGCATTTTGGTAATTATATTTATTGTAATATATCATTATTTAAAAATTTTAGGTTTTTGATACTTCAAATCACCCTGTTAATAACATTTAAGATAATAGGAACAAAATTAAGCTCTGTATTATAATAGAAATAAGAAAACTTCCTTCTTCCTCTAAAATATATACAAATGTGGTGCACATAAAACAAATAACTTTCATAATTTATATTTTGCACATATATATTTTCATAAGAAGAGAGAAAATTTTAATTGTAGAACTCCATTAAAGACTTTGCTCTTTGTTGATGACTAAGTCACTGTAGTAAATACAGAATTTACTCTTCAGAGAGTTTTTTTTTTTTTTTTTTTTTAATTAGAAAGAATTAGAAAAATGCTGATGATAATATTTTTAAAATATCTTTAGCTAAAATGAAAACTATGACTTTTATTAAAGAAAAATCTTTAAGAAGTTCATATAAAATTATAGAAGTATCTGCAATTAATAGGAATTTTTAACACAAAACAAATACATCTCTAAGAAGAATATTGCTTTCAAATTGTTTAATGTAATAAAAGAAGGCAGAAAGATTTTCCAGAAATGGAAATTGTGAGGTAATAATGCCAGTTTACAAGGGATAAGGGATGTAAATGACCATTCAAATTATAGAGGCTTCAGCCTGTACATGATAGGTAAAGTACATACAGAGGTGCTAGCTAAACACTTGTAAAATTAAACAAGAAAGAAGGAAAGCTATCTGCACTACAGACTGGATTCAGGAGAGGGATATCCACCCCAGACAATATTTTCATAATAATAATAATTTGTATATAAATGCCTAGCTAATATTGAAATTTGCTAAAAAAAAATGCTAAGAAAAATACAAACTACAAGAGTCTCCACCTATCTGGCCCAGGCCATTTTAGGTGTACCTCCTCACGATTACTGAAATTAACTATTAACTCTTTATCTAAATTCTAAATATTAAATAAAGTACAAAATTTCCACCTTGATTGCATCAGACCCCAGTTCCCAGTTCATCAGCACAAGCCTATTGGAATTCCAGGGGACTAATAAAAGAGGAAGGGTATACATATTGTTTGTAGATTTAGAAAAGGCATTTGATACCATCAATTGGGAGGCATTTTGATCAAGTTGTGGGAAAAGGAGGCAAGTAGGAAGTTAATAGGGTTATTACAGAGGTTGCATATGGGAAATATGTGTTGGATTAGATATACAGAAAATAAGCAACAGAGTGGATATCCAATATTATGGGGCTAAGACAAGGATGCAATTTAAGCCCTAATTTATTCAATCTTTTTATAAATGGCATATTAAAAGAAATAGTAAGGACAGTACATATTGCCCAATAATTAATAATAAACATCCCAGGATTACTGTTTGTATATGGTTTAGAGCAATGGCAATAACAGAAGAAAGCAATAGAAACAATATCCAGATATTGTAAAGAATGGGGGTTAAAAATTAATAAAAATAAATTGAAAATGATTTATGCAAGAAAGGCAGTATACTCGAAAGAGACAAGAAATAGTAGCTGGAGAGTAATGAAATTGAAGTAGTAAAGAGACTGGACTATTTAGGGGTAAGGCTAAATAATAATGAAAGATGGACAGAACAGGAAAGGGAAAACTAGCTATTAATATTATAAGAACCTATTTGAAGAAGAAACCAAGTATGAGTGTAACATGACTCAAGAGAATTTATTCAGAGCTACAGTTGCTATTTCAAGCATGGAGAAAGGGTGGCAGTATATTAACCATATTTATAGAGAATTTTGTAAAATGTTACTGAGATTACCGAGGGCAACTCCAAATGGGGTAGCATTAGCTGAACTGGGAAGAGTTAGCAGGAACAGTATGGTAGTTAAACATATGTTGGTCCACAGGACCAACATGAGCACCAGAAAACAGTGCATCAACAGCTGAGGAAACATGTCCTAACTTAAATTTAGTAAGTGAAGTTTGTAAGAAATTTACCCGCATTGTATTAATTGTATTAATATATCTGCACTGTAAACAGCTTAAAAATTAAATAAACACAGTATATTGCAATATTGGTATAAGATAGAATCTAGGGAAGAAGAAGACATGGTGGACAAAAGAGAAAGTAAAAGAGGAAAGAAATTGGTTATGTGAAATAAAGAGAATAGTCCAAGTCCAATAGTCCAAGAGATTGGATTAGGCTATTTGGATAGACAGAATATAATCAATAGAGAAGATAGGTGATATTGAAAAGCAAGAAATGGAGTAGTTTACTAGACAAGAGTACCTTGAAATATTTCAGGAAATTTAATAGAATGGGAATGGGAACAATATGTAGAAGTTTGTAACAGAAGGGGAAGGGAGGGATTTGCTTGAGGTAGAGCAGGTATAATAGGGTTAAATGGATTAAAAGTGAAAAAGGAAGGTGGAGAAATAGAAAAGCATTTACATTGTATAATTGAATGTTTAGAAACCAAAGCATGGAGAGAAGAAGTATGGATTAAGAAATGGGACGATTTATAGATAATAATTTTTATATTAAAATATTTTGGAAATGGCAATAGGGAGTTTTTGAAAAAATTTGGTAATTTTAAATGGAAGGTGGAAGAGAGAAATGGTGGAAGAAAGTGATTAAAGTTGTATATCTATAGAGATAATATAGCAACTGAAGAAATGGAAAGAGATAAAACAATGTGTAGTTAGAAAGTAGGATCTATTATGTATTATAACCAAATTGTATAAAATCCTAAAATAACAAGTACTCTAAGAAGATTTGTACCAATCGTAAAAGTTAATGTAAAGTAAATATGTAGAAATAAAGCATTCATTTATATATCTCTGAAACTTTGTAAGACAGTGGCTATTCGAACAATTTAATTAATATTAAACAGAAATCGTTCACAATGAAGCAATATGTTATTTGATAATAGCAGTCAGCAATAGTAACACTATTTTACTTCACTTTTTTAAAATATAGGACATTTTTCAAGAGCATTAGTTTGATCATCAGCTTTAGACTGACGGACTAACTGACATCCTTTGATGATGACAGAATAAGCTTGTCCAAACCATCCAGTGGCAAAATCTCAAAGATGATTACAAAATCTATGTTTTTGAAAATAAAAATCTTATCCTATGTTGTAACTCTATTGACTGTACTTAATATATTAGGTTCCTTTAGAATGTCAGTATTTTTAGATCAAAAATTAGCTACAACTGTTGATTTTCAACTTGTTTATATATAATATTTCCAAAGTGTTCTTTGGTTAAAACTTATAAATTTCTCTTAGGTTTTGTTATATATAAAATGATTACATCTTCACATTTAATTTGATAAATTCTGGCTTTTTAGATGATTTTAATATATTTTTAATGCTAAATATATTCTGGGAAACAATATTATGTTACATGCTTTAAAAACCTGTTTAAATTAGTTATCTGCTTTTCAGTTGTAAGTGAATTTCTTGTACTTTCCATTTTATTTTTAAAGAGTATAACATAATATTGCTTCCTTGGAATAAATTTAATATTAAAGATTTATTAAAATTATCTCAAAAAGATGCAGTGCCAAAATACAAGAAAATTGGAATTAATCAAATTGATTGCAAGGATTGTAATCTCTCTCTCCCCCTTCTTCCTCCCTCCCTCCTCACACACACAGAGGCTGGGTATCATACTGTGGATTGGCAACTAGGTAAACTTGCATTTTATAGTCCATGGGAAATGCAGATTTTCTCAACCTTCTGCATTGTGCTATAAGACTATGATGATACCCTTTATTAATCTGCTCTGCTAATATGTTAACATGCTGGATTGGCACTTATTATGTTCAATAAAGCAGATTCTTATAGTAATTTGTGATTTAGTTGAAATTTACATAATTAGGATTTTTATATTAATAAATATCACAGAATAATTGATATTATTGTATGATTTAGTTGAACTATACACTCTTAATGCTTCACTTACTTGTCATAACGTATAGAACCAATGTTCTCGAAACCAGTTCTATACATTATGACAAGTAAGTGAAGCATTAAGAGTGTGTAGTTCAACTAAATCATACAATAATATCAATTATATGATATGCTTCATACATTTTAATCACAGAATAAACTTTATTTCTCTCTTTCGTGCCTGGAAACAAAACAAAAAAGGTTTATAAATATTGTACTTACGAAGCTGTTGACAATGGAGTGGTAATATATCCTAAACTTAGGTATCCATTTTTTACACTAAACTCCAGCTTTTCAATCTGCAGGACTTACTTGGTATATATGTATAGGAAAAATGAAGAGAAATTCAGAAATTCTAACCAAAGATCACTTCAGGAATATTAAATATAAATAAATTGAAAAATCAGAAGTTGCGCTAATTTCTTATTAAAAAATCATGACCCTAAAGATAGCTAAAGGTCCAACAGAGTTATCAATGTGAGAAAAGATTTTATTCTCAAAAACAAAGACTTCATCAGATATTCAAAATTCTGTCACTGGATTGTTTGCCAATCTTATTCTTCCGTCACCAGAGGACATCAGTCAATCTACAGCTGATGATGGGAGCGAATGCTCTTGAAACATGTCCTAAATTTTAAATAAATAAGTGAAGTATAATATTGTTACTATTGATGACTGCTATTATTAAAAGCTTATAGTCAGTCAATCAACAGCTGCTGATGGAAGTGATTTACCCCTGAAACATGTTTGTTATGTAAGTAAGCGGAATTAGTGTGAACACATTTAATAAATTCTAATAGGACTTATACCAATGCTAAAACACCTGTACCACTGCCTCAAAACAAATGCAATGGGTAAATCCTTCTAAATAAGATTTCAAGATACAGAGCTGGACTTAAGACATTAGACATTAAGACATTAGAAATAAGCTAAAAATCAAAAATATATGTGAGATAAATTTAAGGCCAACTTTATGTCGGAACTAACACAATGAAGCAACTTATATATTCTTAATACACTGGTGAGTGGACTTAATACTCTTATCCTCCACTTACCAGAACCAGAATTAACTTTCAGTTAATTAAGAATGCCTGTGAAATAATTTAAAACTAATATAACCATATCAGAAGGATGGAAACTAATATACCAATTATGAACTATAAATCTATTGAAAATAGAAAAGTTGGAAGGCCAAAGAACCATTAAAAAAATAATTCTAATAAACCAAACACAGCTCTAAGTCTAATCCTTTCAGATGATGATGAAATAAAATCTACTGTTGCTAAACTTTTTAATAATTCATTTAATTATTGATTATTGTAATTCTGAATTTAACCTATCCTTATGTATGGCGGCATTTTTCTTATGAAACAGTTTAGAAGAAAATGTTTTTCATTTAACAGTTTTATAATATAGTTAATGATATTTCAAATTCATTCTGCAGTTCTCCCTGTGCACAGCACAGCATACTTTGATTACCAAAACATTAATAATTGTATAAAAAATAAAGACATGGAAATGTTTGAAATAATTATATTTTGAGCATAATTTTATCATGAGTTATTATATTTATTTTAGATTGAAAATATAGCATTTGATTACAAAATTAGATTAAAAGTATGCCACTGTTCATATGTGAATAATAGTTAAATAACACAGGTACAAAAGTGCTAATTTTTTACAAGCTATAAAACTATTAAAGAACTATTAACACCAAAACCTAAAAAATATAAAAGTTATTGGTGTTGCATAAGAAAACTCCTCATTCTGCAAATGACTAAAGAAGAAATTATGTTTCTGAATGAATTTTTAAACCCTTCAAAATTTTATAAGTAACATAGCTTTAGATAGCATAAATGGTTCAGTATATTTATACTTTATTCTTACATTGTAGTGACTACCAACTTACAATGATAGAAATTGGTGACAGAAGCATCCATGAAATGCGCCAATATATTCTTGTAAATTTTGACAGTGGAATTTCCATTTCTTTTATATTGTCCAAGAATCGATTGCAGCCTAAGGAAACAAAGCAAGGTTATATAAAATAATTTTAATGCTACCTCTAAGACAAATATTGCTAAAACTACAGCACTATTATGAAAAATTTTACTAAAAGTAAATTTAAAGTGCAAAGAAACTATATTACCAATATGGAATCAAAGCTTGTAAACAATAAAACAGTGCAACAGTTCAGAACTATAATAATATAACTATACTTTTGCAAAACAAGAAATTACAATGCCCTCCTTTCATCCTATCTCAAGTTAAGCTAGTATAATAAAATTGTATGCACTCTCAATACTAACATAACATGCAAATGTGATATTCAAATATTTTAATAAAAAATTGGCCAACCTTCTATGATATATCACCAAAATTTGCATTACTCTACAAATGAATTAGCATTAGTTATGATAGTTTGGTCTGAACTGTCAATTTAATACAAATTTTCTATATATCTTAACTTTTATGTTTTTAGATGGCTGCAGATTTGCTTGTTTAGATTTTCCTGTCCTTAACAACCTATCAGGGTCTAGACCAAAGAAGACCATTTCTCACATTAATGACAGAAAGAGCCTCTACCTAACATGGAATTAAAATATGGAATTTCAGCACTTGCAGAGGTAAGAATTTTGATTGTTATAACTTAAAATTTAAGAAAAATATTTTAAAATTTTAAAAATCTGAATATTCACTAAATTTTCTTTGTTTTTTTAGGTAGTAATTTACATTGTTCCTGGATTATTTATGCCAAACAGTTCATAAAGCTATGAGGTGTGTAATAATAATTCAAAATGCAGTCCTACAGAAAGTGACTCCCTAGCATGACAGCATCATCCTACTGATAGTTCTTTTCCCCATTGCATTAAAGTTTTGCGTTATATAGGCAATTCATTCAACTAACCGTAACAAAAGGCAACAAGCACAACTTCAGCAAAACCAATGATAAGAATGGCCCACGATGCTGTGTTCCAGTCCATTACAGTGAATAAATAAACTCCTCCACTACAGCACATTGGCAAAGCAAGCAGAAAACAAGCTGCACAAGTGCCAGCCACCACTCTTGTTTTGTATGCTCTTAACCAAGGCCATTGATCAATTATTGCTGTGGTGATGGATTCAACACCTCCAAACTGCAACAAAGACATTCAGACTGTACCAAATAAATATTTAGAAGTTGTTTATTTAATTTGTGGGAATTTTCACAGTGAAATGTAATATTTAATTGTAATTTTAATTAGATATCATTCAAATTCACTAATTTCCAACCACAAACTTACTGTATTTGCAGGTCTTATCCTCAGCACAAATTCATTGCGAAAGTTGACAATGAATCCCTGCTGAGGATGAAGACAACATGTCCAAGTAATTGGTTGGAAATTATTGATATCTAGCAAATTTTAACAAAAATTATACCAGTTTCAAAAAGGAATAACTCGTAATTAATTTTTTTTGGAAAATTTATGAAAGCAATTCTGTTCAAATTTATAGCAAAAGGTCTATTAACATTAACAATATAACTTTCAACTTATTATTTAAAATACAACTAAAAAGAATACTATGAAAACATAATGAACTCCATTGCCTAGACTCCAGTGTAGGGAAGTGGCAGTATCCCCAAAAGTGTATCTATCACACAGCATTCAACTGTGAAGCAGTAAACTCAAAAAATTAATCTCAGATTCATGCTCCACTTCCAAAAAAATCCTTAAATAACAAATTTAATAGAAACAGGAATCTTTTTGATACTTTCCAACCCCTTATGAAATGAAATTTGGGAAAAGCAGGGAATATGCAGAGAATAAATTTCTGCATGATTATAATTATTTTATTTTGTTCAGATTGTTTAAACATTTAAAGCAGAACTTTAATTTTAATATGAGTCAGGGGATATCAGAGTTGGAGACGGAACAAGGTGGCTGAGGTCATTAAGGTATGAAATGGTTAATGGGAAGTCTGGAGTTCAGTTTGCACCAGGACTGTCTTTCATAAAGTTTTTCGATTTTTTCCTCACTCCTCATAAATGGCATATGCCACAGAGGTACCCTAAACTTAGGCTTGGAACATTTCCTTCCTTTAAATAAAATCCTTTTCCAATTAGCATTTCATCTCATGTATCACAAGTGTCCACTATTCAGAAGATAAAAAAGAGTTGTCCAAATTTTAATCTAGGCTATATATTTGATTGATTTTAAAGAATACTTGTGCTAAATTTTTATCAGATCAGTCAAAGCATTTAGAATTGTATATTGGAAAACAGACACATACATAGGATGTTATTGAACAGTACTGAAATAATTTCATCCTGTAAAGAAGGTTCCTAGACAAATAATTGAAGAAGTAGGGAGCTCTGGATCTGTGGTTATCTACTTCCATGCTAGAGCATAACATTTCCAAAGGAAATGCGTGCCACTAACTTCTACTAAATTCCCTTTGAAATTATACTACACAACAGCTGATTGTTTCTCGCCAATAATAGGCCTTCATTAAAAGATTTATATTTAGAGTTGGGTGAAAGAGAAGTATAGGAAGCTATTTTGTTTCAGTTTGATTGCAGTTTTTTTCTCCCTGTTTTTAGTAATTCATGATTATAATAAACAATACAGTGCACAGTGCAAAACATGTGCTTTTGGAATTAATTTTTTCAATTAGAAAGTCTCATGATAATAGTCTAAAGAAACTACCAATTATTTAATGTTTGATGAAATGAGTGCATAAATGAACTCAGAGTCACAATGCTTAAAATTATTTGGTATTGACTGTTTCAGGGTAAAGCAAGCTGTGGAAAAAAACCTTACCTAGGCAACTAACCTTATGGGTTTCAAACCTTCAACCTCCAGAATTGCAGACAGAGGTGCTGAACACAAGACCAGAGGAGGTCTTGTTTGTCAATACTTCAAACAAACTACAGTATGCAGCTATATTTTATAGGTAAGACAATTAATAGAGATGTCATAAACATATAAGAAGGGAATAAAATTCAATTATTTCAATATCTTATCATTATAAAATGATCAGTTATTACATAAAATAAATGTAGATAGTAACAACTGTAGGGAAAATTTCAACACTAGAGTTGAAATTTTGTAGTTAATAGTTGATACAAATGCAGTAACTAATCTTGCAGAATGTGATAATTATGATGTATTAACAATCAGTTTCTTTGAATCTAAACACATGAAGCCATTCTAACACAAAGGTAATGAAATAAGATTAGTTGATTTTGCCACAACAGGAAATATGAACTACTTATTTTAATCACAAAGAAATTCATAAAAAAGTATGAATAATCTGCAGATGGAAAGACAAGGAATTAGATTCACCATCCCCTTATCAATGGCATGCAAAACAAAAGATATTAAAAGTTACAGAGGAGCTCAATGGATTCAGACTATTTTCTGGTAAAGAGAGAAAGTGAATAAAAATTAGTGACAGAAGTTAAAATTAACAAAAATGGAAATAAAATCCTATAATGAAGCAAAATTACAAGAAGGAGGAGGAGGATAAAGATAAATGGAGTAACTTAAAGATAGTAATATAGTGTGTTGCAGAGTTCTTAGGATGGAAATAGAATTAATTTATTTATGTGCTAAGAAGCGTTACAAAATGTCAACCATCTAATTCTGGCCCTGGTTAATTTCTAGGTATTGCCTATTACAATCATCATCTCCACTGACTGCTTCCATTTTAAACTAACTTTCCATAAAAACTCACCCAACCTCCTTAGTTGAATCTTATCATCAAAAATGTTTTTGATCACTAATTCAAATCTTTAACCATCTCTGTTTCATTGAAACCTTTCCCCATCCTCAGTACCCTTGCATTTTAACAAATGTGTACAGCAAATTCCTGCCCTCCACATGTTAGACACATACCCTGTTGAACATTATTCCTCACATCCCTCAGCTTCCAATAGCTGTCCAGCCCCAGAATGGCCTGATTTAACCCCAGTCTAAACCAGGCCATTCCTTCTGTTTGCAATCTATTGTGTCCTTCAGTATACATCTCCTTTGTAAGTCCTATCTTAAAAGATTTATAATATATTAATCATCTTATCTTGTACCTTAATGAACCTAAAACATGCCTACCCACATTCTCAAATCTGGACAGAATGTCCCTCTAAAACCCTTCTAACATGTTCTTGCAAACCATATATCACCTAATCATTTATTCTCCAATTGATTCTTAATACTTGCTGGCCACACTATTTAAGCGTTTCTCCTATATCTTAAACAAATTTTATATCTTCTGATATCTGATTTATCTGATACAAATATTTTTATTTCCATCACCATACTTCCATGCCATATCATACCTCTCACACCAATGTTCCCTGATTCTAGGAGAGCCCATCCATTTTGGCTCACGTAACATTAGCTTGAAAAAAGATATCAGAATTAGATTCATTTTCTTGATCCCCCATCAATGCCCCAAATTTCCATTCCATATGCTCATCTTGATGGAAATAAAAGTTAAAAACTAGTGGTATGATACAGAACATGAGATAGCAATAAGGGAAAGAAACTAAATATATAAGAAAATGCTGCAAAGAACAACAAGGGCAATAGCAGAGGAATATTCACTGAAACAGACAAAACAAATTTGTAGAAAGAAAAAGAGAAAATATGAATTAAGAAAACTTTGAGAGATACAAAATCAGAATGAGTCTAATAATACAAGGAAATTTTATAACGAGTCAAAACAGATAAAATGGGATTTTAATAATGGTGCACCTATATTAAAAGAAAAGAAAAAAAAATATTCTGGCATCTGGAAGCAAGGTGCTTGATAGATGGGCAGAATATTTCAATGACTCTCAATAAAGAAAATAAGACAAGATATAACCAGAAAGAATTACATTCAAAAAAGGAAGAGTCTGAAAAGGAAACACAACCCACAGGTAAATAGAAAATTGGAACAAAAATAAGAAGTCTAAAAAAGCATAAGTCACCTGAAAGCATAGTATCCCTACTGAAACTATTAAGTATGATGGCACAAAAATTATGGGAAGATTGCATGGATTAATAAATTTTTACACAATAATTCTAGATGTATTGCATTATTAGAAGTAGCTTATAACAATTTGTCAATAGAGATCTATGGCAGGTTAGTAAACTGGGCTGAAAGGAATGATTGGCGAGTAAAAGAGTGGGCCAGGAAGATCTACAGTATATCATATATTCTAATTCTGAACAGTTTTGGACTTATGAGGGTAGGTCCATAAGATTCCAGCCTCGCCGATAAGATTTTATCACCTTCAGAAAATCCCTACTGGTCTCATATCTTATATGTTAAGTAAACAATTGCAGCTGTAACTTCAGCTCTGCTGTATTAAGTTGTTCAGATATAGTTGCATAAAGAAGGCTATGTGTAGAAGATTGTGACTTGTTCAAAATGGAGCATCGAGCTCTTACTAAGTTCTTCACAAAAGAAGATTTACTCCAAATGAAATTAAACAGCGATTGGACAGTGTATATGGGGAAGCAGCCCCCTCATATTCTACCATAAAAGAATGGACTGAATTTTTTTGAGTGGGTTGAGAAAGCATTGAAGACAAACAGTATGCAGGTCGGCTCTTGGAGGTTCTCACTCCTGAAAACATCGCTCTTGTGGAAGGAGAAATTATGAAAGACTGGCAGCTCAAAGTTACGAAATAGCAGCAAGGTTGGGCCTTACTAAAACAACAGTACATCGAATTATTCATGAACATTTAAACATGAATAAGGTTAGTGCAAGATGAGTGCCTAGACTTCTAACCTTAGTCCAAAAGCAGCAATGAGTCATCATTTTTGGAGTTCTACTGTGACAACGAGAGAGAAGTTCTGCAAACCTTGTTACAGGAGACAAAACTATGGCTCTCTACTATGATCTTTTGTCCAAAAGAAATGAAGAGTGGCGTAAACCTGGCAAAGCACCATCTCTAAAGGCTAAGGCCACTCAGCCAACCAAGAAGATCATAGTCACAATCTTTTGGGACTGTGAAGGAATACTCTTCATTGACTTCAAGGAGAGTAGCGCCATGTAAATGGGGAGTACTATGCTGGCCTACTGCACAGGCTATGTGCTTCCATCAAAGAGAAAAGGTGAGGGAGATTGAGTGGTGGTGTGCCCCTTCTTTATGACAACATGCTTGTGCATACAGCTTTTGTTGCAAAGGAATCTGTTAAGAAATGTGGCTTCAAGAAGATCTACCATCCATCCTGCAGCCCAGATATAGTTCACAGTGACTATTTCCTCTTCCCACAACTCAAGAAGGACCTTCTAGGAAGGAAATTTAAGTGTGACGAAGAAGTGATGGATGCTGCTTATGTGTATTTTGCAGGCAAGACTTCTGACTATTTTGGGGGGAGGATTGAAATGTTAATTCAAAGATGTGAGAAGTGTATTGCAATAAAGGGTAACTATATTAAAAAGAGAAATATAGTTTTTGACTTTATCATACCTAGAAAATGGTTAAGCCAGAAACTTATGGACCTAGTCATGTATGTTATGAAAATAGAATATATCTGCATTATATATGTAGAGAGAGAAAGAGAGACACTTCAGACAAGTATAGAACACAGAGGAAGTTATGGCAGCAATGCAATGGCTGAGAATACTTAAAAGATAAAATAACTAATAAAAATGACATGGAATCAAACTATCTGCCAACTGAAAATAGATAAAAAACTATCTTACGCTTTTGAGGTCTGTCATGGACAATGACAAGGTGATCCACTCTTCGCAGTAATATTTAATTTAACAATAGAAAAGGCAATTACAGCTTTCAAATAAATCCGGGAGAGACAATTTACAACTGCATCTAGCATATGCTGATAATCCATGGTAACATGGACAAAAACAACTTTGTTGTGAGCAATGCAGGAGTTTGAGGGAGGAACCAATAATTTTAGGTTAGAAATAAGTAAGTAAAAAAAAAAAAAGTATATGAAATCTAGAAGAACAGAAAAACACAAAAATAATCTTCAGCTCCTTCATTACAATGTCAAAAATGTAATATTTTCATACTCTAATAATGACAGGCAATAGATGTCTATAAAGCTTGTGAAAGCAATAAAATTGAGAGCATTATGTAGATTTGCACCAAAAAAACACGCACCTGTAGACTGTAGTAACATATGCATTAAGATTTTGATGCTGACTAAAAGTAGTCAAAATATATCAACAGGAATGTGAAAAGGGTATATGGACCATTTTTTGAAAATGTACATATTAAATATAGAACTAATAGAGAGTAAAATATAATTAAAATCTTAGCTTTTGGGTGTTTCAGTATCTTGAAAAGTTGAATTGGGCAATATTTCTAGCAAACTTAGCTGTACTTTATCCAGCAAGTTGTCTGCTTGCTATGCCGATCACCTGCTATTGCTTGCTGCTGTAGTCTCCTTATATACTAGTGAGCTTACGCTCTCTTTCTCTCTCTCTCCCCTTGTATTGGGATGTAGGCTTGGCTCATGATTCGCTGTTGTAGTAATGGTTTCCAAATGTTGCTGAGTGTCTCTGTTCAGGTTATTTTTATTTATGTAGATTTCTATGGCTTCACATGAACAGAGATACATACTCATCTCAGCAATATTACTACAACAGCAAACTAGGACCAAGCCCAACACAGCAAATCAAGGGGAGGCAGAGGGAAAGAGACAGGGAGCTCACTAGTATATAAGGAGACAACAGCAGCAAGCAAATAGCAGGTTACTGCATAGCAAGCAGACAACTCACTCAATAAGGTGCAGCTAAGTTTGCATGAAATGTCGCCGAATTCAACCTTTCAAAGACACTGTAACACCCAGAAGCTAAAAATTTAATTTTATCTTTTAACTATGAACTCGAGCCATGGAAGCTTATGTATTCATTTAACAGAGGGGTATATGTTTTAATTTTTTTTAGAACCAAATATAAAGAAAGATAGATTAAGATGACTGGGACATATATAGCATATGCTGAATAACAGACTACCTAAAATGGCATTATATGGTCTTCATGGGGAGAAAGAAAGAGAGGAAGATGTAGATTTAAATGGCTCCAAGAAGTGGAGGATGACTGTGTTTCAATTAATTGAGGAAACTCAGATTCTTCATAGATTGTAGTGCCAGTAATTAATTAACTTTTAAATATAAAAATAGTAATTACTTCAATTCTCAATATTTACAACATTTTACTGAGTGGCCCTGAGTCTCCTACCTCAAATTAAATGTCTAAAACCCATTCTACACAGTGTTAAATTTCTTTGCTGCTCATTAATACTCTTATATTCATTGTGCTTTATATACATATATAGATAAAATAATATAAAATAAAGAGCACAATAATTTATAAATTTCGTTATTTATATTAAAAACCATAATTTTCTGAAACAGTATACTTCTTATATCTTTTTCAAGTTAATAGTGTATTGTAAGTTTACCTGGCTTCCAAGTCCAAGTGTGAACATCATTAGAAAGAACATCACAGACCACAACTGTGGCAAAGGCATTCTTAAAACTGCTTCAGGATAAGCTATAAAAGCCAAGCCAGGTCCAGAACTTATCACTTCACTGACTGGCAAATCCATACCCTCTGCCATATATCCCATTATGGAGAAAACAGATAGGCCAGCAAAAACAGATGTCAGTGCATTTGTTATGGATACAAGGAAAGCATCTCTGAAAAAGAATATTAGATTAGATGATTTATTTATTTTAACTGGAAGCTAACAGGTTTCCACTTCTGCACTGCCATTATACTTACAATACAATATATATTATGTATATTTTATACGTAAAATATCCTATACTAATGTATTCAACATGTCAAAAGCTGATGATGAGAGCAAATGCTTTCGAAACATGTCCTAGTGTTATGTAAGTAAGTAAGTAAGTAAGTAGAGTTAGTGTGAACATTTGAATATATTAGTGTAGGATATATTACCACTCCATTGTATACAACTTCTTAAATATAATTTATTTACAGTAACAATATTGATCAATTAAACAATTTAGAAATTATCCAATACAAAATAATTTTAAGTACCCTAACAATTAACAAAAATACTGATGATTACAATGAGCAGGATTAAAGTTGCAAGAATTAGTTAAATATGGTGGATTTTTGTAACAGTGATGTTTAATACTAAGAATTTTAAAATGAATAAGTCAAATTTGTAACGCTTATATTACTAATATTTAAAAAAGGAAGACTTAAGTTTCTGGAGCTAATTGCTCCCATCAACAGTTCCAGGTCGACTGCCAGCCTTGTTCTTCATAGTGGTTTGTTTGTCTCTGGTGGTGGTTAGATGAACTTCTGTATTAGGATGTTACTTGAGGGGATTTCAAAGTTGAACACGTGATTTTTGTTCTTCCAGATATAAATGTTTTCCCAGACTGTAGGTTCTGTTTTTCCTGTAATGTTTTTAAGTAGTTTGGGATTCCTGTTAATACCATATTGTTCCTGATGTGTTCCTTTGTTCATGTTTCAATGTTTCTTTTAGTCTTTCTAATATAATTGTGATATAGGACTGTGAAAAAATTTACAAAGAAATTAATATTATTATTTTATAGAAATTAATAAATATTATTTCTAATATAATTGTGATATACGATTGTGAAAAAATTTATATTGGAAAGACTAAAAGAAACATTGAAACATGAACAAAGGAACACATCAGGAACATAAATCAAAGACAGGAAGAAAAATCAGCGGTAGCTTGGCATTTTTGGAAAGAATAACACAGTGTTAACAGGAATCCCAAACTACTTAAAAATATTACAGGAAAAACAGAACTTACAGTCTGGGAAAACATTTATATCTGGAAGAACAAAAATCACATTTTCAACTTTGAAATCCCACCAAATAACATCTTAATACAGAAGTTCATCCAACCACCAACAGAGACAAACCAAACCACCATGAAGAGCAAGGCCAGCAGTCAATCTGGAATTGATGATGGGAGCGATTAGCTCCAGAAACTTTGTCTTCCTTTTTTAATTAGTGATGTAAGTGTTACAAATTCGACTGAATCATTTTAAAATTCTTTGCAAGAATTACTTTATATGTAATAGTAAAATAATAAACATACACCTAAGGCACATCAAGTAGGTAATTAAGTACAGTAGAAAAATATTACATTAAAAATAAGCTATAGTTATAGTTTAATGTATAGATTATAAGAGTAGTATGTTGTTTTAATTTAATTTTAAATTGTAAAATGTTTTGACAATTAATGGATATTACAAGGTAAGGAAGAATTCCAAAAATGAGCGACAGAACTGTGATCTAGTATTCTTTGATGTGAAAGCAGTTTATAAAAATAAATGCCAGGTAGCTAAGGGTGAAGGTGTGAAGGTTCTGATAAAGTAAAGTGAGAGAAAGTTCTTCGTTCCTCAAGTTAGAGTCAGAATAATAGTTCAAGAGATGGAGTGATATGTTGAAATGAACAAATGTTGCATATATAGTGTCTGCAACTATAATGAACAATTTAAGCTTCTGGGTTAAGTCAGCAATGATGTCATATACAAAAAGTTGCAGTAATCAAAGTTTTATAAGGATGTTTTCAGGGAGAATAGAAGAAAATTGTTAAGTTAATTATTACTATATGATTGTGTGAAAAATTATGAAAGAACAAAGAGTATTCATTCATTCCCCAAGCATAATTTAAGGACAGTTAATAGCCAATTAGAGCCTTTATCTAAAGAGATGCAAGCTTGTCAGGGTACTAATAAATAAACAAAATCTATTGACAATTAAAAAGGGTATTTGATTATTGGAATATGCTGCATGTTGATAAAAAGTTCCTTAATGCTAGAAAAATATTTTTCCTTGGGATGAGCATAATATATTATACAGATATTAATAAATTAATAACATATTAATAAAGACAAATGTATAATATTTGTCAAGCAAGTTTATTTTTTCTAATCACAGAAGTTTGTTGCAATTATTAATAAACCTTGTTTGGTGAGATTTTTCTTACCATATGTTACATATTCAAATGGTTACAAAAGTTAATCTATATTCTTCAATTGGCACCTCTTTTTTTAATATATATGCCCCTTTTTACTACTGAGGCACCACAGGCGGTTGATTGCACTGCTTTTGTGAACAATTCAATGCAAAGTTCTGCTTATGGAGGTAAACATTTTCTATAATTTTCTTGAGCAGTAATATAATAGGTGATACTTAAAACTGGTAAAAGTGTTTTAAAGTTTTAAATTTAATATTCCACTTTTATCTAGTTAAATTATGTTTGGCAATTGTTATTTGGAATGATAGTCATTATTATTTACAATTATGGATAAGTCTTAAAATATGTTCCAACTTCAGTTCTATCATTTTCCAAATCTGCAAACATCTCTTTTGTCTACAGATTGATAAGAAAATATTTGTTTGGGATATCAGCTTGATCCATTCTATTAACATGATCTTTTCAATCTTGTTTATATATAAAGATTTTTTCTAGGACTGAAAATATGTTAAAATCCTGTTTTATAACTTTTTTTTGGAATTCTATCCTTTTTTTGTATAAATTTTAAATCTTACTTCATTTGCTATAATCTTCTTTTCATCAGATTTTTTTTTTATTATCCAGAATTCAGAACCATAGAAAAACATGGACACTGCTCTAAAACTGTAGAAGTTTAATTGTGTTTCTTCATGGTTTCACAAAGCTGGTTGAATTTATTAATTTTATTGTTTGTATCTAAATCTTAATGAAAAAAGATGTCACTAATTAGACTAGATAGTTCTAGTATAGTTGTTAATAACAATTCTTTATTTTGTTTGCCAGTTTCCTTGTATTGCCATTACCTTGCTTTTTTCAGCTACAATTTTCAAGTGATTATTGTACAGGTATGACTGAGTTTAAAAAATTGCAATTTGTTTTCTGTTTTTTCTATAGTCTGTCTGCTTATAATTATGTGAGATAAATTTTCTTTCCTAAATAGATGCCTATTATTGCCTCTTGTCTCCACTCTTAAAGAATTTCATCTATGTAAAGATAGATAATGTATGGGTGGCAAACTATACACCTCTCTAATTCATTGTTTAATTAACTCATTATTAAATTATTATTTAACTTATCGTCTACATTTAAAACTATTTTAGTATTCTTGTACAGACTTTAAATTGAATTATCAAGTGTTATGGAACACTTTTTCTTTCTAAAATTACATGAATGTAGGCCTTTTTACTCCATCAGATGCTTTTACAAAATCTATTAAAGCAATGTATGGCTGTAGATTAAATTTTCTTTGTTTGTTAATCAGAATAAATATGTGTACATGCATAAATTTCCTGATATAAACCAATGCTGGCCAGCTTGTAATTTTGTTTCTGCTATTATTTTAGTCTTATTCTTCAGTAGTTCTGTATCTAGTACACTTATTTCTTTATAGTTGTTACAGTTCTTTTGTATACATACTATAAAAAGTGAGTATACAGTTACAACGATCAATTATCCTTGTTTACAAACTAATTCAGTACATGTAATAATCTTGTTTTTAAGAGTGTTCCACCAAACTTTATAAGTTCAATGTTAATCATATCTAAACAAGCTGCTTTTCTACTATTTTATTTTACTAATACTTCCTTCAGTTCTTTAAATCAACATGAGATGAAACCGCCACGGGTAGCCGAGGTCATTAAGGCATAGACTCGTGAGCAGGAGATCTGGGTTTCAAATCCCACCAGGATTGTCCTTCCTGACTTTTTTCCAGGTTTTCCTCAGTCCTCATAAATGGCAAATGCCAGGGAGTTACCCTAAACTTAGGCCTGGAACGTTTGCTTCCTTAAAAAAAATCCTTTCCCAATTTATCATTTTATTTCATGTATCATCAGTGTCCATTGCCTGTGATGCCTCAGTAGTAAAAATGGGCATTAAACACTATTAAAAAAAATGAGATGATGGTGTTCGGTTAATTTTTTCATGTTATCTCCCCTCTTATTAAACCATCTTCCAACAGATCAATAATGTTGGGATTTGTTTACTATGTTGTTGTGTATATGCCTAACATGTTGTTGACTGGCATGCATAGTATGAAGATACATTAATTCTGAATGTATTTTTTTGATCCAATATTACCAAAATAGCTATCATAATGAATAATATTTCTTGCATTCATATAGATCTGCTGTCAAGTACTTAATGAAATTTGGTGTCCTTGCATTATTTTATTTTCCAAAATAACATTAACATGTGTTTTGGTATAGTCTTAGTTTTTGATAATTAATAAAATTAAAAATCTAAAATGAAAAATCTCAATCTTTTAAAAATTCTTCTCCATTTTAATCACAAATTTTCTTAACAATATATAAACTTCTTTATGTCTAAATTTTCTGGTACAATCAGGAAGTTTGTTAAATAATTTCTTTGTCTTATATTATAGCTATGTATCTCAAAATTCCATAAGATTCAGTGATTGCTAGCAAAAACAGAATAAGCTTTAATATGAAGATGTATAGTAATAGTTTTAAATGTTTCTCTATGAATTTTTTCATATGGTAATTTAGCTAATATCTTAAGGCTCCTTTCTATAGTGAGACTGTTTTATTGACATTTTATTATCAAGTATTCATTCATAATTCAATACCAAAAAGATTTTTAGTTTATTAACAGTAAAATGATAAGTTTAGCAGTTTCAAGTATAAGATATTTGACAATGGTTCTTAAAACAAAGTCCTATGATACGTACTTCTTTTACACACTTAACAATGTTCGCTAGCCAAGTTCAAATTTAAAAAATGTTTAGCCTGAATCTATACTGAATTCTTATAAACAAAAATAAAGAAGGAATACATATTTATAAAAACAAAATAAAATGTTGATTATCATAAACAGGTAAAAAGCTTTCATATTATGCAATTATTGTCACTTGTGCATGTTGTAAACCCAATTT
Organism: Metallyticus violacea; assembly: GCA_030762175.1. Classification (NCBI taxonomy): domain Eukaryota; kingdom Metazoa; phylum Arthropoda; class Insecta; order Mantodea; family Metallyticidae; genus Metallyticus; species Metallyticus violacea. The sequence goes on along the minus strand of CM060842.1, from coordinate 31,810,734 downwards.
GACTGTTACAGTTTCAAATGTACAGTTTAGATGTTCACTAAAGTTTTGCCTGGTCCAATTACAACAAATTATTTATCCATGCAATAGGTTCCAAGAATGTTAAATAACCTAATATATTACAGTAAATAAGTTTCGTATATATGGTACTAGTACAGTTTTGAGAATTGCAATAGGAAAATTTTACAAATCCAGTTTATTCATTAAATTGTAAAACTCGAAAATTTTACAAATCCAGTTTATTCATTAAATTGTAAAACTCTATTGTAAAATGATGTGCACCTGTGACAGTTGTTGTTAAAGTTGTTATAACTGGCAAGTGTTACTAACGAACCACAACCAATTCCAAGGGCATAAAATGTCTGGGAAGCAGCATCCCCCCAAACTGTAGCATCAGTAAGAAGCTCCCATTTTGGAGTAACATAAAACTTTATGCCTGTGACAGCACCTTCCAAAGTTGCACCTAAACAAAATGGAAAAGAAAAAAATACCAAATCACAACACCATGAAGCTTAAGATACTCTCCTAAAATTTTGAAATATAAAATAATAAAAAAAACATTTAATTAATAATTATTTATAGTTTTCATTCTGTCACTGTATGAGTATTCATTCAGATTGCTACAGGTTTAGGTATTGTAAAAGCAACTTCCAACAAATTTATAAGTTTGACTGAACTTTTTTCTACATTTTTAAATACAAATGTTTATAAAATAAAAGAGTGGACCCAGCCTAGATTTTAAGTGCACAAGTTCTTATGAGTCAAGTAGTTGGCTTTTCCTTAACTTAAATGCTGAATTTCAATACCTTATTAAGAATAGTGTGGAAATTTGATCTTAAATATTTAATTTCCTTACCTCTGACCAGAAGAGCTGTTAGCATGACATATGGAAAAATAGCAGTTACATAGGCAACTTTTCCTGATGACTGCACTCCTTTCATAAGGCAGAAGAACAGGATAATCCATGCTAAGAGCAGACATAAAGTTGATTCCCAGCGCAGAATACCCCAGGATTGCCAAGTTGCTCCATTAATGCCCATTGCATAGTCACTAAGAAAAAATATTAACTTTTTTTACATCTCTTCAGAATAAGAAAAGATTGTGCCCAGCCTTTTCCATATCAGAAATTTGTTGTTGTTTATGACCTAAAGTGCTAAACTGGCAGAGAATCAAAGTGGCTTAGTCATTAGAGTAAAAGGTATATAAAAACTGCAATAAATAATATAGAAATTCCAGATATAAATATCACAAAATTTTCCTAAAGCTTATTGTTAATCAAAAGTTAGGTCACACATTCAAACTGTTATCAAAAATTAATAAAATAATATATCTTAAAAAAAATAATGGGTAGTGTACTGAGAGCACAGATGGCAGAGCTTTTTAATTTTAGGATAATATATTCTACATGTATTTTCCAATTTACATATTTATCAATTTGAAGACCAAGAAACTTGACATCTGTCAGCAGTTCTAATGGTAGATAATTGATTGCTACACATACATTTGGATCTGCCAAGTTATATGTTATGAATTTTATAACTTTGTATTAACAAATTTTGAAAGAATGTAGGTAGCTACTGTAGTTTACTATAGTTTTTGAAAATTTATTTCAAATCCCCATCTACTAGGTATCAAAAAAAAACATTTAAAAAAATGTTTATATATATATACGAGGGTCTAGCCTCGTCAATAAGGATTATCGCCTAAACAAGACCCTTATCTGGTGTCATATCTTATCTTTTAAGTAAATAATTGCAGCTGCAACTTCCATTCCATTGCATTCTGTTGTTCAGATATAATTTCATAAAGAAGGCTATGTGTAGAAGACTGTGATATGTTCAAAATGGAATATCGAGCTGTTATTAAGGACTTAATCCAAATGAAATTAAACAGCAATTGGACTATGTGTATGGGGAAACAATACCCTCATATTCTACCAACTTTTTTCGAATGGGACAAAAAAGCATTGAAGACCAAGAGCGTGCAGGTCGGCCCTGGAGGTGCTCACTCCTGAAAACATGCTTTTGTGGAAGGAGAAATTATGGAATACCGACAGCTCAAAGTTACAGAAATAGCAGAAAGGTTGGACCTTTCTAAAACAACACCCCTTAAAATTATTCATGAACATTTAAACATTATTAAAGGTTAGTACAAGACTTCTTTCCTCGCCAAAAGCAGCAACTAGTCATCTCTTGTCAGGCATTTTTGGAGCTCTGCTGTGGCAACGTAAGAAGTTCTGCACTTGTTATAGGAGATGGAGCTATCGTCTTATACTATGATCCATTGTCCAAAAAAGAATCAATGGAGTGAGTGGCATAAACCTTGTGAGGCACCATCTTTAAAGGCTAAGGTCACTCAGTCAATCAAGAAAATCATGGCCACAATCTTTTGGGACTGTGAAGGAATGCTCTTCATTGACTTCAAGGAGAGAAACATCACAGTAAAAGGGGGGTACTGTGCTGGCCTATTGCACAGACTACGTGCGTCTATCAAAAACAAAAGGCGAGGAAAGCTGAGTGGTGGTGTGCGCCTTCATGACAATGCGCCTTTGCACATAGCTCTAGTTGCAAAGGAAACTGTAAAGAAATGTGACTGAAGAGATCGACCATCCACCCTACAGCCCAGATCTAGGTCCCAGTGACTATTTCCTCTTCCCTAAACTCAACAAGGACCTTCAAGGAAGGAAATTTAAATGTGACGAAGAAGTGATGGATGCTGTTTATGCCCATTTTGCAGACAAGACTTCTGACAGTTTAGGGGGGGGGGATTGAAATGTTAATTCAAAGATGTGAGAGGTTTATTGAAATAAAGGGTAACTATATTGAAAAGTGAAATACAGTTTTTGTCTTTATCATACCTAGAAAATGGTTAGGCCGGAAACTTATGGATATACCATTGTATATGTGTGTGTGTCAACACACTAGCAATCACAATTTTTGTTTTTTCTCAATGAAACTTGGCATATAACCATCAATTAACAAATGATTCGTCAAGTTCATTAACCATGCAAAATTGGACCATTGGGGTGGGGGTTAACCTAAAGCAAAACATTATAAAATAAATTAAAAAGTGCTCTAGCTGCAGCAAAATCTGTATGTTTCTTTAAAATAAATTGATAAAATTAGTAGTTTCTGAAAAATCCAGGCAATCAGACCACTAGGAGTGGGGGGTATGCTTGAAAAACCAGTGGGGGTTCAAGCGAATCACTCTAGCAGCCACAATTTTAATTTTTTTGATATATGCCATTGAAATAAAATAAGAAAAATAGTTTCTGAAAATTAGGGAAATTGGACCATTAGAAGTATGGATATACTTGAAAACTGAAATTTAAAAACCACTCTTGCATTTATTTTTCTCTCTGTTGTTTCAAAATAAAGAAACAAATTAATTCAGCACATAAACTGTATTTATAACAATGGATATGTTTTACGTTTAACAAAAGCATCATTGTGAAGATAGCGAATGTAAATATTAATCTAATATGTTTTTGAGAATTATATTTTTTGTATGTAAGAGCTATCTGTAATAACGTTTAGAAAATGTTTGCATTACATGTTTTTTACTACAGTAATATTTAAATTAAATTTCAAACCACTGAAAATCAATGAAACTTTCGATTGTTTATTGTTGATATGCATTATTGCTCAGTATACTCTGTAATTGCTTTTAAATAGTAACTTGTTTTGTATGAACATCTATTTCTTAAATACACAATGTAACTTGAAACTTTCCATTATTTTTTTCTAATTTAGTGAATGTAAAGATGATATCAAGGGCTCAGTTTAGAAACATAGTTACATTTAAAAATGTTTAAAGATATTCACACAATGTAACTTTACTTATCAGTGATCATATATTGCATTTAATTATTTGTTTTTTGTGATTTAATCTCAGTTATTATTATTATTATTATATACTTTTTTTGTGGTTTCTCTTTTGTGATATTTATAGATTGCAAGAATTCTAATTTTGTTTCCCTAATACCACACAGTAATGCCTAACTTATATCATTTTGTACTTATGAAGCTGTTGACAATGGAGTGGTAATATATCGTAAAATTAGGTATTCATTTTTTTTACACTAAACTCCACTTATATAAAAGAAGATGCATTTCGGGAGAATCTCCCCCATCTTCAGTTGCTCACCAAACCACCATTACTCGAAACGATGACTGGACACCCGGATGTTTCTGTGGTGACCTCTGTTGGTTGAAGTAGGAAATTGCTGAGTTCATCCATAGGAGGAAACTCAAAATTCATTAGGTTTTCTCTATTTTTTAATATAAAAATGTTTTCCCAAGTGGATAACTCCAATGAGTTGTGAAGATATTTCAGCAGTTTGATTTCCGACATTAAAAAAACTAAAAGAAAAGCCAGTGATATATATAAAAGCAGACAAAGATAATAAAATAGCCATTTTAGACGAAAAAGAATACATAAATAGAGTTGAAACTATGTTAAAAGGACAAGACTAAAAACCAATTGATAAGAATCCACTAAATAAATGCAATAAAATGTTAAACAAAAATTAAATGAAGTCAAAACACTATCCACTACTGAAAACAGAATATCACACAGAGTAATCCAGTACTACCCAAGCTTTGTGCACTACCTAAAATACATAACAATGATAACAGCATGAGGTCATTAATAAACAATATCAATTCACCCACATATCAAGTAGCAAAATAATTGATGAAAGTCTTCAATTCTTTTAAGAGATTCCAAAGTTTGAGCATTAAAAATTCATTGATCTGGTCAAAAAACATAAAAATAGCAGAATTTCAGATAGAGTTATAATGGTTTCATTTGATGTAAAAGCCTTATTCCCGAGCATACCACAGAGAAACTTATGCTTAAGCTAAAAAATTGGTTAATATCAATAAATTTAAAAACAAAAGAAATAGGAGATTTATTAAAACTTACTAATATTTGCATTAAACAAAATTACTTCAGTTTCAACAAAAAATATTACCAACAAGTTTCAGGCCTAACTATCTGAAACCTTTGTCACCTTTTCTAGCACAGTTATCCATGAGTTCATTTGAAACACATATCACAAAAGCCTTCCCTTTAATTTCAAGTCACGGAATAGGTATGTGGATGACATTTTTGCAATAATACTGCAGAAACAGTTAATAGATGCCCTGAAACTTCTTAATTTGCAACATGAATCTATACAATTTACCATAGAAGAAGAAAGAAATGGTTGGCTACCATTGCTAGATTTAAAAATTATAAGAAATGGAGATTGTATGAATTTAAAGAAAAGAAACACATACAGAAAATTACATAAAAAATGAGAGTTATAACCCCATTCCACATAAGTATGCAGTATTTCACAGATTGATGAATATTCCACTCACAAAAGCAGAGTACAAAATAGAATACAAACAAATAATAAAGACAGCTATAATCAATGGTTTCAACAAAGACACAGTGATAAAAAGTATCAATAAATCTAAAAGATAAAAAGGGATAAAGGAAGTTTCCATACTGAAAAACACAAAAGAAGAATACAAATTCAAAAGTTTCACCTACCATCCAATTTACCCAACAAATTCAAGAAAATTTTCAAAGAACATGGGATAATGTTAACCCCAAAGAACAGATGGAACATCAAGAATTTATAAGGTTGCACAGTAAAAGACTCCATACCAACAGAACAGAAATCAGGAATTTATGAAATAAAATGTGCAGATTGTGAGCAGAGCTACATAGGCAAAACAAAGAGAAATTTGCAAATTCAGAGGAAAGAACATTTTAGGAATATTCGGTTTAAGCAGGTGGATAAATTAGCAGTAGCAGCTCACTTTTGGACCAAAAACCATGAAATAAAACCTGAAATTAAACTGCTGAAACATCTTCACAACCCATTGGAGTTATCCTGTTGGGAAAAAAACGTTATATTAAAAAATAAAGAAAACCTAATGAATTTCTAGTTTCTTCCTATGGATGAACTCAGCAATTTCCTACTTCAACGAACAGAGGCCACCACAGAAACATCCAGGTGTCCAGCCATCGTTTCAAGTAACGGCGGTTCGGTGAGCAACTGAAGATGGGAGAGATTCTCCCGAAACGCATCTTACTTTTATGTAAGTAAGTGGAGTTTAGTGTAAAAAAATTAATATCTAAGTTTAAGATATTATTTCATTTTATTAATTATTAAGGTCATAATTTGGATTTTATATACTTTTAAAAAGTTATTCTACTAGATTAGGAATTCGGTTAGTTAATGCAGCTCCTGCTTGACAAGACTTCTATCAATATTTAATGATAATTTGTTAACTTTAAACCAATCACACATACATTTGAGCACAAAATTCAATTTTGGTGATAACATTTTTGTTGGTGTGCCATTAACGAAGGGAAACATAAGAGAATTAATATTTTTTGTTGCTACTGTAAACTGAAAAGAGCAATGAGCCCAGGATTGATACTTGTGAGATTCCATATTTAATAATTCTCCTATCTGAAATACTGCAGTTATTTGACCCTCTATTTTCTACTATTCATGTGTGAATTTTCATTTTTTATGCTTCTGAAGTAGTAAAATGTAATATTGATAAAGTTGATTTGGTAACATTATACTTTATTAACTTCATTTTTAATTGGAGATATTTCCGGAACATTTGCTCTGAGCATCAGCAGGAGACAACTGGTAGAAGCATACTCTGTAGACAATCAGAGAAATTTATCCAACGCTGGTGTCATGAAGTCCATGATGCAATTTTTATTTTTGAAGATGTAAATTGTTTTCCCATGCCATTAGTTCCAAATAATTGCAATATATTGCAACTGAAACAAAAATAAAATTATTGAAATAAACAAAAATATGAACTTTGAGACACCAGCATTGGATGTGTTCAATAAATTCCTCTAACTGCCTACAGAATATGCTACTACTAGTTGGTCTTCTGCTGATGAAGGGAGCAAATGTTCTCGAAACAAGTCCAATTAAAAACCAAGTAACTGAAGTATAAGTGTCATCATATCAATTATATGTTAACATAATATTTGCTATTAGAATTAGTTTAAATGTATCACCTAACATTTGAAATTTGTGTTAGTATAAATATAACTAATTAAATGTATTTTGTTGCTTTGATACAGGTGTTAAATTTGACTAATCATTCAAGTTGGGCCCTATTCCTCAAAAGTAATGTCTAATACATACAAGTGTATTAGTACAAGTCTTTGTAAAGTTATGGTAAAAAATTTCAAGTGATATCTTATAAGAGCAAGATGGAGGAACAGCTGATTGCCAGATGTTACCATTCCTTGAATTGTATTGTGGAATTCCTTGTCCACTCATTAAGGATTTTAAATTTATAAAGTGGATCATTTCTACTAAATAGGTTTTTTTTTCTATTTTCTCTCTTTCTTTTTTCTTTCTTTCTTCCTTCCTTTCTTTCTTTCTTTCTTTCTTCCTTTCTTTTTTTTTCCTTTCTTTTCCAGATATAAAATATTATGCATTTATCAAAATAATCCACTTTGAGACAATGGTTCCATATGCCTACATTTAGGAGCATCAATTTTAGTTGTCGAGAAATGACAGAAGAATCAAGCTTCCCGATTGCTCTTGGTCATTTATTTTCTTAGCCCATTTGATCATTTATATTTATTTGATATTGCTTGACAATCATGTTCTTATTTTAAGGAATAAACTGGGCAAATTGTGTCAAGAGAGATTATTTTAAAAAAGAATGAAAAGAAATTATTGTCATGACAAATAGAAAGAGCCTTAAAAATACATTAACTAAGATGCTGATCTGAAATATGCATTTGAAATAGGAAACGTCAATATCAGTCATAAGCCGCACTTTAATTGCACTTAACCTAAGTTTATCATTGTACACAATACTTATTTATTCTTTCTTTATACATATTCCTGCTCATTATCATCACTTTCGCTAATACTTAGCATATTTATGTCAGTTTACTCCCAAAATCATTAAAAAGATAAATAAATTTTGTGCTGGTATTTGAAATTACCAATATCCCTACAGTGCCCGGCTAATACTAATATTTCTGTGGAGCAGAGCAACAAAAAGTCACTTGCACATTTGTAAGTATGAAATTGGAAATACAATTGCACTTAACCTAATTTTATCATTGTACATAAATATTTATTCTTTCTTAATACATATTCCTACATATCTGTATCATCACTTTCAATTTGGGTCAGTTTTAGTACTTCTTAGGATTTCACGGCTGGTGTTATAGTTTAAACAGTTAAAATCCCCCTGGCTGTTTTGGCGGTAAATCAGCCTGGGAGATTTTAACTGTTTTAACTTGGGTCAGTTTCACTCCCAAAATCATTAAAAAGATAATAAATTTTGTGCCAGTATTTGAAGTTAGCAATAGTCCTCCACTTGTAGAGAAATTTATACAAATTACCAGTGCCCAACTAATACTAATACTTCTGTGAAACAGAACAGCAAGAAATCTCTTGTACACTTGTAAGTATAGAGAGCTGTAAAGTACAAGTGTATCAGAAATCTTTGTGGAACAGAATTTTACTTTAACTATAGTAAGTTACAAGTCCATACACTTGTAATGTATTAGACTGCTTTTGTGGAACAGGGTCCTGAAGTTAATATTGATGCCTATAAATTAAAGATTCAGGTTGTCAGATGTATACATCATATCAAGAAAATAAACTCTTCTACTCTGCATGAATTTCAGGTATAATTATTTATAAAAATTTAACTGAAAGGTCACATCTATTTTCCTCTTTTCGTTCTCTGCTGCATTCAGTTTCAAAAAGTTAAATTTCTATATTTTTAGCAGAAAATAATGACACAGGAAGTTTTTTCTTTACCAGTCAGTTTAAGATTAATCTTGGTTATTATGCAGAAAAATAAAATAAAAATAAATGTATTATGATAATTTATGAAGAATAACAAAAGCTTACTTGTAATATTCCTCAGATGCAAGCACTCTCTTCAGTAGATGCTGTAGATGAATGTAAGTTTCATTTTCAGTGCTGTAGCAGTGAGAATGGTTACCATGAAATTCAAGATGTTTTTCTGCACATATTTCACCCACTGGATGGCATGTTCTGTTTACAAAAGTAAGAGGCCAACTCTCATTGTCTGACTGTTCTAGACATTGAACATTGGCTGCTTCACTGTAACATCCTAAATAAAGACAATAATATGTTTATTTTTGAAGCTGTTTACAATGAGGATAAATTCTTACATACTTCACATATGTTGCAAATTCACTTACAACCCACAATTGCTTCGAAGAGATTTTCAAAAAGTTCAACATAATGTTAGACCAGATCAACAGATACAATATCAAGCACCTCCTAGGATTAAACTAAAAGACAAGATACCCCAGAAAAGAAATCAGGAATATAATATGCCATAGAATGCTTAGACTGTGATTTGAAATGCATAGGAAAAACTAAAAGAAATCTGACAATTCGGAAGAAAGAACACTTTAGAAATATAAAATTAAAACAGACAGAAAAATCAGCAATGGCACACCATTATTGGAGCCAGAACCATGAAATAAACCCAAGGATAAAACTTCTTAAAGACCTAAATAATTCGTATGAATTGGCCGCCTGGGAGAATATCTTCATTCTAAAAAATCAAAAAAGTGTATGAATTTCGACCTCCAGCAGTGTGGGATTACCTCTTCAAATTCATTTCTCATCCACACAGGTCATACAACACAATAGCCTCCACAGGACCTACCTACTAACTCCTATGAGTTATTCCATCAAAAACTAATATATCCAGAATTTTCATGTCTAGATATCTTGAAATTTTTTACACACATTTATCTTCATGTGAAAAATGCTTTACTGTAATATTATTTTAATATCTTAGTAAGAACCTAATGTATGGAATCTTAAAGTAACCAGAAAAGTATTTCAAGTTTCAAGGAGCAAGTTTATTTTAGTTATAACTTTTTATAGATTTTGAGATAGAAAATCAATTAATAGCTTATTTTAAAGTGCACAAAATGTGCTTTCTTTAGTTATATTCCTTGAAAGTCATTTTGTGACTTTTTATTATGCAAAATCATTTTTTTTCTAAAAAAATAACATCTTGAATTTTGCATAAATTATACAGAAATGTTGCAAATAAGCATATCATTTATATAAATATTGTACTTACGAAGCTGTTGACAATGGAGTGGTAATATATCCTAAACTTAAGTATTCATTTTTTTTACACTAAACTCCACTTACTTAAATAAAAATAAGACACATTTCAGGAGAATCCTCGGAATGGCGGTTCTGTGAGCAACTGAAGATGGGAGAGATTCTGCATCTGAAATGCATCTTATTTTATTTAAGTAAATGGAATTTAGTGTAAAAAAATCAATACCTAAGTTTAGGATAAGCATATCTTTCTTAGGTAAGATGCTGAAGGGCCCAAAATAAATTTTTGTACACTTATTGTTAACATTCAACTTCAATATCACACAAAATTTGAAAGAAATTGGAAATGATACATTTTAGTAAATTTTAAAAATATTTCTTCAAATTGAACACTGTGTATTTTTAAAATATTATATTGCTGAAAAATTATAAATACACAGTTTGAAAGTATATTTAATTAACTTTAAAATGGACTACATGAAACATTCATGTTTGTAATTTTATAACAGTTATTTAACAATAACTTAAAACATACCCTATTTTATTTGATTTTTGGTGAAAATTTAAATTACTGTAACTTTTCAATTGTTGATCAGATGACACTAATAAATTGTCTGAAGACTGTTTGATAAAGAGCAAATGTATATACAATTTTACAAGTAAATTTGAAGGGGTTATGTATAACTTTATCAAAAAGTGTGTTGGTTTTCTATGAAATCACTCTTATTGCTGTCACTCAAAGTGGTTTCAAACATGTGTTTCTTTTGTTTCAGAAACAATTATGGCTGCAATGTTCTACTCTGCAACATAAGCAGAAACATGTTATTCTTGAGACTTTGTAAATATTAACAGTATCAACCTTATATGCTGTTCTACATGTTGCACTTAGAAATTCCAATCATTCTCAAAAATATTGGTAACAAAGCAACTTATAAATTTAATATGCTACATTTTTTGCACATAAACTGTTGAACATTTACTGTCTCAGCATTAATTATTTGTAATTTTTATGATAATTTGTTGCTGTTTATAATTTTATGAACCAGTGATTATTATATTTTAAATGCTGCTACCAGTTGGTTAGGTTTTTGAATGATTGAGTCGAATTTGTAACACATCACTAATCATTCAAAAATTTATATTAAACATTATGTTACAAAAGTTCACCATATTTAACTGGTAAGGCTTTCTTTAAGTGTTTGAAGTTTAAAACAGGAAATTTTTCATCAATGTTGTAAAACGTAACCTTAATACTAAGTGTCCAGGTTTATAAAGATGTTAACTTCTTGATGATTAATAGTTCATCAACCACTGAATCAGATATAAAATTGTAAAACTGGACTGAATATTTTGAGTGTCACATCAGTTAAATGCGTTTATTTTTAAGTGCTTATATTTTCAATTTGTTTTATTTTCATATATTTGCATATACATAATGAGATATCTAAATGAAACTTGAGTCCCAATGTTAAATTCATGTATATTTTAATAATATCTTATTTACATTTTCTGAAATTAGTTTATCACTAAAAAGAAATAGTATCAAACACATGTTATTGATTCCCATACTTCATTTCAGAGTGGTATGTATGAGTGGTATTCCTTTTTTTTTTTTTACATTTTTGTCTGGTGTCAAGACAGATTTTTTAAAAATCATGATGTCCCTTCTTTTTGCAACTTGTATGCCTGAAATTTTTTAAATTGTCTGTTTTGATGCCTTTTTAAGGTAACTTGCTGTAGGTGTAGCATCAATGAAATACCCTCTTTGCTCACAGATAACTTATAATTCTAGAAACTAAAACGGAACAGTGCAAATGCTATTCAGAACTGAGTATTTGAAGTATTCTCTTGTATTCCCCACCCTTTAATCATATGACTAAAGTTAGATAGATATTACTATTCATGCATTCAAAATGACAAAATAGCACTTGAGTTCAAAGAAGACCTAGCCAGCAAATAGCCTTTGTTCAGAAAAGGAAGAAATGAATTTTAAGCTGAATTTAAATTTATTAATTAGCATTATTTAAGTAAAAAATTGTATTTACGAAGCTGTAGACAATGGAGTGGTAATATATCCTACATTAATGTGTTCAGTTGTTAACACTAACTCCACTTACTTTTTTAAAACTTTGACTATTTTCGGGAGAGGTTCCTCCCTAGAGTCAACAGCAGCCGATAATGGGAGGAATCTCTCCCGAAACTAGTCCAAAGTTTTAAAAAAGTAAGTGGAGTTAGTGTTAACAACAGAACACATTAATGTAGGATAAATTAGCATTATGTTTTCTTTGGTTGTTGTTGATTTGGATTATTTATAGATGCTCTTTAACATCTCAGGTCATCAGCTTCCCATTCATTTCAGGGGGTGAAATGACCAATAAATTTTGCTCAGAGGCCTCTCTCTCTCTCTTCCCTCTCTCTCCAGGCTTGAGGTTCTTTTTCATGGCATAAATCTATGACACAAGACCAAGGGCTTTACTTCCCTTCTGGGGGGAAGCCATACTTAAATTTTTACACTTGAAAAAATCTATCAGTGCTGACCAGGATTGAACCTGTGATCTTGGGTTTAAGAGGCAAGTGTGGTTACCACTAAACCACCAGGATCAACTTACATATTTTCTTTGGCTTTCACTTGTAGCTACCTATATAATTATTAAAAATAATTATGTAAAACTAATAAATAATTATTATTGGGCATAATTTTAAATATGACATAAGCCTAAATGTAATTGGGTTTTTTGTTTTCTTTTCTTTCATTATGAATGTGGTCATTCTAACTTATAGCATTATCTCAGTGTTTAACAGTTCAAGTTTTGAAGCATTTTGGATTTTCAGTTTAGAAATACTCAATGTAAGACTTACTTTCTGTGTTGAAGTCATGGTCACAAGATGACCAGCCAAGTTTACTGGAAAATGATGCAAAGATGTAAAACAGAGTCCATGCAACTATAACTTGGTAATAAATGGTGATGAATGTTATCACAACAAGTGTGCAGTAACCAAGGCCTGTAAAATAAGTTATATATCAGTGATTATGATATCTTTATGATAAAAATATTTTAGAAAAAATTATACTCTCTGATTCATACAGATATACAGAGTAATTAAATAAGTTGGCACCATATTGCTGAGTTATATGGTATTAAAATATACCACTCAAGTTATTAGTAGATAGTGAAAACTGAATACCCAATGTGCTAATCCAAAAATTGCCAATTCCAATGGGCCAATATAGTGCATGCCACTTAATGTAGCCCACTTTTTTTTTCTTTTTCGGTTGTGTGGGTGTTTTGCCAGTTAAATTCATGTGCTATGTGTATTAATTAATAGCATAGTTACCCTACAGCACCAGACTTTTGAATAATTCTGTGATTCTTACAAATACACTAGATCTATAAATTTACTTCAGAATGATTTTTATACACACACTATATCCATATATGTATTTAAATAGAGATTCAGTTTACATTGTACCTCATGATGGCATTCAAAGTAGCAAACGTACAACAGAGAATATTATGTAATACATAAAAATGTTCCTAACATTATTTATAACATTTTAGTTATTTAATTGTGCTATTTTGTGTCTCAGGTCATTTTACGTGAATAAAGATGCAGATGATATCAGCCTTGCAATTAAAACTAGCTTATTTATTATGGAAATTGTTTAATGCAAAACAAACTGTCATTAAATATTTTTTATAATGTAGCATCAACTGGATGGTTAAATTTAATTTTTCAAAATAAATGTTATGCAAGAAAATTAAAATACATAAAAATTGTTGGGCTAAATAAAATCTTAATTTGCAAGAAACAATTTGCTTTATTTATAAGTAAACAACAATAGAGGAATGTGAGTTAAAAGTAAGTGTAGGATCGAGAAAAATAAATATACTTTTCTTGAAATGCACAAGAAATATTATTTAAAATGTTTCAAAATACAGGTGTAAAAAATGTGTGTGGCAAAGATGCTAATCTATTTGTATTTCTTAGTCTATCTGTTTCACAAATAATAAATGTATTTTTATTATTGATATGAAAACTGTATTTCTCTAATGTAATATGTACAGGTGCCAGTTATATTGAATTAATAAAGAAAGAATTATCAAGCCTGATTAATGAGCATAATTGATTTCAAAAACACAAGGTTTAAAATTTTATAAGTCCATTAGTGACCTACTTCTTTCTACACAACAATTATCCCCCCTCCAAGACAAAAAAAAAATGTTTTTAATTTATCTATGCCATTTGCAAAAAATGCAGGAAATTTAGCCTATATGTGCCTTATTTGGGCAAAATAGCGCAAGAATAGGCTAAATTGAGTCACAATGTGGCAACGATAGGCTAAATTTGGGAGGAAAAGGCAAAGGTAGGCAAAGATAGGCTAAATTTCTTCCAACATTTTTCCAGATTTTTTTCCCAGAAAGTTTAGCCTATCCTAGCCTATCTTTGCCTTTTCCACCCAAATTTAGCCTATCTTTAGCTATTGTTGTCTTATTCCGGTTAAATGTACGCTTATTTGGGCAAAATAACGCAAGAATAGGCTAAATTGAGCTGCAATAAGGTAAAGATAGGCTAAATTTGGGAGGAAAAGGCAAAGGTAGGCAAAGATAGGCTAAATTGCCTCCGAAATTTTCCCAGGATTTTTTCCGAGGAAATTTAGCCTATCTTAGCCTATCTTTGCCTTTTCCACCCAAATTTAGCCTATCTTTAGCTATTTTTGCCTTATTCCGGTTAAATGTACGCTATCTTTGCCTTATTTGTGCAAAATAATGCAAGAATAGGCTAAATTGAGCTGCAATAAGGTAAAGATAGGCTAAATTTGGGAGGAAAAGGCAAAGGTAGGCAAAGATAGGCTAAATTGCCTCCGAAATTTTGCCAGGATTTTTTCCGAGGAAATTTAGCCTATCTTAGCCTATCTTTGCCTTTTCCACCCAAATTTAGCCTATCTTTGCCTTTTCCACCCAAATTTAGCTTATCTTCGGCTATTTTTGCCTTATTTCGGTTAAATGTACCCTATCTTTGCCTTATTTGGGTAAAATAATGCAAGAATAGGCTAAATTGTCCTGCAATAAGGTAAAGATAGGTTAAATTTGGGAGGAAAAGGCAAAGATAGGCTAAATTTCCTCGGAAAAAATCCTGGCAAAATTTCGAAGGATTTCCAAGATTTTTCCCACGAAATTTAGCCTATCTTTCCCTTTTCCTCCCAAATTTAGCCTATCTTTGCCTATCAAAAAAAAATGCAGGAAATTTAGCCTATCTTTGCCTTTGGCAAAAAAATTCCCTGCATTTTTTTGCCTTTCTTAGCCTTTCCAAAAAAATGCAGGACATTTAGCCTATCTTTGCCTTTTTTTTATTGTTGATATTTGTATATATTTGCCTGTCTTCCCCCCTCCACATCTCTTGGTAATTTTAAATTTTATTATCTTATAAAAGAATGCTTTTCCTGAAAATAGAAATATAATGCATTGTTTGTCAACATTTAAGGATGTTTGGGTGTCTTAACCGAGATAGTAACAAATCAATTTTTATTGAAAAAATAATTCTTTAATCTTAGGCTATCAAGTACAAAATTCAATAGGATATGCCTATAACAAATTAATATACATAGTTAATATCAATGTTACATAATAAAATTACACTTTATATTTTCAATGAGCTTCCAAATTAAATAAAGCAAATGTAAGTTTGTTACCTTACATTTAAAGTATGTTTTAGTATCTAGTTCTCTGACCTGATTTGCCAGATTGTAAATTCTAATGCTGACAATGAGCTGGATTTCACTTTCTTAATCTGTTAACTTGCCAAATATTATGCATATGCTAACTGGATCTGTAACAGAGGAGATGAACAGAATGCAGAACTCAAGCAGTTAGGTTGGTATAGGTCAGGTAGTTTTTTTTTAATGATGTTTAACGCTGTTTTTTACTACTGATGCATCACAGGCTGTGGACACTGACGATACATGAAACAAAATGATATATTGGGAAAGATTTTATCGTTTATTTTTAAGGAAGGAAACATTTCAGGCCTAAGTTTAGGGTACCTCCCTGGAATTTGCCATTTATGAGGACTGAGAAAAACCTGTAAAAAAATGCCAGGGAGGACGGTCCTGGCAGGATTCAAACCCCAGACCTCCCGCTCACGAGTCCGCACATTAATGACCTCGGCCACCCGTGGCAGTAGGTCAGGTAGTGTATGTGTACTGTGTGTCAATATCTAGTAATGTTCTGATGTTCAATCTAGGCACTCACAGTATCAACCCTACATTACTGCCTGGTCACCACTGCTGCTTACTTCGTTGCAAAGCCAGTTAGTATATACACTATATTATTTTGCATATATATATATATATATATATATATATATATATATATATATATATATTATATAAAAGAAGACTTATAGATAGTTACAATTTGTAATTGTGTAAATAGCAATTTACATGAAGAGCGAAACAAATTACAAATAGTTTTTTCTGTAGAAGTACAATATAATTTCTTTTAGTGTTATATAACAAAAGAGCACATCTAAAATTATTCTCAATTCAAAGTGTAAGTCCTAAGCAGTCTTAGATAATGCAAGTTGTTGTACTCCTAATAATTACTCTGGATAGCTCAAGTCTATTTGCATACATACCTGGTCATTTCTTTCTATCTAACTTTACTAGAAATCATTACATACAGGTATGTTACATGGCAGTTGTTCACGATAATAAGAATTAATGCAATCAAAATTGTTCAAAATAGTGCAACATCTGATTTGCCATTCTAATTAGAATGTGTGTATCACAAGAGAACTTGGTGTAATGAAAGGTTTATGGTCAGACATGTAAAAATAAAATGTCAATGAAGAGGTTCACGTAAGAATTGATTTAAAAATTAGAAAAATTTTCCAACATGTGATGCGAGAATCACAGGAACTTTTCTAAGTCTGAAGCAGACACCATACACATGTCAGCTGCAGATGGATTGAAAACATCGAGTCTTGTAATTCAACCAACATGAAGAACTGGTGGAAGACATATCCAGTGTTTAAGTGATTAGTACAGTAAGGCGAGTAATTAGTTTAGGTTTAGGTATTTTAATGATAGGAAACTTCTGGTGGCTGCATTCTTTGTTAAGACATTATATTGGTTACTCTGCTTCACCATAACAGTAAGTAAAATAATTATACAATTATTACACACACATATATATATATATATATATATATATATATATATATATATACAAGAGTTTAACATTTTTAAAAATATAAGTTACATATATGAAACTATCATTTCTGGACAATTTTTGCAGAAATCACCATAAAATTATATTCCAGTAAAAGAAATTTGAAAAAATACATAGTTTGTACTAAGAAAAATTCAAATTGAAACAATACATTGTTTGGACTCAGAAAAATTCTAGCATCTTATGTTGGAAAAATATTCTGATGTGATCGCAAAATATTTACAATATTACTTACTCTAACATGAATTGAGAAAAACTTTCAAACTGTAACAAACTCAATGTCTTTCAATCTATCTGCTACTGATGTCTGCATAGTGTGTATGCATGCACATGATGTTTGCTTCACACTCAGAAAAATTCCTGTGATTCTTGCATCAGGTTGGAATGAAGAGTCAAAAATTATTTGTAAGACATCTACAAACTGTTTGTGTTCTCCTCAAAAATATATTAATCATAACAGGGAGTTTTAAGACAGCCATATTGAAATGTTATAACTTCCTTAAGCCTTAGCATGTGATATAAAAGTCCGTGTATAGAGGGATGTTGCCATTTATGTATAATTTTCTTACAAAAAGAGTTATATGTTTCAGGACATAAAGAACTACACATCGTGTATTGTGCAAATTCTTACTAAATATAAAAAAAAATTACACCAACAACTCTAAACTAGGTTTTTCTTATATAGGAAATATTTATAGAATAAAAATGTTAAAACTAAAATAATAAACAGTATTATTATTATTACAAAAATATTACTTCAAACGAAAGGGTAACATTTTAAATAAAATGCAGCTAAATTAAAATTATAGATATTAATTATCAGAGAAAATTTTTTACTATACTGTAATCAATATTTCATCACTTAAAACAACAGCTTAAACATGTGCATTGAGCATAAGGATATATAACAAGAAGTTAATGATTCAAAAATAAAACCAACAACTTAATAAAAAAATCTGTATTTACATCCCAATTTTTGTATATAAACCTTCAATATAGTCCATTAATATTTTAAGATTTTAAAATTACAATATATGTTTGCCTTACAAATGCAATAACTTATAGTTTATCTATTTTAGTAGTATCAGAGGATGAAATAAAATGTTCATTATTTATGAGACTCTCTGTTAATTGTATTACAATCTCATTTCAATCTTGTCTAAACTGGAAATCTTATTCAGTTTTCTTTCAATCTAAATTTGTGTTCATTTGAAATTTCCAGCAGCTTGAAGTCATTAAATTGTCTCAGATGTCGATAGGCTATAATTATAATAACTTACAATCACTCTGGCTATTGCTACTGTTATTTTCTTTTGCTCTTAACTGTCCTGAATAAAAAACAAAAGTATAGCATTTTGTGCTTATTGCATTAAATCATATCTACACGTTTGTCATGGTCTGCCTAACTTGTGGCACTCTCTGGATATTCAATATCCAACATTTAGTAATAACAATGCTGAATGGTTTGATGTGTAACACAGGAGTCAGAGAATTCTGACTTCTCTCCAGAAACTGGTTCAGCCCACCACATGCAGGTGAAAGGAAATCTTCACTTCGCAATTGGTACATTATTTAAAACCAACTGTCATGGTTCTGAAATAAACTCTTCGCAAAGGAATTTTTAACTGAAACAGCCATTATATGATATTGGATATTTTTAACAACAGACAAATATCACTTCAATCTGAGTTCGAAAACCTTACTATTTGTACTATTCCAGTAAAGAATTTATAAATCTTAAAACTAACAGCCAAATGATGGAATAAATACTCTTTTTCTTTTAGACAACTGGAGGTTATTTGAGAGAAGGATAAATGCAATAAACTGGAATTATATCACCATCGACATACAAGGATTAGGCCTAAGGCCAGTTTTGAACCTGCAAAATATAAAATAATTTCAAAATGTTTTATTGGATAAAGATACAGAGAGGCTATTAAATAAAATGCAAGGAATGCGAAAGTAGTCAGTATGAAAACAATAAAAGAAACATAAATATTGTACAATTTCACAAAATAATAACAATATCTGATTTATGCATAGTATAAAAGGCTTTAGAACAATACGAGCATCTGAAATGTTTTCTAGATTTATGAATCAGTTGTGAACATTTGAATAGTTTGTTCTAAATAATAAAACTGAAGAACTGAAGAAAGTATAAAGAATATAAAGTTATACTAAAGGGGATATATTCTAGCAAATTCCTTTCGCTATCACACCCCCGTTTTAATCATTTTATCCTTATTACTAATAAATTTCAATCCTAGATAATTAAATCATCTTACCATTTCAATTTCTTTTCATTCCATCCTCAATTTTTCATCTCTCAAACCCCATTATGTGTTAATTTAATCAACAACCTATTGCTTTTATCAGTGCACCTATAACAAGATCATCTGCAATATTGGGCTTTCTAGTAAAAATACGTATTTAGTAAAATAATATAATTCAAAAGAGAATGATCCAAAATAAAAGAGTCTATATGTCACTAAAAGGTACATCTCAAAACAGGGTTACAAGTTAATTTGGAATACTCTTAATTTCAGGCTGAAAAGAAATGATTAAGTATTTTCGAAATCATGAACTTTGCCCAGTTCAAGAATTTGATTTAAGTTAAATTTAGAAATAAATAAATTTAACTTCTTTCCTATTCCCTTTCGTTCTTCTCTTTTTCTGTCTTTCTCTGATCTGCCAACATCTCTTCCATAACAGTCTATAATTTAAAACTTGTATTCCATCTGTTCATATAAGTACTTTATCACGGATCATTTTATCGAAAGTTTTCTTTCCAATGTTTTATAGTTATAAGTTTGTGCGATATTTAGTCAGTTCTCAAAAAGTCATTCTATCGATTTTGTCCTGCTCTGAAATTTCTTTGTACGAGGACTCCAAGTTACATTTCTGTAAATTAAAAAATTGGAAGTTAACATTTTATCAAAACAATTTAAATGCTTCTAATGTATCTAGGTCTCAATAAAATTTTAAAAAACAAAAATGTGGAATCCTCGAGGCCATTTCCGGGGGTATAGTATTACGAAGCATTAGTATACTGTAAAAGGCATTAATTCTTGAATGTACAGATAGAAACAATGATTTATTACAAAACGAAAGATTATATACAGTTACGATATGTAATTTTTAGGTAAAACCAATTAGAATCAAATTGTAGACGATTATGTGTTCCGGAAGGAGCTTTCAAATGTTTAAGTAAGGCGAAAACGTGGACAACAGCAACGAACTGCGCAGGTTGGGGCTTGCTTGTCTTAGTCTTCCTTCACACATTTTCCAAAGGCCAAGTAAGTATTGATGCCTTTTTAACAACTTATATGAACAATCATTCTCTGCAATAATTTATCTTAAAAAAAGTATAAAACAAGTACAATTCTATTAAGTCCATATTTCAGGCTTTTAGGTGAATAGTGCCATGCTTTTCAATCAGAAATTAAAATTAGCGAATAACGTTTTGCCATCATATTATATTTTTATTAACTACTAATATTAATCTTTTACGTGTTTTATATACTTTTAATTATTATTATGATTATTACTATTGTGTAAAGAAAGATACGCTAAAATAAAAAGGTAAATATTGAAAAAAATGTGCACTTATTTGTTCGTTTATATCTTTAACTTTTGCAAACCAGTGATTAACTTTTTTAAAAAAAAAAATGCTCGATTTAAGGTTTAGGCCTTAAGATCTGTTCCGGGTCTTAACAAATTTTATGTATTTAGCAACTACAGGTATCAGAAGGATAAATGGTCAACTATCGCTTCAAGTGCTTCATGTTGTGTGATGCTAAGGTATTACTTGTCCAGGCATAGTGTTCTTTAACGTGCCGTTAATCTACATCTACAACAGCTGTAAGTCCCTTCCGGTAGACTTGCGCTCAAGATTATTTCGGCCCAAAAAACGTATCGAAATCATGTATATGTGTTTTTAAATTCTTATATTAAATCTTTGGGATTAGCGATAGTGAAAAATCTTTAAGGGTGGTCCGCAGTGAAAGAAATTTTGAGAATGGCTGTTCTAGGGATGTTATCTAAAATAACATTTAGGTTTATCACAAATTCTTGAAATTGTTGATAATGTTATGTGGCACAAATTATAAAAAAATGAATTATATAAGAGTGTCACTAATAAATCACATATTAGTTGCTGATAGATGATAGATAAATCACATATTACTCACCATGAAACAGGGGTGCCATTCTCTCAAACGCCTTTGTCGGGCCCAAACCGCTGTATTGCCCCACTGCCAACTCCATAAAGAATATGGGGAGGCCCATCGTGAACAACATGATTGCATAAGGCACGAGGAAAGCTCCTGAAATGCAAAAAAATCCTCATTTTTTTACCCATAAAATTATCTCATCGTTTACTATTTTCATTATCAAAAAGCATTCAATGTGAAATTGGTGACCTGTTTTATAAATAATTTGTAGATGAATGAAATAGTTTACAGCAATTTATATACAAATAAAATAAACTTTACAAAACATCAATTAACTTACTATATTTTAACATACTGACCAAGCCTCAGCCCTCGGTTCATATCCAAAGGATTTTGATTTAGCCCTTGTAAAACATTATAGTTCTTTTTTGAACAGCCCTCGTAGGAAGCAGTCCGTTATTAAGTCCTTACAAAGGAAATGTGGAAGACAAAGGCTATCTACCGGCCGAGATCGTTAAGGCTCGAACTCGTGAGCGGAAGATCTGGGGTTCAAATCCCGCCAGGCCCTCCCTGACAGGTTTTTTCCAAGTTTTCCTCAGTCCTCATATATGGCAAATGCCGGGGAGGTACCCTGAAAACTTATGCATGGAACATTTCCTTCCTTAAAAAATCCTTTCCTAATATATCATTTCATTTCATGTATCATCAGTGTCCACATGTGGTGCCTCTGTAATAAAAACGGGCGTTAAACACTATTAAAAAAAAAAAAAAAAGGCTATCTACGAAAAGGTGAATGCCATATACAGTGATGATGTAAGTGAAATGAAGACAAAGCGTCTTATGCAGTCATTATCACAGGAAATGTATCTAAAGGCATTGTTTGTGAAATATCTCGTTGCATAGTCATTCACAATATAGAGTTATTCAAAAAGAATATACACCAAACGTGCATAATAGCCTAGAATAAATAAGAATGAGTGTTAATTGCTACGGTTGTCTTATGCGT
The DNA here is from genome assembly GCA_030762175.1 of Metallyticus violacea. Classification (NCBI taxonomy): domain Eukaryota; kingdom Metazoa; phylum Arthropoda; class Insecta; order Mantodea; family Metallyticidae; genus Metallyticus; species Metallyticus violacea. Next base: position 31,788,204 of record CM060842.1, on the reverse strand, counting down.
TATCTATTCAATGCATTAAATGATTGGCTGAACCTCACCTTCATGTCATTAGCACAGGTTAGTTTGAAATTAAACAGTCAACAAACAAAAACACAGAAGTCAGATCCAATGCCCTGCAATTTTTATTTTTGGGAGAGGATGCAAGTAAACCAAAAATATGCATTTCCCTCCCCCTACAACCAGAACTTCACTAATGCTGAAGAACACACTTCAACGTATACGGGAACGATATGACTACTGTATAGACATCTGCAGTGTGACAAAGGCTGCGCTCATAGAATGTGCAAGACAGGGGTTAAAAAAAATAATATGTATATCCTATTACAAGTACCCCATTTTCATGCACTGAACGAGGCCTGAGTCACCAGGGAGCCTGTGATCTTCGTCAGATCTTACGGACTTCCAAAGCAGGCAAGTTATTGGTGCCCGATTATTTGGTGCATCCGTAACAAAGTAGATGCATCTGGAGCTACTGTATCTTACGTCATGACAGCATACAAAGTTCATGGAAAAACTTCTGCTAAATAAGTGGCAAATGTGAAATGACGGATAGGGAAAGGAGATGGTAGCCTCTCAGAAGATGACCTCTTCCAATAAAGAGCCTGCTGAACTCAATATATGCGTCTATGAGCATGCAGTATCAACTACAAAACAATGCATAGTTGACTGTGTAAACAAAATATTCATGGCAGAGCTGCTGTCGCCAAATGCCTTGCAATGAAACACAAAGCAAATAGACTTAAGAAATGCAAGAAACACAAATTTGAACTGACCAATATCCCCACCGCTGAACATGTTTATGTATGGAGAACACGGGTAGAAGCATACAACCCGTGGATGTTCTGTAAAGTTTTGGACATTCACATGATTTAATGACCGACACGGGTGGCCAAGGTCATTAAGGAGTGGACTCTCGTGAGCAGGAAGTCTGGAGTTTGATTGTCCTCCCTGTTTGAGCTTTTTCCGGCTTTTCTTCAATCCTCATAAATGGCAAATGTTACAGAAGTACCATATATTAAGATCTGGAACGCTTCCTTCCTTCCTTTCCCAATTTATCATTTCATTTCATGTTTCAGTGGACTCCGCCTGTGAAGCCTGAGCAGTAAAAACGGCGTTAAACACTATTAAAAATAAGTTTCAGCTAGTCCTATTTTCAAACTGAAAGGAAAGGTCTATGATACCATTTTAGTGATCAGTTCATTCAATAGCACAAGCACTGTTCCTAGCAGGAAAGCCGATAATGTCCCCATTCATACAGCTGGAAATGTCCAACATTGGATTGAAGATGAAATTACCTCCTTCCCTGGTCTGCACAATCGCCTGATTTGAATATAATCGAGTCATTGTGATATTGGAAAACAAAGTAAGTTCCGATACGCTCCTTCAGCAAAATATAAAGGAATTGGAGCAGTTTTCTTTTGAGGAATGGTCCAGAATTTGCATACATCAATTTCCAGGAGGATTAAGGCTGTTATCAGATTAAAAAATGGTTTATATCATTTTAGTTGTGTATTAATATTATTTTATCCAATCTCTGTATTTAGCTTGATGATACAGACTTAAAGACATTCTATATATAGCTATTTAAAATAAATAATTTAATAAAATCATTAAAAATCCCCAACCAACAAAATGTTTCCTGTCCAACAGTACAGCACACACAAAAAAAAAGCGAAGTTTTCATAAGGCACAGTGAATTTAGAATTCATGCCACACAAGTGGATCATTAATGGAGAAATCTTTTTACGGCGGAATTTTTATATGAAAAAATGAAACATAAAACTATCACCAAACGCATTGAGCTCTCTCGCAAGTCCAACAGACCAGAGCATGGAAGCAATGAATGCGATTTCATGGAACTTAATCATCCTAAACACGACCCAGCCGTGGACTAGTAACTGTTTCTCTTTCAACATTTTAAGAAAGTCCCTAATGCCCTAAGGTACTAACTGGAGGCGAAATGAACCATGTGCGCTGAAGTCAAACGTAATGCAAAATTTCGTAACTCCTACTAAAAAAGGTAAATGAAAAATGGAATTATCTCCAATATTGAGAATCACTTCAAGAATTTCTAGCATAACACAAAAAGAAATGCATTCATTTACTTCCTCAGTTGTCTATACAATTACTTTAGTTTTCGTTTAATTTACTGATACCTATAATTATTAAATTAAAGAAAAACATAACGTATCAAGTGTCCATACCTCAACTCCAAAACATGTTACAATTGAACGGAATACCCATTGAGTAAGAAAGCGTGTCTACGTTTACCGAGAACTGTCAGACATAGATCTAGTTGCTGATAGCTTAACCATTTCGGGACAAGTGCCCCCATTAGTAGCAGAGGAATGCGAACAAGGTAGGTCAGCGTTCACCTCTCACAACTCTAGAGTACAGTTTCTGAGGTCAAGGGGCGTTTCAAGGAGAACTTAACCTCACGCTTACTCGTGTATCTCAGCATAAATTACTAAGAATTATTGCATTTGCTTTTAAACTTGCAAGGAAGCCACGCTTATCCAACTCATCCTTTTATTCCTATTTATTCTTTCCTTCTGTTTATTTCCGTTATTTTTTCTCTTTTCCTTTCCTTCTTCGTGCTTCTATACATTCTCTTTCCTCTTCGTCTTCTCCTCTTATGTGCTCCTTCCCTTCTTTTTGTTTTAGATTTCATTCTTTATGTTCCTATTTTCTCTTTTCCCTTCTCTTATTTTATTATTTTCTTTTCATCAATATTTATTCTTCATTAACATTTATTTATTCTTCTTGACTATTTCAATTTGTTCTAAACTCTTTTTTAGTCTGTCAAGATATCTCTTCATGAATTTATGCTGTTATGGAATTCTGTTAACAATCGGTCTAGAAATAGTTATTTGAAATCTGGTAAGATGAACAGCAGCTACGATTTCCTTCCTTCCTTCCTTCCTTCCTTCCTTCCTTCCTTCCTTCCTTCCTCCTTCCTTCCTTCCTTCCTTCCTTCCTTCCTTCCTCCCTCCCGCCCTTCTTCCTTCCTTCTTTTTTTTTCAATCAATGACAACATCCATCATTGTTTCTCATTTACTTTAACACCAGTTATTATATTAAATCATAGCTAATCAAAATAAATATTCTTGAATATGTTCGGTACATGCACGTAATCTGCTGGTCTTCTTGAGCCTATTCCTTATAGTTTGTAACTCTCTCCCCAACTTTTCCAATTTTTGGGTACAGAAATTATTTCCCGCTCTGGCTGCTTTACGCTGTACCTATTATAATAATTCCAGAAAGGTTGTTCAATAATGAATGATCATAATATTTTTATTCTAATTTTATACCAAACTGGGCCTTAAATTATATCTAAATTGTGTTACTTATGTGTTGACCCCGGTTTTAGATACCTGCAACGACCAATGAGGCAATTCTGATTGGTTGTGATCACACTTTCGAAACTCGGGATCACACAATCGAATCTAGTGCAATCATGTTAACTGTTTTATCGATGAGTGTAGGAACAATATTTAATCAGTTTTATTTAATTTTTCCGTTCGCTACCGAAGTACGTGTAAATTATGGGTTCCGGATTCAACTTTGCTCTACTGAAACATTTCAATATGTTATTTAAAACATAAAAGGCTAGTCCTGCAGTTTGCGCTTTCAATATTCATATTTAAAACATAAAAGGCTAGTCCTGCAGTTTGCGCTTTCAATATTCAATCATTCATTTTATAAAATTAATAATTTTTGTTAAAATTTTTATTCATACTTTGTATCCCGTAGTCATGTCAATACAAAACTGAACATCCTCACTGAGAAAAATCTGGCAACCTTACAGCTCATGAAGAAAAGGCCTGAAAAACAGCGAAAAAGGCAATGAATAGATGATTCTTTAGCAGAAACGCCTAAAACAAAAGTTAGAGTTCTGTTTTAGTATCAAGGAAATAGAAAATAAAGCCTAATAGAAGGAATAACAATTTATTCAAAAGTATTCTTAAGAATATCTTGTTTTACAAAACCTAAACTACTTACAATTTTGTTTAAAATTATAATAACAATGTGTTTATAGTTTAGTACTTTCCTGTTACTTTAAGAATTTTATTCAACAAATTTAGTGAGTTCCTTTAACTGGCAATATAATAAATTATACAGGAATTTCATTTCAGAACCTCCCTGTCTGAATAACTGTTTAACACAAGTTTTATCAATACAAAAAACACGAAAATTGGATATGAAAGCAGAATATTTAGCTCCTATGCATATTTTCCCTCTCTGTTATCTCTGTATTGGCGAACGTAGCAAATTCCGATATAAAACATTCATCGGCGATTTTTCCTTCGAGGGGCCGCTCCACGTACGTGAAGCTCGCATTGCTCGTCTCGTTCCCATGTTTGAAATTCGGCCGGGGAGCCGGAGGGGAGGTCAGTAACGGTTTAAATCTAGCAACAAGCGGTCGTGTTTTTGTGTGTTGTGTGACAGAGTATTAAGCATTCATTAGGCGGCGAAACACAGTGTATCAATTACTTTATGTGGCTCAATTCAGTTATTCTATTTCCCAAGAGAGTTTGTTTACGATTTACAGAATCTACTAATGATGTACGGAGATTGTTTCAAGAGATATTCAACTTCCAAGTCGAAGTTCAATTAACAGATTGGTAAATAAATTTCCTGAAACGCGCAGTTTTCTTGATTAATAAAAAGCGAACAAAGCCACATACAGTACCCACAGAAGAAACGTTAGATATTAATGGACATGTTCTGAAACATTCCTCTAAAAAGTTACTTCGACGCCTTTCTCAGCAAACTAAAATTTCCCATTCCTCTGTTCGAACGACTACAAACCTATTGAAGTTAAACTCCTAAAAAGTACTGTAGTTCAACAACTTAAACCGGGTGATCCTGCATCAAGGAGTAGATTTTGTGAATGGATTTTAAATAGTGTTCATGACGGAAAAATTTACCCAAATCTAATTTTCTTTACGGACGAACCTTGGTTCCAACTAAGTGTTAATTCACAAAACAACAGATACTGGAGTTCAGAAAAACCTGCCTTGCTTCACGAGGAACCCCCTGAATGATCAAAAGATAGGAGTATGGTGCGTCATTAGCGGCGAAAGTAATAGGCCTTATTTTTAATTCATTATTTATTTTTAAGAAATAGTTAGCAGTGATAGGTAGGTATATGCACAATATTTTCCAATCCTTTTTCCGTGAATTAACTGTAAGAGAACGTAGGCTCGATACTTTCTAATAGAATTAGTTTATGAAATATTTGACAATAGTCATCACTAACAACATATGGCCCCCGGGGTTCGCCGAGTTAAACGCCCTGCCATTTTTATCTTTGGAGGGGAGCATTAAAGGACAAATCCGCACATATTTGATGAAGTGAAAAATAACATTCTTAAAGAAAGAACTTCAATTTATGAGAGGGGATAGTAGTTAATTTCATAAGTCGATGACATAAATGTATGGCAAATGAAGGGGAGGCAGTTTCAGCATCTTTCTTCTTGATAATTGTAAGTAAATGTAAGTGTGTAAGTGTTAATAATATCTAACGCGGCATTCATAACTGCAGACTCTCGTTCACCGCGAAACCAGTTTGAATCGACCGACCGCCATTATATGTGGAGCGGTCCCGCGAAGGAAAACTCACCCATTAGAATGACAACCATTTCTTGGTGATTTTTTTTTTTTTTTTTTTTTTTTTTTTTTTTTTTTGAATTTGTAGCAGTGCCTGGATTTGCGAATGTACTGTATTGTTATATGGGACGTCAAAAATCCGCATATCCTTTCTTGGTTGATTTTTCCATCTCGAAATCATGCAGATCTCGTGAAAAGTTCTTCCTAAACTCCTCATACTTACGGAACCTGTAGGAGTTGTACGTGAATCTTGGTGGGCGGTAGCGTGGCATGAGTGAAAAGACGAGCGTGCGTGCTCTAGTCAGTACACAGTGTGCAGTTGTTTCATATTAACGATGTTGTTTGCCTTTTTGTTACTGTGTGTACTTTGTTTTCAGCTTATGAGAAAAATTTTGTAATTCGTGAGAGTTTAAGATCATTGAATGAACAAAAGTTGCAATCATTAGAAGAAAATTTGTTTAAAATGTTCAATATTCACTTTCCTATAGATGTTTCTTATATAAGCATGTCATTTTCCTACTTTTTTAGGCATTGCAAACTCCAATGCATTTGTAGAGAAAGTGGTTTCAATATTAAATAACAAATTGAGCAATAAAGGTGTAAAGTTTTTTTACATTATTTTTTTTTTTTTTTTTTTTTTTACTTTATATGTAATGGACTTAATATTACAATGTTTGAATGTTGTTTCTACTTTATAGCTCATTAAAAAAAGATATTTCATTGTTTGTTTTAATTTTATTACTTATTTTATTCCATTTTTCCGTTATTTTTCATTATCCGACCCATCCGCGTCCTGTTTATCTCGGATAACCGAAACGTTGTTATTATTATTATTATTATTATTATTATTATTATTATTATTATTATTATTATTATTATTATTATTTTGTTGTTGTTGTAACTTGAGTAGTACTACATTGATTAGTCTATGGGATATTTCCGTGAATCCACAGATTTGTTCATAAACTAAATAAAAAGTTTATTAAATCCGTAGACACCTAACGTTAGTCAACTTTTTAAAGGAGGCAAATATCCAGGAAAACATCTACCGGGCAGTTATTCTCAACTAGGAATGTGACCGGGCTAGTCACAATAGATCTTAAAAGACGGAAATAAGCAATGCAGAAACAACTTTAAAACCGTTCTTCGAGATTCCCGTTTGGCTTCAACGTGTCCTATTACTCAACTCACTCTGCGGTAAATAAAAAAAAAAAAAAAAAACCAAAATGTCGCTATTCAAGTTGTATTTTTACACGTCAAGTGGACCTTGAGCCACCGGTTAGAGACACTGACCACAAGTCCGGTATTTTCACACACGAGATACAATGAGAAATACAGACTGTTGTCAGCAAAAAGAAATTGTTCATATTTGGGAATGTTTTTCAGATGAATACCTCTTACTGCTTCTGTCCCTCTCTTCAAAGTTCGTTTTTTTCAATCACTACCACCGCTATGTCATTTGTAAACGGTATTAATTGTCTTTCAACGATCCTGGTGGTGATCAAGGAATCTTGTATAAAGCAAATGATAACGTAAACATTTCTATGTGCGGGTTGCATAACTCTGTAATTCATGAATGAGATATAAGCCGGAAACTGTGTGAAAGGAAACTATTTAAGGATGACTCACGCAGCTACGCCTGCAGAGCAGGTTTGTGAAAGTACAGATTTACGTCATACAATACATTCACACGTTTATACCCAACTGCTTTTATATTTTCCTGGTTTACCCTACAACATTAAATCAGTTCTAAACGTAGTTATACTTCGTATGTCGTCATGAACGGCACAGAGGTTTCAGTAAGTTTAATGAAGTAAGCAAAAAGTATATGTACAATTGGTGTAGGTGATGTTAATACGTGACAGTGTCTTCGATTTATAAACAGGTGTAAGTGCGCACGTTTTATTGTATGCTTCCCTTCCCCCTTTTGTTGAGGTTTTAGGTGTTTAGTTTTTTGTTTTTATGAAGTTGAAGTTTTATATTAAAATGTAATGTTGCAAAAGTGGATGATTTGCGATGAAGGATGTGAATTTAAACCTCTCACAGTTAAGCGTTAAATATTTGCAATTTTTACTATACCCAAATATTCGTTTTTAGTTTCTTTACTTATTTACGTCGAAACACACATACCTATGGTTACAGTTATTTAAACAATGAGTTTACATGTATCAATAACAGCAGCTCCCACTTTCAGCCAGACTGTTCGGAATCCCGCGGGCACAAACGTTCCGAATTTTCAACTACTTTACTAAAAATTTATGAACAGGCGATGCTGCAATATCAAGTTCTATGGAAATGTCCAGCGTTTATCTTCTTCCAATAAACCCCTTACAACCTCAACATGGAAATCGTCTGTTGCAACGACGGGTCTACTAGCTCGTGGTCTGCGTCTTCCTTGAAATGCTTCCACCATCTTGCAATAGTTTGGTATGGTAGAACTTCTCTCCCACAAACTTCTTGTAATGCATTTTTTCCTCTTGCAACTTGAATGTTTATGAAACACTTTGTTTGTTATTACCGAAAAATGTTTAAGGTGTATTATATACTACTATATAGGAACAGTCACTGTGACGTTCAATATTGCAGATTTATGAAACAATCGTTGCTATACAGCATAACACGAGGGGTGTTCCAATAGTTTTCAGCCTGACTCAGAAATGCCATGAAGATAGCCAAATTATTATAACTATTTCATTTATGTGACGTCATCTTAAAATGGACCAATGAAATGAGACAACATTTTGAATTTTGACCAATTACAGCTGGATATCGTAGTGAAATTATCGAAAAAAATTATCAAAACCGCTTTATCAGACACGTGCATTTGTCTAGTAGCAAGGGTAATCAACTCTATACCTCCACTATACAATTCTTGAGCACGAGTCACCGACTATTTTTCTGTGTTTTCAATAATTGTAAATTTAACTAACTTAATGTGCATTCACTAAAGCAATTGTTTTTGCTTTTTCAGCCAAACAGTCTCAAATAATTTTATAAATTATGTAACAATACCCGCCTAAGCAACCATAAATCTTAATAAACACGCTATTCAGAATGGCATAATGTTTTAATTTTCTCAGTTGGTATTAGTAAATCTAAAGGTAGCGACTGTTATAGTCGACTTTTGTCTATTTCACTCTCACAGTTTCTGAAGAGCCAGGTATTCATAAGTATAACATTTTATACAGTTATTAATATTCTGTGCGCCAATTTCAAATATATATCACTTTTATTCTTATTCAATTCATGAAATAAGTTCCAAACCCATATTTGGTTCTTCTCTATTGGCATTACTGATAATCGGTATTCGTCTATTGCTAGACGGCTTGAAAATGTTAAGTATTCATAATACAAATATGCAATAATTCAATATTGGAAGCCATGTTTACAGGAAATATATTTAAATTATTTTATTCCTGAAATAATCCTAATAAATATTACTCGAGGATCTGAGCTTTCCAAAAAAATTCTCGAACGTAGTTGGTGAATTTTTCTACAAAATAAAAATTAATACGAGCTGTGATAAAGCATTTCGTTTTGAAGGGTTTAACCCCAAAAGAAATACAAAGCAGCTAAGATTCCACATTAAAGGAATCTTCCCGTTGATTTCGATGGATAAAAAGTGGCTGCTGAATTTAAGCGTGGTAGTATATCCTCAAGATGATGACCGCTCAGGGCGTCCCAAAACTGCTACGACCGAAGAGATTGTGACAAAAATTCACAATGCCGTACTCATTGATCGCCGATTGAAGGTACATGAGTTGGCTGAAATTGTAAAGACCTCGATAGGCCGCGTTCACTGCATTTACACACGGGTATGTGCCGCGTTTGTTAACAATGAACCAAAAACACACAGAAATGAACATTTCACAAGTGTTTAGACTTGTTTAGACGCAATTCCAGTGAGTTTCTCCGGCGTTTCTTAATAGTAGATAAAATACGGATTGATTACTACAAGCCAGAAATGAAGGAACAGTCCAAACAGTGGGTGGCAACAGGTGAAAGTGCACCAAAGAAAGGTGAAAGTGCACCAAAGAAAGCAAAAACGGTTACATCTGGCTACGATTTTCTGGGATTCTCTTGGTATGGTGCTCGTACACTTTCTCCAGAAGGGAAGAGCCATCAGTGGAGAGTATTACGCTCCACTACTGAACCAAATGAAGAATGCTATTCAGGCTATTTGCGAAAAAGGAAGATTTCTTTCTTCACGATAATACGCCTTCACACAAGTCTAGGATTGTTACTGCAAACCTGCATGACCTTCGCTTCCAAGTGCTTCCACATCCGCCATATTCGCAGGATTTGGCTCCCAGCGATTACTTTTTGTTCCCAAATCTGAAAAAATGGCTGGGTGGGCGAAGATTTGCATCAAATGATGAGGTTGAAGCCGAGACCGACGCTTATTTTTCACAGTTGGACAAAATTTGTTTTACTGAGGGTATTAAAAAGTTGGAAAGTACTAAATGTAATGATTTACAAGGTGACTATGTTGAAAAATAATAATAAAAAAAATCATTTCTTTTAAATCTTGTGTTTGAAAGGGGGAATTATATTGTCACAAGGAAAACATAGCATTGATGGGATATTCCGTTACTGTTTTCCGTGTTACGTAGAACAGGTGACGTGCATCTCTGACCTTCTGCCAGTAATTTCCAACATACAGGAAGTTACCAGCAATATGTGCGAGACGTTATTGTGACAAGTTTACTTCCCGTTGTTATTGTTGTTGTATACAAACCCATTGAGAGTTTTCTAGGTATTATGATGACATTTTAACTTCCCATCGACCAACTGCGTAGTTCATTTGCCATTTAAGAGAACAGTCCATAACAGATGGGCAAATAATACAAAGCTTTCACTTCAAAGCTTACCAATCTGAATAACTGGTTATTAAAATAAATTTAATTTAAATAAAAAAAACACGTGAATTAAATATTGGGGGAAAGCGTAAAACCAATGATTACATTTTAGATCTCACGCACCCCCAACCATCTACACTTTGAATGTTCAAATGACACAATCGCCTTAAGACACTAAAAGAAGATACAATTTTATCACATCTTTTATTTTCTACCGTTGCCTAGCCTATTAACCTGAACAGTTAATATAGTTGTGTTTTGGTAATGAATTGTTTTAAAATTGTGTATATTATACAAAAAAGAACAGAATGCAAGTGGATTAATCAGGAGTTCTGAATTATTGTAATATTACCAAAAGTGTTTTCATTCTATAACTAACTTATTTTTTATTCTGCCCAAAACCGAACAATAATTGCCAGGTAACCATAAAAACAAAAGATGTGATAACTGGAACCCCATCTATCCTTAAAGGGGGGGGGGGTCCGACTCCTTCAGATGCTCTGTGCGAGCTCTGCGGACTCTGAATATCTTTGTTACTTCTGACGTTACTAGATATACACTGGGAACAGACATTCGAGCCCCTTTCTTCGGGGAGCGTCCGGGTGGGTTGGACTAGGTGGATTAGTGGTTAGCGGGTTAGGTATTCGGCGTAGTGCGCTCCTGCTTCATGGTACCAAAGAGTTCTGGAGGTTTATGCTAGATTAGGCCTGCTCACCAGTGGTACTGGCCAAGGCGCGGGTAAGCAGCGAATCTAGAAGAGAAGGGAGCCTCATTCGCCCCTACCTTTGGACCCCGAGAAGCTCAAAACAATCTGCAACAGTGTAGCTATGTATAGAGTATTGTTTGGCGACACTTAAACAGATTTCCTGCGGGTTGTACACAGGAGGCGACTTTACTGTAGCTTGAACTGTTTTGATTCACCATGCCCTCTGTTCAAAGAGAAGGTTATGCGATTGACGAACATTTAACGTATATCCAAAGTGACCAAAGACATGTCACTTTAACAATAATTATTATTAACTCTTTACAATTTAAGTATCATAAGTAGGGGTAGGATTTTAAATGTCTATGTGTGGTGAATAGGGTGAATTCTAAAATAAAATCAACATTGATTTTAAATTTACCCTCAATATCTATAGTTTTTAAATTAAATTTGCAATAGATAATTATTCAGACTGGAAAGTTTTGAAATAAAGTCCAATATAATTTTGCCCTAACCGAAAAGGCAAGAATTCGTCTGATATTGCAACTGGGTAATAGGAAGTTAAAAAAAAAGTCCATCATACTATCTACGTAGAAAATTCCACAGTGACACAGTAAATCAATGTGTTTGAATTAGGACAGAATAAAAAATAACTCCGTTATAAAATGAAAACACTATTTTGGTATGATACATTATTAATATCACAGCAATGTAGTAATTTTGGAACTGCCGATTAATTCGCTTACATTCTGTCCTTTTTTGTAGAGTATACACCATTTTGAAGAAGTTTATTACGAAACACCACTATTATGTAAAAAGTTCAATAGTTTTGTAGTTTTATTCTGTCCAAAGCCAAACAATTATAATCCTGATTGCCTGGCAACGGTAAAAAAATAAAACATGTGATTACAGTTTGAATCTTCTATAAAAGCCACGTTGCCATTTGAGACACCACAGACGGTGGACACTGGTGATACATGAAATGATTTTTTAAGGAAGGAAACGTTCCAAGTCTAGGTTTAGGGTACCTCCCCGGCATTTGCCATTTATGAGGACTGAGGAAAACATGGAAAAAACCTCAGTCAGGGAGGAAGGTCCTGGCAGGATTCGAACCCCAGACCTCCCACTCACGAGTCCGCGCCTTAAGGACCTCGGCCACTCGTGGCGGTGTGACTGGAGGTGAGATGAAACTTGAAATGTCATCAACATTGGTTTTAAACTTTCCCTCAATATCTAAATTGACGTGTTTTTTAAATAAATTTCATTTTAAAAAGTAGTTATTCCAACTAGCAAGTTTTGAGATGAAAACCCTGTATAAGTATCTTAAACTTCAATGAAGAAAATAGTGCAGAGGGTGAAAAAAAAAGTTCACTTTACGAAAGTTGTTTGTCTAGATGCAAAATATCAACTTGTAAAGTCTATAATTTGTTATCAATATAGCAACTCATATTTATTTTAATATGGATCCAAAGAGATTTAATAATGGAATGTAAATGTACTAGATATCTTACCTGTTTATTTCCTGCTTATTACATATCTATAAAGTTTAACTAAAACACTGCATATTGAAATGTTATAAAATGAAATAAGTTCTTATTTAGTGTTGTTCATTTTTTTAATCTTAGTTGAGATAAATGCTTAACAAATTAAACTCAGTGGTGCAAAATAGAATTTGGCGAAAGCAAATTGTTCACTGAAACCTCCCAGGTGAATTTACGTGAAAACACTTCGAGTAATTAAGAAATTGCAAATTATTTGTGTGAAAAAATATTGCAGAAATATATATAGGCCAAACATTACGACAAATGTTATTATAAAATTTTGTTCAATTTATAGCATAAAATTACCCATAAAATTATGACAATGAGTTCTTTCAACCTGTATATATAGTAAAATAAAAAGTTGGTACATGCACGTGGTCTGTTAAAAAAAATATTTTTTTTTTAATTTTTTACAATTTGAGTTTAATTTCCTAACTTACTGAGCTTTATCTCCCTCGCAGTAATCTCCCGCTCTATTGATACATCTGTCACAAGGGCATTTGAGCTTCTGAAAGTAGTTCTAATACATGTATTTACAGCTTGCGCGAAATATTGTCTGAGAATTTTGTTTTATTTCCTCGACTGAGTTGTTTTTCGTTCTTTCATCTTGTACTTTAGCTTTAGAAACAATAAAAATGGCTGCGGGTGCTAAGTGAGGAGAGTACAACATCTTGTTTATCGCGCTAAAGTATCGAACAAGCAACGATCAATGCGCTGGTATGTTACTGAGTTGCAGGATTCATCTCTTCCTTCTCGAGACATTTGAGAACATTTTGTTAGTACCAGCTATTATGGAAGAAATTCGTGATGAATAACATCCTGAATATCGAAGAAAAACCGTCAACTGTACTTTGACATTTGGCTTGAACTGGCGAAGTTTTTGGGTGTTGGTGAGCATTTTCCAACCTACTGTAATGATTGGACTTTCGTCTCAATATCATAATCACAGACCCATGTTTCATTGCCAGTGATTATTCTATTCATAAAAGCTGCATCTTCATTAAGCATGATGGATCCCGACGAGGTTGCCTGTCTTGTTCAACATGCATACTAAGTTTTTCTGTCACAATCCCACCTTCTTTATCAATTTATCGTACAGCTAGACGTAGATTTTCATGGATTTCACCAACTCAGGGTGCATGAGTTGACGTCGATGGACGTACGTACCCCCGACCACTTTTAAACCGCATATACTCCTCATAGCAGTGAGTACGGCTCAGACAATCATCTCCATTAACTTCTGTACTCATCTCTTGAGTCTCGGTAAAGCATTTACGATGTTTCACGCAAAATGTAAAGATAATGCACTGCTCATTAAACGTTGTCAAGGCCAGAGCTAATTAATGCTACCGAACGCGTTTTGCTAAAACACTTCTTTGGTGCAGAATTTTGGAAGTTCGGGTGTTTTTGAACGGACCTCTTAATAAAACATTTAGGTTTATAGGGGTTTATGGCAGAGGAAGTGGCGCCTGGGCAGATTTTCTCCGGATACTATGGTTTCCCTTGCCATTAACCCATCGTTGTTTCATCATCATCTCATCTCCATTTTCACCTTCACCATCAATCCGCGTAATGTAGCCCGCCGATCGGTGCTCATGTTACAAAGAGAACTACACTCCTGCCGTTTGAGGAACTCCAATGCCCTGATAAGGCATTAGAACATACTCGCATTCTGCTGTGCGGCCCGGCATCTTTGATTTTTTTTTATTTTTTTTTTATTGACTCGCCGCCCAAAAGGCTTGACAACCTAATGTCCTTCGATAAAGTTCTAAGTGATCACTTATGCTAGAAACGGAGATACTAGAAACAATGTCTGTTAGAAATCTCTGACTCAGTGAAAGACCCAAACTGCAGTTTTCAGAGCATCATACATGGTGCTGTAATTTTTATTGTTTTCCAGCTTATCTCAACTCCCGGTCACGTTTACGTTGTCATAACTCTGGTTAATCACACTGCTTGTAGACAGTTATCTCAAAGATTACGAACCAAGTAGGTATTCAAGATATCGACTGGGATTCATTATCTTGGATACCGACATTTTATCTACCTATCATTTTCCTTATCACTAAACCTCGAATTTTTAGGCAAATGCCTATTTAGTTCCCTTAGGAAAAATGTGGAAAATAATTGCAGAATGTTTGAAATTTATGGAAAATGTATATTCAATCGGTGTGTTTTTATAGTGCCTAAAATGGAGGCAGTGCCTATTTCCACGTTTTTGCACTTATAACTGCCTGAACAAGTAATTTTTAAGAATATAATTCACTTAGAAATTACTTATTTTCAAATTTGTCTCATGTACGAAACAGCACCTCATTGTCGTGCGAAGTCTACAGGAGAATTCCTGCCAACAATGAAAAGCTAACTATTCACGGCTGGCCACGCCAATAATTGACATGCTTCGCATTAACGTTTTAACTACCACTCGTGTCATTAAATACTTTAATGACAATGAGCAATACATAGTTTAAATATCATTTCTAGCGCTCTTCTCTGTCTGTATGGTTTGGTACTGATATCCTGTATTGTGTCAGTTGTATTGCTTAGTATTGTGAAGCAATAGTAAAAAAAAATGTTTAAATCAAACACAAAAATATAAATATACTGTAATAAATCATGAATTAAAAAATTATGCCATAATCAAGAAATGTGCATTTTTAGATTCTAGCCCCATTTTATCAATGACATTCATATACTTTGCTCCACTTATTGTGAAATGGATAATTTTTTTAATGTTTACTTTTAATAGCAACTATCAGGATAGGTTAAAACTTCAGAATCAGTTTTCAGGCACACTAATATGCTTTCAGCATCTGATGATTCTAAAAATAGTAAAATCTTTTACTTTTACAAAAAACAGTTTACGAAATATTTCTCCTTCTTGCAATAGGAATGTGTTTAGTTTACTACGTCACTTATATTTTGCCACATTTGTCTTTGTTTCAAGCATTCCGTATCTTTTTATTTTTTTTTTAATCTTTGAAAAGTTTTATTTGAAAAATAAAAATAGCTGCAGAAAATCTCACAATATTGCAAAATGAATAGAAAGACTTTGCTTACAGTGTTTTGGAAACGATTAATATTCATAATTACCTGTTACCCTTGAAGTATTACTCATTAAACGTATACTTTTCATAATAGGAGAATAGTGCATATATAATATATTTCTTTTAAAAAATATTTCACACAGTTAAATTTATGTCATAAACAACTGAAATTCATATGATACAATTCTTGTTTCCTGAGCTATTTAGCCATTTAACTTTAATAAATCAACAAGTTTTAACATATGTAAAAATTAATTTGGCCCCGAACCGATAGGTATGGACAGTACAATAAATTGAACATGTATTGGAAATAAACAAAAAATAAAATAAAACTAAATTGAAAAATTACTTTAACATACTAAATCACCGTTCTAACATTACTGTAATCGAAAATCTACTCTTCATAGTTCAAAAAAGTTATTGTATATCGTTCCACTAATCTGCTTTCTTAAAATATATCATGCACCTATGTAGTTTCAAACTTATCAAGGTTTTACAGATCTCCCGGCACATGTACTAGTTTTCTGATATTATTGGCAATGAGTTCAAGCAATCTTTTCAAATTTTGTATGTGTTACATAAATCCAGTATTTTTTTTAGGGGATACTTGTTTGCAATTTCGCAAATAGCATATATGCAGAGTTGTTAATAATTAATATTATGTTTCAAAAAAGCACGCCCATTTGCTTTTATTGTAAGTCAGAACAAAGAAATATATTTCAGAGATTGAAATAAATCACTGATCTGTAAATAATGAATCCATGGCTCTCTGTTACTAGCATGTAGGTTGTGATCATCAAAAAACAAACGACAGTTCCAAACAAACGACAGGTAAATTCGCAGGGTCTCTAATCTAGTATAAAGTATGTGTAAACTCCCCCCCCCCCAACTGAATTGTATTTTTTCCTCCTGATACTCGAAAGCTTCACATGCAAATCGCAATTTTACACGGAACAGCGTTAACAGATTGTCACACAAAATATCCCACGGTGCATTCCTTGTAGCTTTTACAGAAAAAGAAAACTGTAAACTACCCATGTGTCATTTTAGGCATAATTCCGCTTATTATTTTATAGCGTTAAGAGACAAAATGTTCAATGCATAAATACAAAATAAAAATAAAGAATAGAAAAACTCACCTCCTCCATTCTTGAAGCAGAGGTACGGGAACCTCCAAACGTTGCCGAGGCCGACGGCATAGTTCAGACAAGAGAGAACAAACTCAATGGGATTAGACCACTTGCCTCTGTCGAGTTCCTGCTCCTGCTTCTTGTCTGTCATGTTTCCCACCTGTTACTGCCGCGTACTGCACGCGGAGGCCTCCAGCCACCACAGGGAAACCCCCTACCATTATCATTTCTCAATGATCTGCTAGTGGGAGGAGTAAATGTCATCAATTATGACGCCATGACAAGAATAAAAGAAAGTTTGTAACCTTACTTCTTATCGCTTCTAGTGGTCTGCCACCAAGAGTTATGAGATAATTCTGTCATAACCGCTTGAAAGCTTATGTCACTAACATGAGTAGAAGTCGAGAGATACACGCTGCATGACTGATTTTGCAACAAATTAAAATTTATTTCTTAAATTTCAAAAAAGTTGGTGTGCTTATGTATTTCCAAATGTGTATACTTCTGATTTATCTAGAAATTTTGTCTAAAAGCTCTGTCTACCATCAGCCAAGATACGTTTTGTTTGCCTCTGAGCCTCTATCCACAACAACGGTGTTCCCCAAACTGTGGTGCGCGAACTTACTGGGGGTTCTCGAAACTTCACCAAATTTTTCTGGAATGGATGATTTGGAGCCTATTATTATTATTATTATTATTATTATTATTATTATTATTATTATTATTATTATTATTATTGTTGTTGTTGTTATTATTATTATTATTATTATTATATCAAAACTACAATTATTATTACAATTTATATCTGGAATATCGAACTGTGGTAACTATTGATTAAATATTCTTTGAAATAACGCATGTGTTTAGGGGAGTAGTTTCCTTAGCATGCTATAAGGAAAAGTTTGATTATGCATGCCAGGCAACGGAAGGGAGGAACAGACAGGCAAGTACCAAGATCGCCTAGAATTCGTCACTATGTAAAATAGTTCAGTAATAACAATAAAGTAATTTTCAGTGTCTAATTTAGATTAAAATGGATCAAATAGAAAATTGTTAGTTTAAAGATAGAGGAATGTGTTATTGAATAAATAAGTTATCTATTTAGTTTCGAGTTTAATGTTTTAAACATAAAATAGATGTATAATTGTTTGAACTTTCTAGTTTCTATATTTTAAGTGTTGTTGTGTCTTTTCTTTAGGGGAGTTCTAAGGTAGGCCTATTTATCCTAACTACAGCTACTTTAGCCCAATTTAAGCTCAGCTCAAATCTTTATGAAGGGGGTTCGCGAGTCCAAAAAGTTTGGGAACCACTGCACTATAAAAACTCAATCCGTTGTACGAAAGTCGTTTGAAAGGTTACGTGACAAATCATATATAAAACATTTTGGGGAGAATATATCAATTTTATTTCTCAACACACTCTCCATCTAGAGTTGTGCACTTAATTTAGTGAGTTTCCAATCGTTTTATCAAACTCTACAAAACAATAATTGACATTGATGATATTCTCATTCGACAAAAATTTCTTCCCACTGAACCTAATTTATATGTTCGGGAAACAATCGCTGAGCTAAGAATAGGGAAAAGGATAAAGGAGGAATCATTTTGAAAACGAATTCGCGTATTTTTGTCATTGCGATTCCCAATATTTGGGATGGCGTGTTGCCCTGGTAAAGGACACTTTTTATGCGCCGATCTTGACCGTTTTCTCTTTCAGTCTAAAACTGCGCGCTTTGATCACTGTCTAAGTAGTCCACCAGAAGTATTCTCTCGAAATTTAAAAAAAAAAAAAAAGAGGTCATCATCTTCCTGGCAGACAAAACGGGCATCTCCGGCGCACTTGTTATCAGTCCTTGTTCATTGTTCTGGCAGCCGGTTCAACCCAGATGTTTCGTTTTGTCCATGGCCATGAATGGACGCAAAAAGTCCAGATTGCAATTAAATATCGCCAAATACTTCCCTGAATTGTCTTTTTGCGTCAGTTTCCAGTCCATAACCAACAAGTGACAGTCAAATGATAACTACCTACTTGTCGCATCTGATAAAAAGTTTGTCATAGACCGTTACAAGTATTATGCTTGCCAACAATAATGTCACTTAAGGGAGAATAAAGCTATTTTATGAAAATTTACCGGACTTTTCAAACGGATCTCGTAAGTGTATATAATAATCTTAATTTATTATAATATGTTGATTTTTATTGAGCACGGAAATTAATTCAGCATTCACTTAAGAGTTCCAGATATTTATTTAAAACTACATTTGACAAAACTGAAAAATAGGGAGCATTGCAATAAACATAACCTGACCAATGACCATGCAATACTAGATCTAATAATTTAGAGACTTTAAGGCTTAAAAATATATTATGCAATATTTAAAAGAACTTCTGATAAAACTGAAAATGATGGTGCATTGCAATAAAACGATTTGACCAATGACCATGCAATACTATAATAATTCAGAAATTGTATAGATTTAAAAATATATGATTATGCTTAACCCTATTTGCGAAATAGTCAATGACAGCCTTAAAATGGCAATAAAAAGTCAAAATCGCACTGTAGATGTTTGTACTATAAGTACAAGATGCGGTCCATAAGTTCCCGGACTGACAGAGGTACATGAGTCATTGTTGCATATCCATGTTATCTGTGTTTCCTTTTCGTCCCATCATTTAAGCGGAGGTGTTACATAATGCAGCGTGATGTTAAAAATTAAATAAATTTTAAATAAAGAATGATATTGAACAATGACTTGATGGTGTGTATGGGGAAGTTTCCCCTTCATACTCCACTGTGAATTAGCTGTCATTTCGTATGGGCAGTGAAAGCTTTAAAAATAACCCACGTGAAAATAGGCTGGTGACATCAAGAAATGTCTTCCTTGTCGAGAAGGAAGTTCTGAGTGACAGGGTCTGAAAACAAAAGGAATCGCTGCAAGGTTGAGACTTTCCAAAACAATTGTGCTTTGCATCCTTCATCATCATCTGCATATGCAAAAGGTCTACACGAGATGGGTGCCCCGAATTCTTTCAGCAGTTCAAATACAAGTGTGCCTGGAATGTTGTCAGACATTTTTAACCATTTTCGTGGTAACAAAGAGGACATTATTGGAATCCATCGTCACAGAGGACGAAAGTTTGAACCTCTATGATCTTCTTTTAAAAAGAGAATCAATAGGGGTGGAAGAAGGGTGAAGCATCTCCTATAATGGCCAAGGCTACATTGTTTACGAAAATCATGGCGACAATTTTTTGGTACTCGCAGGAATTCTAATGATTCAAAGAACAGAACACAAAGATGACTGGGAAGTTCTATGCATCAATTGCACAGCGCCATCAAGGAAAAGAGGCACGAATTGAGAAGCCCTTGTGGTGCACAACGCACCAGCCCGCACGGGTGCTATGAACACATGCGATTTCCACGAGCTAAACCTCCATCATACTAGCCCCCGGTGACTGATACTTATTTTCAAAATTGAAATCTTACCTTCGAACATTGGAGCCAAATCCTATGGGGTTGGAGCCAAAGTTTTCGCAAACCCCCAACATTTCCGAAGATTTATTTGATTTGATTTATTTATGGACGCTCTTTAACATCTCAGGTCAACAGCGTCCCATTCAATTCATGGCGTGAAATGGCCGACAAATTTTTGCTCAGAGGCCTCTTCTTTCAGGCTTGAGGTTCTTTTTCGTGCCGCAAATGTACGATACGGAACCCACGGCTTTACTTCCCTTCCGAAGGAAGCCATACTTAAGATTTTTACGCCTGAAAAAAATCCATCGATCCTGGCCGGGTTTGAACTCGCGATCTTGGATTTAGAAGGCAAGTATGGCTACCACTACACCACCAGGACCGACACATGAGGAGTGTGAAGGACTTTTCCAAATATATTTTAATTTCCCTCAAAACAGTGTGTTTGTATTTTTTGTGTTAGTATATTATAAGTTACTATATTGTTTATTTCAGTCTTGCTATAGTATTTAAACATTTCAAAATATGAGCCACCTTCCTAAAATAGACCATAAGCTTATATATTTTTTTTAAATATATTCAGGAAAGATTACTTACGAACTTTTAATACAAATATATTTACAAGGAAAGAAATATAAAGTTGAAATTTACCAAAATAAAAATTCAACAACTTAAGTGTAAAAATAAAGTTGTAAAAAATGTAAATAGGTTAAGTGTGGCCAATTTTGGTTCACCTAGATTATATTTTTAGGGGGATTGAAATGTTAATACAAAGATGTGAGAAATGAGTTGGAATAAAAGGAGATTTCATTGAAAAATGATACTTGATTTTATTCTACCACCTACCCCACGTGGTCAGGCCGGAAACATGGGCCGCATCTTATAGGGTATGTCTTTGGAAATGTCAGTAAATTACAATCAAGATGGCTGCCAACTTAGGTACAGTTATTAGGTTATTTGTAGCGCAGGTGAGAAAACAGCAAAGATTCAAGGGATGTTGAAACGGCAATAACAGTGCATCTGTGTGTAATTTTGGCGAACCTCGCACCGAGAGTATGTGATATGTTCGATTCCTCAAGGTGACAAGAATTTTTGTGTGGATGATGTAAAAGAGAACGGACAGGGAATCCCCAGCAGAACTTTTACATTAGGAACTACATTGAAAGGCGATTATTCTCAATCCTATTTGTGCAAAGTCTGTTAATGAAATAAAGCATCAACTTCCTTTTTGATTTTGCATCTACCTTTTATTTATTGTAAAACTGATGCTCTTGCATTAAATCCTGCACTTGGAGAATATAAAATATTTTAGCGTTAATACTTTTGTATTTATGTATCTATGTGTCGGAGTAAAATACAATTGGTTCAGCTGTAGGTAACGCAGAGAATGTTACTGCCTTACGAATAGTGGCAAGGCCTTTAACTGAATGGTTTCAATGAGGTCAAGGCAAATTAGTATCGAGAACAAGAAAGTTTTGCAAATTTCTAAAACTGTTTAAGTTTATTTTCCAATAAATAACTATCGCTTAAGGCCAGATTTTAATTGCTTGTTTACAAGCTCTTCTCTGGTCAAGTACACAAGCATAATCAAAACTACAAATACAGACACCCAACGAGGATGATTACAGTCATGAATATTCAGTAAATTTATAAACAACGCACCTCAAAAGTTCATTCCTCCTTTCTCCAAAAGGAAATGGAAATATTCAGTATTACTGTTTGAAAATAACACCAACATTGTATAATACTATCCCGCAATTAACCGCCACCATTCCTAAACATAACCGACATGTGTGGCCGAGATCGTTAAGGCAAGGATTCGTGAACGGGAAGTCTGTGGTTCGATTTCCACCAGTCCTCCTTGACTTGAAGTTTTGTTAGGTTCTTCTCAGTCCTTATCAATGGCACATGCCCAGGAAGCATCCTAAATTAGACCTGGAATGCTTCCTTCCTCAGCATTTCTTTACCAATTTATAAATGCACCTCATATAGCACTGATGTTCACTGTCTTTGATGTCACAGTAGTAAAAACGGGTATAAAGATAAACAAAATAATAGTGGTATTTTTCACTTTTCTCTATAAATGTATGAGGTTTATCGTTATAATCATGTACGACGAGTATTTGCTTAGTGGGAATATTCGTTTAATGCTTGTATGAGACAAGATACACTACAATGTTTATTTGTATTTCTTTTTCTGCAGCCACAATTAACATAAATACGTAGCTAAAACATATTGGCTTATATTTGCAGACCTGCATTTTCTCATTAAAGCTATTTAATGTTCGGAATTTTAAGAAACTAAGAGAGATATGTTTACTGTTGACAACACTGTTAGATGCAGGTGACTCTGTATGGTCACCAACTCCAAGTAAACATACTTGCCTCGTAGACCCAAGATTGCGGGTTCAATCCTGGTCAGGGTCAATGCATTTTTCGGGTGTAAAAATCATAAGGCTTCCATCAGAAGGGAAATAAAGCCATGGGTCCCATGTCACAGATTTACAGCACGTAAAAGAACCTGAAAGAAGAGGTCTCTAAGCAAAATGCATCCCTGAATGAAACGAATTCAGGGAAATGAATGGGACGCTGAGATGAACTAACATGTTAAAGGGCGTGCATAAATAAATCAAATCAACAACCTCCCTGCTATACTCCATATTTAGTCCCATGTGATTTTTTCCTATTCCCCAAATTGAATAAACGCTCTTGTGAGAGGTGTTTTTCATCTTTAGAAGCAGTGGTGAATGCTGCGAAGGGGATTCTGAAAGACCTGTTAAAAATGGTTTCTAGCTGTTTTTGAAGACTGGCAGAAATACTGGAATATGCATTCATCCAGAACTACTTTGAGAAATATCATCAGATTATGAGGACCAGTAAAGATATGCTGTCAAAAAAAAATAATCATTCTTTATTGAACAGCCCTCTTATGTATCATTCTATTAGCATGTGTTGTATGATAGTGAATTTTTCATTATTGTTGGAAATAGATAAAAACAAAAATAAATTAATATTCCTATTTCCCCTCATTAACAGGAATAGAGTGCAAACAGAAATCTATTGCATTTGTACCATTGTAAGTTGCAAAATCTGTTTCAATCAAATATGAGCAGCAGAACATGTGGAGGCTGAAGAAGGAATAAGGTTAAGAAATGATAGAGATAATACCATTTGTCCAGTTCACATCCTAAAAGCAAATGACTAACTCTTTGTCAGTGCACTGTCAATATCTTTTTCATATCTGAGGAACAATGGAAAAACTTACACCTACATTACACATAAGATAAGATTATTATCTGGATAAAGCTGCCTCTAGTCTGTTGGCCAATGATCTACCTTTGGTCAGCAAGGTGGAACTGACATTTAAAAAATAAAAAAATATAAGCATCTTCTTACAGGTTTGTTAATGTTAACAGTTTATCCCAAAGATGCAGCAATTCTGAATACTGTGTACAAATTCATCAAGATTGCAATGCCCATCATCAGAGCCCAAAAGTTAGGCAAAATGCCTTTTTTATATGGGTGGATATATTTAAGAGTCAGAAATGAACATGTTTCTGTACATTTGGGGTCAATAGGACCAGTTTTTATTTTGCCTTTTTTTGTACCCATTTTGGATCGTTACAGATCCCAGATTTTTTTCTGGGATTATTTACATATTTTAAAAAGCACATCAAAGTGTAAAACATTATGAAAATTAAATGGCATATTCATCTCAAAATAATATCTATTGGGAATCTTGTTATACATTTATTTATTTTTAAGCAGTCAAAAACTTTTTCCTCAACCCATTCAACTTAAGCTCTTTAAATAGCAGAACCTTCATTAGTGAAAGGAACACAAAGTTACCTCATGCATATGAATACCAGAAAAAGATTGTATGAGGGAAGCACTGTTTTGAATAAGTCCTAAAGAATGACCTTGTGTTGATCTGGGCAAGACAATTCTAGGAAATTTGTGGTGAGAGTAACTTCTTAGCTGCATAAATGTAACAAACAAATGCAAGCAATAAAGATGAAAACAGTACAGCTGTGCAACAAACCATCCCTACAATGTGTTCAGTATGGAAGTAAGAGAAACACTAACCTGATTCCCCATATAAATGCATAAACAGAAAATGAACTTGTCCAGAAACCATTGTATATCTTTTGCTCATTCACCAAAACTATTCAACATTTCCACGATGTTCTGAAAGGTGAATGTTCTGTTGTAACTGGTATGAATCCTTCTGAAATAGCTTGTTTTAAATGTGCTCCAATCACTTCAGTGGAAATAGAACATTCTTTTTCCATGAAGAAAAATGCTCTCTCTGAAAAATGGCTGACTATGACAGTGATATCTTGAAAATTACATCTTGTTGTTGCTTGTAACCAAGAAAAGTAAGTTTAAGTATATTTCAATTATGTGATAAAGAAATTATTAAGTACCTTAAATACCTTTCCATTAATAATCAGTGATATTACTCTCTGTTTTCACTTTTAATGAATGCCTATTTTAAATTGTATTACTGACAATTTTCATTATTTTAAGTGTCCTATTGCCTGCCTATTTTAATCAAAACAAATCCCTAAAAAATCCCTAATCCCTAAAAATCCCCAAATCCCTAAACTTCTGGCTCTGCTCATCATGGAATAAAAAAGGTAACAAAGTTGGAATAAATGAATTAAAAGATTTTAACTTTTTGGTTTTAGGTGTTTGAAACTTTTAAAGTGCTCACATTGCATTCCTCTCAACATGAACATACATGCAACCGACATCTAATCATCTGCCATTATTTCACAGTAGATAAGATAAATGCATGACAGAATATTCTTTCTTTTTTTTTTACAGATATTTCCTAATCTCTAAAAAAATAAACTGTTTAATCAAAAATTTGCTTTGAAAAGAAACTGAGAAGTTATATGGAAAAAAGACATAGGCAGTCTCCATTATTTCCATAATTCTTATTAAAATAGTATTTAATACCAATTTTAAATACTGTGGTCCTATATTATTTAATGTGTGTATTGATGATATTCCAGAGATGATTTATAGATCCAATGGGTATGTTCCAATAAATAATAATAAAGAAATCCTTGGATTACCATTCCATATGATTTAGTTACAGGGTCAGTAATTAATGAGGGATTAATGAAAACAATTAAAGCAATATCTAGTTTCTTTAAACAATGGAGTTTAAATCTCTGTAAAACAACTTGAGCTGCTGAGCACAGAAGCTTTCTAAAACACCTAGATCTGCTGGAAAAAAAGTGAAAAATATGAATATGCTGTTGGAGAAAGGCACCAGACTGAAGACATGATTCACTATTGCTCACTTTTAATGGAAAAGAAAAATGTTATATTGAATTACCATCATATCTCAATTGCAGTCTATATCATGTTTCTTCAGATGACACAGAACACTCTTTTTTGACTTATAAATTAATTTTAAGTGGGAAAGAATATAATTTCTCTGAGTAAAATTTAGAAAATGTGCTATCTATTCTTGGAGGAGGAGGAGGAGGAGGAGGAGGAGGAGGAGAAGGAGAAGGAGAAGGAGAAGAAGAAGAAGAAGAAGAAGAAGAAGAAGAAGAAGAAGAAGAAGAAGAAGAAGAAGAAGAAGAAGAAGAAGGCATAGTAAAGGAAGTCTTCAATTTGAGTGTGTACCTGTACACACCTTCAAAATGTGAAATATGTGTTAGATTCTTTTCATTTATTCACAGTGATTTGTCTCAGGGTAGTTCCTACACTGCCAACCAACATTATCATGCTGTTCATAGAACTTCTGGGGATAGATTTTATTTTTCCACTTGCAGACCCATCTTTTCTCCGGATGCACTTCTGTCAGAGGCTTATTGTACCATTTCATTACATTTTAACCACGATTACTGTATTATCCTTAACCAAAGATCACTAATCTTCCAATCATTGAAGTTAATATAAGACCTTATGATAATAAACATTCTTTCATACATTAATTAATTAATAGAATATTTGAAAACTCTGCAAGGCCATATCACATGCAAAAGATCACACTTCTATGCATTCAGCTGTAGGCTATATAATGATAATGCATGGCCACACATTGCAAGTGTTGTTGCTGAATTTTCCACAAAAAACCTTCAGAAATAATGGTGAATGCTGTGGAGACAATTCTGAATGACCTGTGAGAAAATGGTTTCCAACATGTCTTTGAAAACTGGAAGAAATGCTGGGACAGTATACCCTTTGACAAAAAAATGAGTTATTGCCAGATTCTATATCTTGATCAGAGAACTTCAGGGATCATCATAAACACTGTATTCACATGCATGTGCAGCAACTGGCACACTGCAGTGGGTGCTTTGCCCATAATTGTAATGGTTAAAATCATAAGCATCTGGAAGAAGAATACTACGGTGGAGTAGTGGTGACCAAGCGGTTAAGAAGGCATTGCTTTTCTGCTTAAGCTCATGAGTTCAAATTCCATAGAATGTTTAATTTTTTTATTATTGGCTTCATAAGTGTATATGTAGAACATTATGCTGCCTTACAATCATATTATATTTTAACATATCATTTGAGTTTTATACTTTGCATATGCACACACGAAAACGTAATCAAAACTAACATATTCTTCAAATAACTAAATAAATACATAAATAGAAACATTTATCTTCTAAAGTGAAAACACAGAGAAATAAACACAAATTGATATCATGTGTGAACCCTCAGCATGTATAACTGCCCCCAGTTATCAGGGCAGACATGTCAGAGAGGTTACAACAATCCAGGCTTTTTGAATTTGTGCCCATGAGCCATCTTTGTCCTTTGTTCATGTGGTGTGCAGCATATTGCATTTAGATAGAACAAATACTGAAGGAAATATAATATTCATTAATAATATATATATATGATATGTTAACATTAAAGCCTGCTGTGTATGGGAGATAATATTGGGAAACTAATTTGTCATAATATGTTACAAAGGTTTATTAAAAAAAATAGTGTCTCATGCCATGAGGTGAACCTGCACTCTTAACCATGTCATCACTTCACACTGCCGCAGAGCTAACAGAATACTCATACACACACACACACTAATCAGTGTATTTAGTGCATGCCATATAACACAACTGCTACAGTGGCTACACAGCCTTGCTGGATACCTCATAAATTGCATGCTGTAACGAATAGGACTTAGAAGAATTTTGCATTCAAGAGATGATTTCCCCCCCCCCCACGCCCCGTCAAAGGGAGTACGTCACATTCAACATGGAACATTTTAAGAAAGAGCATAAAAATTATGAGGATGTACAAAGGTATGAGGTCAAAGAAATTTATATATATAATCATTCTTTATAAAACAGCCCTTATATTTCCGAGCAAAGGCGCAGGCAGTAATGTGGTCCAACTTTAAGCCAAACACTAGAATTTGTTTTGGACCATGTTGCATGACTAAAGGATATTGAAAATAATGATGAGGATGACATTGGAAAAGTTTGCAGAATGAATGGTAGGGAAAACCAAAGTATGTGGAGGAAATTGCCCAAATGCTACTTCAACACAAATTCCTTGATAGAAGGCATTATCTTGATCATTCAACTACTAGTACGCACATAACTGAATATTATTTATTCAAAATATAAGGAGTGATCAAATTAAAAGGTAACAACATGCACATTTCACCGAAAGTATTTGACATGGATGCTATTGTTACAGAGGACATCATATATACTTGTAAAAGAGGGTCTTGGATGGTGAAAGCAATCAATCCCATCACTCAGCTGGCCAATGCAACTTGTTGACTCTTCAGATGTTGTTTGAGTGGGTCAAACAAATAATATCCCTAGGCTATAAAGTAAGTTTTCCAGTGCTGTTTGTACAGAGATTGCTGCATGAATGCCTATTGACAGCATTATTGTGCAAAAACCATCACCAGAACTTAAAGAATCCTATGAACTCATGAATAGAGGACCGCAGTTCTAATCCTCTCCAGAAGTCATTCCTGAATAAGATTATTCCAGGTTTTCTCCAATCATCATTGTGAGATACCCTAAACTTAGGCCTGGAACACTTTCTTCCTAAAACATTTCCTTTCCCAATTTTATCAAATATATTAAAAAATAATCTCACAAATATAAGCATTAAAATGTATAACAAACTACCAATAAATATTAAAGAAATAACCAATATAAAACAATTTAATAAAGAAGTCAACGCCTTTCTGCTACAACATACCTTTTATTCAGTAAGTGAATATATGAACTTTAAATAATGCATATTGTAAATCTAGTATAATTACTAAACTTGTATATTGCTTATATTATATTCTGGACAAAGCCCATATCATGTAAATGATCCAAATCGTGAATAAAGTATTATTATTATTGTTGTTGTTGTCATTATTATCATCATCATCATCATTATTTCATGTTATCAGTGTCCTCCACCTGTGATGCCATAGTATGAGAGCTGTTTAAGGAAGAATGAGGCTGAATGTCTCCTCAATTTTCCTTTTGAATTACATTTTTGAAATTGCCATATGTGAAAAGAGTAGTCATTCATACATAATATTAGTAGATGAATGCATCATCTCTTTAAATGAGTGCTGTTTATGTTATATCTAACAAAAGTGGAAGTCACATAAAATGAGTATAGCAGAGACTAGTAAAAAGCTTGCAAGCCTATGATGAATGTATACTATCATGTTCTACTGTCTTTAGATGGTTTAAGTATTTAAAGAAGGCAAATTTCCATTGTTAAACAAGATGGGCCAGGCATTTCAACAGTGCAATTACAGATGTCAACAGCTATGATTACTAATTGGCAGATAACAGCACAACAACTCAGTGAAGCCTCGAGAATTTCAACAGGTAGTGTTTTCACAATTATCCATTATCATTTGCAATGACATAGGTTGTGCCCGAAGGTGCCATATCTCTTGAACTCCAGAACAAAAGGCTATTTGAATGGACACATATCATGAGATGCTGAATTTGCAAGTAGGCAATGCTTTTCTTGAATCAGTTATCACTAGTGATAAATCATTACTTCACCATTATGATCCAGAGGGGAAACAAGCCAGCCAGCACTGTATGGAAATCAACATCTCCATTACCAAAATAAGAAATGGTTCCATCTGCTGGAAAGGTTATGGTGATTATCTTCTTCCACCGTCACGGAATGGTTTACCAATATCAAGTTCCACCACACACCAGTTACATGAGAGGTCAGTTATGAAGACTCTTAGGCATCACATTGCAAACAAATGACCAGAGCTTCATTGGGACAGATGGTGGCTTTATCATGACAGTGCAAGGCCTCATGAGGAAAATACTTCTTGGAGTATTTAGTTAAGTATGACATATGCCGTATACTACACACCCTTACCTGAATTGCCCCCTTGTGACATTTTTATTCCTCACATTAAAAAAAAAATACAGTTATTTATTTCAGGACTCAAATGATCTGAGGCAATTCCCAAGGATCTAATAAAGAATATTCTAAGCCATGCATGAACTGGAAGAAATATGGTAATATGTGTATTAAAATAGGAGAAGAGTACTTTGGTAAAGGTCTTGTGGAGACTAAATCAAAGTAATAAATAGCAGATGAAAAATTTAGCTCAGTTTTTTCTAAACATCCCTTGTATTTAAAATGGGTATTAAACACTATTCAAAACAAAAATTTATTGCATCTATCCAATAATATGGCTACTTGAAATTCTAATTGGAACTTGTACTTGTACAGTGAAGCTAATCATATAATTAAGATCATAGTATGATAATGTATAATTATGATCATTGGATGTATGATACATGATTTCAAATGATCATGCATACATGACACTGTACTATCAAAAGGTTTATGATATTATCTAGGGATTGTTTCCACAACCTTCATCGACTTTTTATTTGATCACTCCTTACATAAGAAACAGTCAAGGATTATACATTAAAATAATATAAACTTAACACACAACAGTAAAACTCTGCATTATTTTTATTTATTGTGCCTCAAATATACAAACAATAAGATGTGGTATTAAAATATTGGTAATTAAATTACAAATGTAATTCCTTAAATCTGTCACTGGACAAAATGAGAAGTTTTATCTTCTTTATTCATTCGACAAAAAGAGTCTCTCCAATAATATAATTCTCTAAACTTTGAAATAATAACTGCTCTCTAATTTATGTTGTATGATCAACAATTAACATATACAAGCCAATAAATTCCCTGATAAATTTTAAAAAAAAAAAGACAAAATATCAAACTGACATGTTATTTACTTTGATTTCGGCACAGTAGAGAAATAATCTGAGATCTTTCTCTTTGGAGTGGGGCTTGAAGACATTTGCAGTGAACTGTTGCACAATCTACTGTTTCTATCACAATGATCTAAATACTCTAGTAAGTTCAGTTTTTTGTTTTTCCCTTCTGCATCCTCTGTCCTAGTTTCACTTCCACCATGAACATTTTGCTTTTCTTCTTCATTGCTCTTGTTCACAGTTTCCTTTTTGTTACTTTCATCCTCAGAATTGCAGTTTTCTTGATCCATTGGAAGCGAAGCAAAAGCCTCTTGTATCTCCTTCTCTGTTAAGCCCCTTCCTCGGTTCTTTATGCTAAGCCAGTCATGTTGTCCAGTACTTTCCTTATTTTCTCCTTTTTTAGTCCACTCTTTGAATACCAGAGGACCTTGCTTTGGTGAACCTTTTCTGTTCTTATTTTCTAAGACTGGAGGTGTTATTTGAATTCTTTGTGTTACAGCTTCAAGATATCCTGAAGCTAAAAACAATGAATATGATAAGAATCTATTTGTAAAAACATTTCACATAATTTTTACACATACTATGACATCCATTTGTTTGGGCTTAACTTTATGCAGCAATGACCCAATAGTTCACAGCTGAGTACGCACACCAGCTCATTTAAGGCAATTAGGTCACTGTACAATCAGCAAAGGTAAAGAAAAAATACACCCACATATTCTTATAAGAACACAAATAACAGATTAATAGATTATATTAGTGTCATATTTTTATGATTTAAAAATAATAAGCATGCCTAAATTACCACCTGTTTACCAATGATGTTGAAAACTTTCACCAAAAGCTATGAGACAAGCATTGTAATGTCTGAACCAAAATAATCTTCATTTCAATTCTGCTCAAATCTACAAGCATTAAATGAATTGCAAAAGCATAAAATAACAGCCAACACTTTCAAAGCTGAAATGCAGTGCATAGTAAATGTTGCTACAATGCCTATCTCACAGCAAATAATAAAGACTTTGATCATCTTTGAAAAGCTAAGTATTTTTAGGCAGTTTACAATTTTTAAATTACAAAAATATACTACCAATTTAGTCCTGTTCAATCATACTGTATGCCTATAATTTATCTTATCCATTCTTCTTCTATTTGACAAATGCTGATATTACCATGACCACCAGCCTAAAGTGAGTTGGTGTGACACCTGCTTCACTACTGAGACCCTTTGCCTCAGAAAGCAAAGTCAGTCCTGGTGGTGTAGTGGTAACCATACTTGCCTTCTAAACCCAAGACCGTGGGTTCAAACCCGGCCAGGATCGATGGATTTTTTCGGACGTAAAAATCCTAAATATGGCTTCCTTTGGAAGGGAAGTAAAGCCACGAGTCCCTGTCGTACATTTACAGCATGAAAAAGAACCTCAAGCCTGAAAGAAGAGACCTCTGAGCAAAATTTGTCAGCTGTTTCACACCCTGAATTGAATGGGATGCTGATGACCTCAGATGTTAAAGAGCATCCATAAATAAACCAAATCAACAACAATAAGAAAGCAAGGTCCAAACAAATGGTGGCACTGTACACCCTAAGGGGGAAAATAATAATAATAATAATAATAATAATAATAATAATAATAATAATAATAATAATAATAATAATAATAATAATAATAATGAGCAGACTCTCATTCGTCCAAGTTCTGCTTGGCTCTGTCCATGTACCTTACAGCCTTTAGCCTCATTCAGTCATCATCAATAATACAGAGTTCTTCATGGCAAATGATAGTCGAGTATTTAAAAGCAGAAAGGCAGCAATGAAAACCATTATAGTTTGTTTCTATTAATGTATGAATTTTTTTATTTCTTGTGTTTTGCAAGTTAAAGTAAGTTTTACTATACATAAGAATACATAACATCAAATTGAAAAGCCTTATTTGAATTTTAAGGCATAAATGCTCACACAAAAAACTGAAATATAATATTTTTAGTTTTCAAAATATATAGGAAATTAATAAGTATTCTGAAATGAAAAACTAAAAGGAAAATATTCACTTACTATCCAATGTGTAAACCCTCCACTTCTATTGCTCTTACTCTTCAGGGCATGGATGAAATCAAATACCTAGATAACTTCTGAGAGAAGCATACTTACTCCCAAGTGTTCTGTATTGGTACCACAAACCCTGTTTTGTCCTCCACTATTGTGCAGGCTAATTTAACTCCACTACTTTTTTAACTTTTGCTTATAATGTTTTAATAAGATTCAAATCTGGCGAACAGGATGATTATTCTGTTGGAATTCAATGATTTCATAAGTATATTATCCTCACAGAAGGAACCATGATGTGTTTGAGGATGTTTTTATTTATATTGCCTGCTATTTAGTGTGTCATCAAGTCACCACAACACACCCATATCATCCTGTGACATCCATCCCCAACATAGATACATGACCTAGGCAATATAGTTAAACCAAATGAAAATGTTTATTTATTTATGAATATGATTTTATTTATTTATGAATATGATCCTATTCCAGTTGCAGTTGGCATTTTCTTCTGCAAAAGCAAAGTGGGGTAATCTGTGTTTGTCTTTAAGGTTCTCCTTCTTAACAGCAAAGCAAAGAGCCCTGCAACATTCAAACATAGGGCTGTGCAGTTCAAACCAGGGAAATGAAAATTATCTCTCACTGCAAAGACATACTCTTCAAGCAGAGTAGCCTCCTGCTGAGGAGTGAACACACATTTTTGCCTGAACCAGGCTGACAGTGCACAATCCCTTCTCTGGAAAACTACACCCAATTCATGATTGGAGAGACCGCCACGGGTGGCCGAGGTCGTTAAGGCACGGACTCGTGAGCGGGAGGTCTGCGGTTCGAATCCCGCCAGGACCGTCCTCCCTGACTGGGGTTTTTTCCAGGTTTTCCTCAGTCTTCATAACTGGCAAATGCCGGGGAGGTACCTAAACTTAGGCCTGGAACGTTTCCTTCCTTAAAAAAAAAAATATCCTTTCCCAATTTATCATTTCATCTCATGTATCATCAGTGTCCACCGCCTGTGGTGCCTCAGTAGTGAAAACGGGCGTTAAACACTAATCAAAAAAAAAAAAAAATGATTGTAGATATACTGGCTTTAAGTGATCTTGCAGCTCAGACACATAATAGCCTGTAATATTTAATAACATAAGAAATGGTCTACTTGTGGCTTATCATTGTGTGCCCTCAGTCATACCAGAACTCAGTATGATTGTTATCAAAGAGCTCAAGGCTGTTTTAATTTCTCTAAGACATGCAAGCATACACAAGCTAGTGGCAGTGATAACCAAAGATTGAGAGAGTAGAAGCAGAGTTTCTACACACTCGATATTAAGGTAATTTATACTTTCTTTTTAGTTTTTCACCTTAGAATTTTTATTAATGTGGCATTTATTTTAAAAATGAGATAAATAATGTATGTTTATCTGTTTGAGAATAAATACCTCAAAATTCAAATATATCTTGTCCATTAAAATATATATGAAGGAAGTATGTATGATATACTCCAAAGCCATACATTTTACAGGCTTTTTGTCTCCCAAGGAAGTGCCAAGGAAATGAAGGTATGTATCTTGAGGGCAAGTATTTCCTGAATCACTGTGTCATGGGGTGGGTGGTGGCTACCTTAATGCTGAGGTGACTCACTCTTAAATTGAGTAGGTCTATGCTAGATGTGACCTCTCCACCAGTGAGATTCTGATAGCCAAGTTCGCTTAGTGCAATGAGTGACGAGATCGTCTACAGTCAAAAGGGGGGGTCGGTTTAGACTCTAGGTGCCGTCCTAATGTAAAATACCATTGAGGACCACGAACCTCCGTGAATCCCTTTGGATCCAGGAAGGGATCTCCATGCAACATTGTGCCTTCAGTCATACCAGAACTTAGTATGATTGTTATCAAACAAATCAGAGCTCAAGGCTTTTTTAATTTCTCTAAGACATGCAAGCATGCACAAGCCAGTGCCAGTGATAACCAAAGAATGAGAAAGTAGATGCAGATGTTTTATACATCCAATATTAAAATAATTTATACTTCCTTTTTAGTTTTCCACCTTAGAATTTTTAGTAATGTGGCATTTATTTTAAAAATGAGATAAATAATGTATAATAATCTCTTCTCAGTCGAATGTTTAAAACACTCTTTATGGTTTCACTTAAATGAGATTTACTAAGGACATATGTTTTGTGGAACTATCATCCACATCGTCAGCTGTTAAACAACTTTTGGATCATTCGTAGGAGCTGGGTAGGTAGTATCCGGGTTGACTCTGGTGGTCAAGTGATATACAAACTAATAAATATACCACTGAGCAAAGAAGAATATAAGAATGAATATCTACACATAATAGAAGCAGCTAAATCCAATGGGTTCAACAAACAGATG
This sequence comes from Metallyticus violacea, assembly GCA_030762175.1. Taxonomy (NCBI): domain Eukaryota; kingdom Metazoa; phylum Arthropoda; class Insecta; order Mantodea; family Metallyticidae; genus Metallyticus; species Metallyticus violacea. The sequence continues at coordinate 31,753,191 of CM060842.1, read as the reverse complement.
ATTAACCCAAAATCAAGAGATTCTAGAAAGAAAAAAGAATCAAGCAAATAACAAAGTTCAGTGATTTATCTGTGGAAAAAACATTTAAAAAGTTCACTTATCACTCATCAGCCAATAAGACATTTCAAAAAATTTTCAAGCAGTACATCATCTTAGCACCTAAATACCGATACAGTGTAAAACAGTTATTGAAATTAAACAAAACAGATTCCAGATCCAATAAGAAAAAAATTTGGTATTTACCAAATTAATTGTAAGGATTGTGAAAAAATCTACATAGGGAAAGCAAAGAGAAATATAGGCATTAGGTTGAAGGAACACTGGAGAAACATATGTTACAAACAAATAGATAAATCACTGTTGCAGCATATTTCTGGAAAGAAAACCATGAAATAGAAAAAGGTATCAAGTTATTAAAAACTATTCAACAACCAAAAGAACTAAACATATGGGAAAGGATTTATATAAAAAAAAACATGAGCATAACTTTATGAATTTTGACATACCAAAGCAGACAGCACTTTATTTAAGTTTATCACTAGACTACCAGAGTCAACCCGGATACTACCTACCCAGTTCCTATGAATGATCCAACAGTTGTTTAAAGGCTAATGATGTGGCAATAATTCTATGAAACATATGTCCTGAATAAATATCATTTAAGTGAAACCATAAAGAGTGTTTTAAACATTTGACTCAGAAGAGATTAATAATGGGAGTTTCACTGTGTTCGATTCCAAATTGAATTTTTATTAAATAATGTATGTTTTTTCTGTTTCAGCATAAATGCCTCAAAATTCAAATATATTTTGTCCATGGAAAATATATATGAAGGAGTAAGTATGATATACTCCAGAGCAATATTTTTTACAGGCTTTTTATAGGCTTGTTTCTTGTGATTGTCCACCTTCTATTCAATATGGGAAGTCATTACAAAATTTTTTACTTTTACTCACTAAATGGTTCTACAATTCACAATGGTTATTCTCACACAATGAAAAACTAAACTTTTCCATCTGTGAAACAAACCAACACCACATAAAAATGGCATCTTCAGAAGAGATTATCTCCATACCTAAGGAAAAAGAAGATTCTAAAAGACAAATAAGTAGTTCTGATGAAAGTTTTTCATATAGTAAATGGAGCTATTCACCATCTGTTCCCTGCCTGTAATGCCTCAGTAGTTAAAATAAAGGGGATCCATTATCAACTGTTTGCAAGTGGACCACAGAGTTCAAACATGATTGTGGAAGAAAGATAAATCAGTAGAAATGGCCAAAATCTGACACCATACCAGAAATTGTCAAAAAAAAAAAAAAAAAAAAAAATCTAAATGTATCTTTCAGGAATAAGCAAAAAAAAATGTCAAAAAATGCTGAAGCTATAGATAATTCAGGCAAACAGATATTTTACAATATAACAAATTATTATTCAGGAAACCACTCAATAATAATTTGTTACATTATACTATATTTCACTATGAAAATTCCCACTATTCAAAACTATATTTTTCACAATTTGACTGAGAAATTATACAAGAAAAAATTATCTGCAAGATAGGTGCCATACAATGACAAAGGTACATTTACAGAGAGTTCCAATAGATTTTATACATTGATTCCTGACCAGTGATGAAACATGGGATGCACTAATACACACTAGACACAAAACAATGAAAGCATCATGATTCTTCACTGTTAAAAAAGGCCAAATGTGTGAATGGTAAGAAAGACAATGGCATCAGTTTTCTGTGTTGCTAAGAATATTCTACTAATGGAATATCTTCCTATTGGAACATCTATTACTAGAGCATGCTATGCCAAGTTTCAGGACCAACTAAAGGAAAATGTGTGTCAGAAAAGATCAGGTTTACCAAAGATAACAGTGATCTTGCATCAAAATTATGCTTGCCTTTACTGGAGTATAATTGAAATGGCAAAATCAATGATATGATATGCTACCACATCCATTTTATTCCCCAGATTTTTCCATATTAGACCTAAATCTCTTCCTAAAGGTGAAAAAAAGTTCTTGGCAGAAACAAATGTTTGTTCAATGAAGAACTTAAAAGCAAGAATTGAATAATATTTTGCAGTCTAGAGAAATCTGATTTCTATGATGGAATAATGGCTTTAGAATATTGTTAGAAAAGGGCATTAGTGTCAAGGGAAACTATGCTGAGAAATGACAACAATTTTAATACAGTTAGCCTTTATTTCATGTTTCATTCCAAAAACTTCAAATGACTTTTCAAAGCAAGTCCACATGTTCCTAAGAACTCTACAATGCAGTACTTCATGGGTCCCACTGCACAAATGAATAATGCATGCACACATTTTCACAATTTTTCATAAGTTAGTACAGGTATACTTGCTAATTATTTAGCAAAAAAGATAATAACATTTACAAGTCAATCAAGACAACTGCCATATAGGAAGTTTCATTAACTGCAATCTGCGTAAAGGCTGAGGTTTTGATTTTTATGCATAGTAAGTATTTCATTTATAGATAAGACATAATCGGTTTGGCAAATTCGAATAGGCATATAAAGAAAAATTCTCTAGAATTAAAATTCCATGTAGTTAAATAATCCTTAATTAGTTATTGCAAGGATTGCTATATAATTTTGGGGATTTGAAGAAACTATGAGAAACATTTCCTAATGGTAACACTGGAAATAGTATGCTTTTATTAATAACCATTGAGAAGTTAGTGTGTGGCAGCCATTGTTGCAATTGCAACAAAATGTTAATTGTGGATGTGCATTTAATGTCTGATATTCTAAGATGGAGGTGACTTATAAGAATTTTCATGTGATGAATTTTAATGATTATACGTCCATTCTGAGCCAACAAGGATGCCTCGAAAAATTACAGATAGCTTTTCCAGACTCTGCTCCTTCACCTACAAGTCTGTAGCTAGTTTGCAGACTCTTAGACAAGGAAGAGCAGCCTTGAAAGACAAAGAGCGCACAGGGCATTAGCAAGAGTAATCACAGAAAACATTTTTCAAGTAGAAGTTAAAGTGAAGAATGATCTACAAATGACTTATAGGAAGACAGAAGAATTTCAAAACATTCATTTGAAACAGGTGTCAAAAGTCCTATACAAATACCTTTACATGAGGAAGTTTTGTTGTCACCGAGTACCCCACAACCTCAAGAAGAACAAAAAGCAGCAAGAGTGACACAATCCTGGAAATGTAAAAAAAATTATTTATGAGAAAATCACTCAAATTTCACTAATTTTGTTTCACTTACTTGGACATTCTTTCGAATGCTGTTGCTCTGAAATTTGAGTGATTTCCTCATATATAATTTGTTATATTACTATATTTCATTGTGAAAAGTCCCATTATTTAAATCTATATTTAAAAAATCCTGGAAATGGTTTATTGTTTCAACAATGGTAGCTGCCGACATTGTCCATAGTGATGAAAGGTAGATTTATCGATACAATCTGGAATCAAAGTAGTAGTCTGCAGTCTGGGCCATGCCCAGATTGATTGGCTAAGTGATGTCGGAGTGTTGGCCAGAAGATGGTTGCCAGTTTCTTCACAATAAGTAGCCATATTGCAACTATTTCACCCCATAAACAAAAAACAGTACATATCAAGCGGTACACCACAGTTTGCCTACCCAGCATCTTCGGAACACTAACAGAAAGAAGAAGAAAATCTGGATTGCAAGGAATGCTGCTTAACCAACAATGCCTCTGCACACATTATTTTGAAAAAAATAAAACAGTTTTTGCAAAATTTAGGAAATGACATTGGTGAACCACCCAATGTACAGACCAGATCTAACTTCTGTGACTATACTTTTTTCAACTATTAAGGAAAATTGACAGACTATTAGTTTAGAAGTCTGGAACAAGCTGTTACATCCTACAAAGGAAGTTTGGTGTCATCTCTTAAAAAGAATGAAATTTAAATGGCTACCCTCATTCAGGATAAGCAATGATATATACAACCATCATTCTCAGCATTCCTTGCAATATTCTTCTACAAAAGTAATTTCATTATCTACTACTTGAGTAGTAGCTGTTAAGTAGAATTTATAATTGACAAAGTGTCATTTGGGTAGGTTTTCTTCTGGATATCCAGTTTTCATTTAACCATTGTTCCATTGTCACCCTAATCATCATTTTGAATAATGTAATTTCAGTGCATGAATTAAAAATGGAATGTGCTTTTTCCTTCTGCCAACCTAGTGAGGAACTCCATTGCCTGGCATGCAAGTGAGTTGGGGTTAACAATCATCACATTTAGAGCCTTTTACTGCAAACAGAATTTTCTAATAATTTTATGGGAAAATAATTGTATATTTAAATATTTTATTTCATAAATTGTTACACAGTTTATTTTTAGTTTCACTATAACACCAAATAATATCCATAATCTGCAACTAGTGGTACATTCACCACATATGAAAGGTCTCATAAAAGGTTTGTATGACTCTCCTTAAAAATGATTGACATTATTTACTTTAATGTCAATATGCCATTTTATAATATTTAGCGTAATGATTTGTAATGGTATTTTTATTATTTGCGCTACAAACTTTATCAAGGTAAATAACAAGGGAAAAAAAAAGACGTCTTATCAGTTTTTATGTCATATACTTCATTGATATTTCCTTAAAAAATCAGAAACCAGTTCAGATATACAGAAAGCACTGTAACTCAAAACAACATACACGACAACTTAGTGGTGATGTCATAGTTCAGCTGACAGAATCAAGCTCCACCAAGAAAACCTGGGTTTTATCCTAACAACAGACTTGGAATGTGTGGCAAAGCACTGCCTGGGCAGGTTTTTAAGAGATAATTTGGTTTCCCCATACCACTCTATAGTCACCCTCATCCCCTTCATCATCTTCACTATAGAACAATGTGGTTCACTCTAAGATGTGTGGTGCATTTTCTGTAACTTCTATTCCGATGTAAACAAATATGAATGTATCTCTGTGCAGTGCATGGCTTTGGTTGGTTAAGTAGCACTATTAGTCCTTCAAACAGCTGATGCAGCAAATTTAATTATTAGCTCTGGTTACTATTCACAAACTTCATCAATAAAAAGTTTGTGCAATAACCTTGTCACCAATTTTCTAATTTCATTAACAGTGTTTTACAGCACATGCTTCAGCGATAGCACCTCTCTGCATTGAAACTGACTGCACTGTATAGAGAGCAACATGTACACAAATTATTAACAATTAAAATGCATATTAATGTGTTCACAATGACTGTAATCTCTCAAGATTATTACAATGTTCACTAATGTGGTTTTACCTATGAATTGTTTTTCCTTTAGGAACTATTGGTGCAACATCAAGGAAGTAACTCATCCTGAAGCCAATGAGAAAAAAACTGCACCACATAATTTCCTTTAGGAACATAATTGCGCATATTTAGTTTGTAATGATAACCTAATTTTTTATGGTTAATTACTGTAGCACTAAAAAGCACTTGGGGAAAGTTGCGGAGCATAAGTGAACCACTTCCTCAGACACAGAAGGTGTCATGTCTCTGAATGCTGTTGTGATAGTGTGAGTTAACAATGGAGTTCAGTGTTGAACATTTTTTTGTAGTAAAGGATTATTTTGAAACAAAATCTTATATGCAATATATGCACAATTTCCTCCAATTCAGAAAGCAAGCAACAGCCAAGAGCTCAAATGAGAAGCTGGTATAGAAATTCCTCGCCAGTGAATCTATTTGGACAAGTAACATTGTTAAAAATATTGTGAAATGTAATGAACTGCCTGGACATCATTTCCAACATATTCTGTAGCTAAAGTGAGTGTGTGTGTATAAGTATGCATATGTATCTATCACACTGTAGTATTTGTTAGAGACAAAATAACTAAAATAAATTCAAAACACAACAGCGAACTATATTAATAAAAAATGCCTCCTTTCCCAAAATAACAGTTGGCTCTCTGGAGCAGCAATAAAGTTTAAAAAAATATTTTTTTTAATATACTTACATGAAGGTTTGGCATCCTTCTGTGAGAGTGCTTGATATAAGAATGGATATAAATCTACAACCAGACGGCCATTGCGGAAACTTTTTTCATAATACTGACATAACAAACGCCAAAGTTGACCTGAAAAAGTACATGACATTTAGAAAAATAGTTGTAATTTATATAATGAATACAATACCTTAAACATGTTTCTGGCTACAATTTGACCATTTTGTATATAAAAATATACAAAAAAAAATGCATGAGTTTTACTTTGTTAGTTTCCTTGCATGACTGCAGATTTGGCAAGTGTTTTCAAATGTAAACATATCTAAATATAAATAGCATTTAATTTATACTATTGGTATGAATGAATTTATTAACGAACAACATTACAGTTTGTTATACAGCCTTAACATCAACATCTATACTGTTGATTCTAACAGTACCAATACCATCGCTGATTAGTATTAGTTACAACTACAACCTGCACACTTTCTTATTATTGAATAGTTAATAAAAGGACTATAAATATGAAATTTTATTGTGTTTATAAATGCACAAGTTAGTTGAAATATGTAGTACATATATGTGCATGTTAATGCATATTCTGGGTTTTATCTTCTTCCCCCCCCCCCCAGGGTTCAATAAAAAGAGTTGCAACTTTGTTGTGTACTGTCTATGTTGGTAACCCCCATGTGCAAGATGTGTCTCATTCAGTATTGCCATACCTGAAGTTCTATCCTATATCATTCCATAATGTAATGATCTACACTGACAGGGGGCAGAACTTATTGAAGGAAAATTTAGACAAAATTATGGTGATAGTGCTTTTATTAACATGCCAATTAACAGTGAAAACCAAAAGAACTTGTAATTTATATTAGCTTTATGTTGCTTTGGTTTCTTATATTTAAAAAAAATTACAGAGAAAATTACTTTGGTTACTTAAATTAAATACTACTCCTTTTGCTGTATTTACTCTCTTCCATTTAAAGGACTTATATCCAGGGTCAGTCACCGCCTGGAAGCTATTTACTCTGGATGCACATACATTACACACACCCATTGAGGGCTCCCTGAATGGATGGTCAACCCTTTGTCAGGTCCACCTCAAAGACATCATAAACACAGAAGATGCAGACACACAGAGGTAGATAAGATGAATGATGAAATGGAAGGTAAATTCATGGCAGAGAAATACTAATCCAGCATTTGCTCTTTCACTGAGGAAAACCATGTAAATGGTCAGGCTACTGGGCCACAGGTTTGAACCTAGAACCTCCTGAATGAGTCCTGAGCATTTCTACCTGAGCCAACCCACTCATAAGTATTATTTCAAAAATAGTTTTGTTTTCAAATGAGTAAATCATGCTATCTGTATTATTAAGCATAACAAACAAATGAACATGATCTGGTTATCATATTTCTTAGGCTCTACATGAATGTCAAGCAAATTCAATGCATATATGAGCAGTTTTTAGTGCATAAAATTCTTGTATCTACTCATAAAAAATACAAGAATGGTAAGGTATTTTGTTTCAATTTAAAAGTCAATTTTGTGTTGTGTAAAAGTCACTGAAGCAATTATATATTCCATATTAAGCTGGTGAGTTGATTTTATATTCTTATACTCCATTTATAATTAAATGTAGAAATGCATTTTTTAAAATTATGTTCACAGTAATTGAAAAGCTATACTAAGATGAGGTAATTGCAGAGGTCAGAAGCAAAGGGATATATGTGCATTTTAGTTAATTTTTATTATAGTAGAGACTGAAAGCTTTTAAGTTTTGGCAAATTCTATAACCCTTAATATCAACTTAAATGCCAAAAGAAACATTAGGTTACTTTATCCTAAACTTAGGTATTCAGTTTTTATACTGAACTCCATTTACTTGCGTAAAATAAGACACATTTCGGAAGAATCTCTTCCATCTTCAGTTGCTCACTGAACTGCCGTTACTCGAAAAGATGGCTAGACACCCAGAAGTTCCTGTGTTGGCATTCCAAAAGTGAGCTGCTACTGCTGATTTATCCACCTGCTTAAGCAGAACATTCCTAAAGTATTTTTTCTTCCAAATTTCTAAATTTCTCTTTGTTTTGCCTATGTAGGTCTGTTCACAATCTGCACATTTTATTACATTAATTCCTGATTTTTGTTCTGTTGGTGTGGAATCTTTTACTGTGCAACTTAATAAATTCTTGATATTATATCTGTTCTTAGGGGCTAACATTATCCCATGTTCTTTGAATATTTTCTTGAATTTGTTGTGGTAAATTGGATGGTAGCTGAAACTTTTGAATTTTAATCCTTCTTTTGTGTTTTTCAGTGTGGAAACTTCCCTTATCTCTTTTTATCTTTTAGATTTAGTGAAATTTTTATCACTGTGTCTTTATTGACACCATTGGTTATTATTATTATTTGTTGGTATTCTATTTTGTACTCTGCTTCTGTGAGTGGAATATTCATTAATCTGTGGGCCAAACTGTGAAACACTGCATATTTATGTGGAATGGGGTTATAACTCTCATTTTTTATTTAATTTTCTGTGTGTGTTTCTTTTCTATAAATTCCAAAATTCAAACAATCTCCATTTCTCATAATTTTTAAATCTAGAAATGGTAACCACACATTTCCTTCTTCTTCTATGGTAAACTGTATAAATTGGGCATCTAATTCTTCGGTATTATTGCAAAAATGTCACCCACATACCTATACCATGACTTGAAAATTAAAGGGAAGGTTTCTTTATATGTATTTGAAATGAATTCATGAATAAATATACTAGAAAAGGTGACAAAGGGTCACACCAGACAATAGCACAGATTGGGATTTCACTTAGATCTTTTAGTCACCAAAAATTTTTATGGTTTAGCCTTATGTTAGGTGTAATTATGCATTCTTTTAGAAATGTCACTTTTACCCCTTTGCTTCTGACCCTCTCATTTGCACTTATATTTCATATTAATTCAATATTTTTCTTTCAAATAAAAGGCCTATCTCTGCTACTGATAATATTCAAAATGCTATAAGGTACTTACATACAGTAACCTTCCTATCTGTGAGGAATGTGTATAAACCAAATATTTGGTCACATAAATCTGTATCACCAAAGGTGAAATAGGCCAGATGTCGTCCAGCCTCTGCAGCTGCCATCAGCTGTAATAATGCCTTTAGCTTAGCATCTCCTCTATATGCTCCACATCCCCAGTTTCCTGTAGCCACACCAGTAGTTCTTTCACCAGGTTGCAGACTTGGGCAATAGAAACCAACATAAGCCTGTAAAGAGATCTCATAACCTCAGCTGTTCTCAAAATCCAGATTATACCATTGAGCAAAGTACTAAATATATACATACTAAAATCCCATTAAAATCATATATTACTCATGACCTGTATTAATTGACAGTCAAATAGGAAAAAATTATACAAAATAAGTTCAAAAGTTTCAGCCTGATATACTAAATTTTACAACTTTTAAAATGCCAAAGATAACAGATAATACTAATCTCTGAAGATGTTAATGTATACTACTTTCAACTCTTTAAGTGTACCATTTAGCTGAAGGTACTCATTTGACAAACATATGGTGCACAAAGTCTCTGTAATGTTAAAAACTTCACTAAAGAAGCACTTTCTCCTAACTCTAAGTTTCTCCTTTATATGCCAACATGGAGGAATGGACTAAACAGTTTCATCTAAGAAGAGAGATCATCAAAAATGATTTTTGTGATAGTTGACCTCAAAGGTTATGACTGACGAAAATGTCTCTCTTGTTGAGGAGGGACTATGAAAAGACAGGCTGGTGAATCTTAAAGAAGTCTTAATAAGTTACAATGAACGTTTAAATCATTCATGAGAAACTTCACATTATAAAGGCAGTTCAATGGAGGTACCTGGATTTATTTCTGCAGTTAAAAAAGAGCACCATGTAACCTTTTGTTGATAGTAGTTGACAGTAGTAATACTTTTATACAATGGACTCTTTTTTGAACATGGATAATTTGACTTATTGGATAATTCAAACATTATTTCCATTCAAATTCCTACTGAAAACAATGTTAAAAATTCTCATTCAATTCAAAATTTAAACCTTTAATTTGGAAAATTTAAAGGCAAAATTTTATTTAATCAAAAAACAATACTTATTCCTGAATTCCAATATACTCTGTGTTAAAAACTTTAAGTAGTAGCAGTATGCAACAGAAAATGCTATTACAACTGCTTTACAATTATCCAAAGACAGTTGTAGTGAAGTAAGCCATTGTTTGCTTGTATCTGCAGCTTTTATCTTCTATTCCATATTGTGAATTTTCTACTTCTTTTGTGTTCAGACCTCGTCCTTCTATCCGATCCTGAATAGCTATGATGCCTCCACCATTTCAATAATGTGGATTTCTCATTTTTTTTATAGTCAGATGTTTGCCCTTCATATCCGTTACATGTTAAGATTTTTAAGAACAAAAATATTTGTGAAAAACTTCTTAACAGTACTGAAGTTAGTGACCAAAGGACCCTAAGTTGTCAGCTGTGATTTGTCCATGTACAGTATGTTGATCGCAATGTCACAGCATTGAGAATTGTAGCTTAACATTACAGATAAAAGTATGAGTTCTAAAAGAAATAGCTTTACATATAGATAGAAACCGTCCCATTTGGTAAAGAAGAATATAAGAAAGAATACCAACACATTCTCAACACAGACCCTCAGAACAGTTTCAACATCGAATCAGCATACAAAAAAATTGCTAAATTTATGAGAATTAAAGCCTTTAGAAACACCTGCACCTTAAAAAAATAAATGATAATAGCAAGTACAAGAAATGCACTTACCACCCAAAAGCAGATAATAAATTTCCAGAAAGGTTTAAAAAGTATAGCATTAGATTGGATCTCCAAAATAAATTTAGCATCAAAATTTATTAAAATCATTCCAAAAAAAGTTATACAATTACAAGAAAGCAAAATTGATCAAATTAATTATGAAAACTGTAATCAAATATATACAGTATTAATGAATTACACCGAAATAATTTCAGAGAGTATGGAGGTGTCTTAGACAGGTTTGAGATAGAAAACATATGGCCTTTTGTTCAAATTTCAAAGCTATGTCTATAATTCTATGTCTAAAGTGCCAGTATGCCACTGGCTAATGAAGATGCCCCTTGAAAGCATAATACACGATAAAAAAGGGAGGTTTCAGAGCATATCACTCTGGCACAATTGTTATGACATTAGCTTTCAAGTAAGAATTGATCATTTGTTTTTTAATTTGCATCTCGTTCACTTAAATTTTAACATATCAGTTTACTTGCTTACTAAAGGTTGAACCATGCTTAATGCAATACAATAGAATTCACATGCAGTACTTAAAAAAGGAAGTGAATGAAAGGGGGTAAGATAAAGAGAAAAAACAAACATCTAAGCTTTTACAGGAGTGTTTAAAGAAACCGGTCAAAGTGTGGCCAGTGGTGCATTTTCACAGCAACCTAATGGCCCCTTGAAAGCATAAACAATAACGAAGGGAGATTTCAGAGCATATCACTCTGATGCAACAGTTAAGACATTATCAAGTAAAAGGGGGTTATTTGTTTTCGAATTCGAGTCTTGTTCATCACTTTTTTTTTTTTTTTGGAGGGGGGCCTATGGAATAATAATACAGTTTTTAGCCTATGTTTTAAGTTGATGTTTGAATTTACAATTTAAATCTTAACATATTAATTCATATAATCCCAACCCTTAGAATTATACTTAATGCAATAAAATAAAATTCACATGTTGTACTTAAAAATCAGAATTGTATCCTGAGTATGAGTATTGCAGCATCTCATATTAATAAAAAATTAAGGGCACGACAAGAATTGAACCCACAACCTGCAGCACATCAGCTTTTGCATTATGCCACACAAGTAGTTAAAGAGCTCTCTCTAGAGTAGTCTATATAATGCAAAAAGGCAATTAATAAATGTTCGGATATCAAATGATTATTTCGAGATTTGAAGGATTTTTGGACAGTAAATATTGAAAATACTGATAAAGAACTGCGGAAAATGTATATTTCCATGCTCACAAGGCAGTTTTAAACCAATTTTTCACCCCACTTGGCTTTAACACTATCAGCATCTGGTGCAAAAATGTTTAGCACCATAAAACTGCATGATGATTAGTTGTGGACCATACATTGCCTATCTCAAATTGCTTACATTCTACATTTCTACACTCTCTGAAACTATTTCATTGTGGTTCTTTAACACCCTGTAGATAAGAAAAGGGAAGTGAAACTTAGGAGTTCAAATCAAAGAACACCTCATGAATCATTTTAAACAAGTAAGTGAATTATAATAGTGTAGCTACTGCCTTCTGCTATTATCAAATAATATATTGTTTCATTGTCAAGAACTTCAATTTAATTCATCATTACCATGTGACCTGTTTCTACAAGTTTTTTGAGCTTTGCAAAGAATCACAAATATACAAAGAAGTATTGTAATTCACTGATTCTGGAGATGAAACTACAGTTCCCTTTTTCATGGAGTAGTGCAAATTAGGTGGACTATTCACTATCACTATCTACCAAGAAGTCGTACTGACATGGATGGCCAAGGTCATTAAAACATGGACTCGTGAGCAGGAGATCTGGGGTTAATTCCCTCCAGGACTGTCCTCCCTCACTGGGGTTTCTTCAAGGTTTTCCCCAGTCCCCATAAATGGCAAATGCCAGGGACCTAAACTTAGGCCTGGAACGTTTCCTTCCTTAAAAAATAATCCTTTCCCAATTAAAATGTAAGTTGGAACTTGCACAGTGAAGCTAATCATATAATTGATATCATTGTATGATTCAGGTGAGCTACACACTCTTAATGCTTCACTTACTTGCCATAATGTATGGAACTGGTTTTGAGAACATTTAGTTCTCGTCTTCAGCCAGGCTAAAGTTCAACTGTCGGATCATTCATTGAGCTGTGGGAATGTGTATTCTGCTCTGGTGGCAGTGTGATAAACTTGTAGTTTATGTTTCATCTCCGGCAGTGTCAAAGTTCATTAGACTGTCTTTGCATTTGTAGATGTAGATTTTCTTCCAGGTTGCTAGTTCCGTAGGTCCTTATACTGATTTGAGTAATTTTGCTTTATTCATTATGTTGTGATTTTGTGTCCAAAAATGATATGCTACTGCTGCTTTCGCTATTTGCTTGTACTTTTATGTTCCTGAAATGTTCCCTTATCCGTGTGTCTATGTTTCTCTTTGTTTTTCCAAAGTAGATTTTTTCACATTCTGCATAATTTATTTTGTAAATACCTGCTTTTTCCTTTTGTGGAATACTGTCATTAACATTGTCTATCATTAATTTTTTAACATTAAATCTATCAATCAGTGCTAACCTGATATTAAAATCTTTAATAATATTCTGAAAATTTTTGTAGCCCATGGATGATATTTGAACTTTTTAAAAATTAGCTGATCTTTTCTTGCTAAAAGTGTTGTGGTTTCTTTGATATGTTTTTGTCTCTTGAATTTCTGCACCTTTTTGTGTACTAGTTCTTTTTAAAACCATTTTTAAATGCTGTTTCTTCTATTTGTTCTATTCATTAAAATATTCTTCTTTGCTAATTTGTAGGTTAACTAGTCGGTGTGTTAAACTGCAAAGAAGACTGCCAACTGCTTTAAGGATTGAGGATAATAGAATCAGATGAGAGAGTTTCTGGTTCTATGTTTGGAGGAGGACAAGCTAAATTGGTTAGAGCATCAACACATAAAGCCAAAGATCCATAGTTCGCATCCCAACCATAACTCGGCTTTTTCAAGTCTGATTCTTGCATTCCAATTTTTACACAAGTAAACTTAAAAAAGAGGGACAGAGATAAAGACACAGAGAGAAAGAGAAATATTTCCATTTCCATTTTTCTTCACTTTAATTTCTTTTTATACAAATTATAAATAATATTCTAATATTTGAATTATGCTGCACATTTAAAATATGTTTGGTCCCTGTTGTATTATGTAGATTAGGTACAGTTTCAGGATTGGAATCAAAGTCAAAGAGTCAAATATGAAAAATTTGAGGTAACAGCTGGGACACAAACCATGGATCAACTTACAGTTCTAACTCTGTTACCATCTGAGCCATGCCCAACCATATTCGCAAATTTCAATTATTTGAATGCACTATACTCTGGAGAGCTCAAAGGTTATCTTGTTGAAGGAATTTTATCTCTAAAGAGGTGACGCAAAATAATTAATTACTTACAGGATATCAAGTTCCCAAAGGACTTTATACAAAAAAAAACTATGATAACTCACATGATTTTATTCATATGACTTGGCTTCACTGTGTTAGTGCCATATATTTTTTAAAATAAGTTTCTTTTTTAAAAGATATGTTTTAATTATGATAACTCAGTTTATACCAGCTAGTAGACAAAACTTACCTTGTTAAGTTCTCGAATTAAGTTGCTGGGTGAAAACTGTGCACTGGCTTTGCCGAGTTTCAAGGCATCAACTGCCACAACAGAACATAAACGTCGCCCACTGGCATCACACGGGGTTTTGTCATTATACTCCCCTCTCCATTCAAATGAATCACTGTAGCCTTTATGACTGCTAAAGCGTTCACAACCTGTCAAAAAAATATGCAACACAAATGTACATGAAATTGTAGAAATTAATATTACTTATAAGCATACTCCTCATAAATATCTGCATGTATCAACACTTACTTTCCAAGATGGTCATAATATGCTGTGAATTATTTCAGAATTTTTTATCTATTACCAAATGAAGTAGGTGTGTGGTGTATTGACAGCATGACTAATGAACATACCTCATACAAAGATGGAGTGAAAAATGATGCCTATATAATCATGGGTATGGGAAAATTTTAATTAATTTTTAGAAGCCCCCTTTAATTACCTGTATTCATTACTTCACATACTGTTAACATTTCTGTCAATGATGAACAAATGTTTTATTTTTATTTTCTTTTTTGAAAAAGTCAGGGAGTCTAATATGTGAATAAATGAGGTAGTGTATTAAAACAGTGTTAGGGCTAGTGGAATTGATAGTTGTTACTTATTTACCATATATTTCCAAATTTACTCGTATAAGGTACACTTGAATATAGGTGCACCCTAAGAGCACTCTGCCCTTACCTATCACAACTTCAAAATTCCCTTACTTGTCTTCATAAGTTTAAATTTGTTGCTTCAAAGGGTTTCAAGATCTTTCTATGAAGTTTATGCATTCTCTTGATGAGGGTCAAAGATTACTGACCTACATCTTTCTAGAGTTTCACACAGATGATCAAGATTGTTAAGGTGTGGACTAGTGGCAAGAGGTCTGGGGTTCGATTCCCACTTGAACCGATCTCCTTGACTGAGGTTTTATCCAGGTTTTCCTTAGTCCTAATAAATAGCAAATGCTGGTACCTTAAACTTAGGCCTGGAACACTTCCTTCCTAAAAAAAATCCTTTCCCAGTTGATCATTACATCTCATATATCATCAGTGTCCACAGCTTGTGATGCCTCTAGTTAAAATGGGCATTAAACACTATTAAAACAAAACACTCTGGCAAGCTTAGCAGAGACAGCAAAAAGTGTTGCCATAAAAGATCTTCACAGTCTGTAAATATTTTCTAAAAAGCCATATCCAGTAATTAACTTAATAGCCTGCTGACTTGTCTACACTCCATTAAAATTAGGGATTTAGTTAGTGTGTTTGATTAGCTTTACCCAATTTTTGGCTAGGAAAGTTTTGCCAATGTTTATGTCTGTTTTTCCTAGCCCACTAATAGAGGGGAGATTCAACCATAGATTTACTAACACTGGTTCCAGTTAAATAAAAGGAATATTATCTCCTCTTCTGATCAGTTTATTTATTTCCTCATTGCTGCAACACTGCAGTGACCAGTGAGCCAGCAGAGTTTTCCACCCGGTTTCAAATGCAGAGAGCTGGCAGAGTTTGAAGGTTACCCATGAACACACTACACACGTTTGCTGCAAACATCACTCAATGAAAATGCCCTGCTTACAAATATATAATTAAAAAAAAACAACAACAACAAAAAAAACGAAAAAAAAAGGTTCTGGAAGACAATTTTCAATTTTTACCATACAACACAGTTAGAACTCCCATTTTTGTTATTGATTTGGTTTATTTATGAATGCTCTTTAACTCTCATGTCATCAGCATCCCATTCAATTTAGGTGAGAAACGGCCGATAAATTTTGCTCAGAGGCCTCTACTTTCCGGCTTGCCATACATATATGACAAAGAACCATGGCTTTACTTCCCTTCCAAAGAAAGTTATACTTTGGATTTATACACTAAATAAAAAAAAATCCATCAACCCTGACCCAGGATCGACAACTGCCATAGTGAAGCAAATCAAATTATTATTAAGTTGTGATGAGTGATTGAAACATCTATGCAGCTTCACTAACTTTTTTAATTGAACATAATGAATTTATCTTTAGAAAAAAATAGAATATCACCAGGAAATACAACCAAATAGAAAACACAAGTGTGCAGGATGTATTTTACACAGAATTAGTTTGAAGAAGGTACAGTTAAAGGATTTGTCAAAACTTTCAGCAATAGAAGATAAAATTTCTTTTAAAATTTACATATCATCCTTGGGCTACACAGAAGTTTCATTAGATCTTTAAAGAATTTAACATAATAATAAAATATAATTTTAGCATAAAAAATGAAATTTATTTTATGAATTATGCAGACTGCAATTAAATCTATATTGGAAAAATAAAAATGAATATAAGTACTCAATAGAAAGAGCACAACAGAAAGTTTTAGCAAACAGAGGAATGGGGAGTATCTACATTTACAAATACAAAAATCACCTAATAATGTTATGTCATGCAAGAAGAAAATACAAACTTAAAGCTCATTAGAGCTGAACAATACATCCTCCAAAGATTATGGCAATTCTTCTGACAGTCAACAAGTAGTTAACGATGCAGATGAAGGTCTGTAAAGCATGTTCTATGTAATTTGTAAGCTAATGAATCTGTACAAGTGTTTAGTTCAACTATCACAACATATAAATAGCTCAATATTGTCATTAAAAATTAGCACTAAACCCGCCATTATACAAACTGATCCTTCATAATATATGATATCAGTATCAAACTAAATCCAAATACAATGGTCTTCATGAAGAATGAACTTCCTGAGGTATTAGAATAACAGCACTTAGTACACTACACAACTATAATCCAACTGATATATGATGTAGAGTATATACAGATGGATCTCTTGAAAATGGAGAGATGGGCTTTGGAATACACTGTGGAAGAATTCTCACAATATATACCTTTGGGAGAGCATGCAAACAATTTTAATAGCAAAATAATGGTCTTTAAAGCAACTACTGTATAGACCTAACATAAATTAAAAAATTATCTTAAGTGATTCTACAGCAGCACTACAAAGTATAATGAATTACAGTTACCCCCCAACCTACACTATAAATGAAATAAGAAAACTATATCATACAATCCAAATCAGAAATATAGAAATAGTTTTGTGGATCTCGAGCCATGCGGGATTGAAAAGGAATGAGATTACTGATACTTTAGTAAAAAAAGCAACTACCATAAAATTAAAACCACCTTTTGACTAGAACTTCCCTCTAAATTGAAACCTATAAAAAGATTAATAACTGAGCAAGAACAACAAAATATCAATCAAAAACTTAAAGGAAAACCTTATGAAGATCTAAATACTTTCAAACATCTTTTATTGAAACCAAGAAAATTGGAGTTGCCCAATTTTGCTTAAACGTTTGGGCATAATTGCTTGTAAGATCATCTCCTCAGATGGAATTAATCAAGGACATCCACTGCCCATTGTGTAGGGACGTGAATTCTAGCTTAAACAAAGAACATCTACTGAAATGCAGCCAACTAGATAGCAACAAACAAATGAAAAATAATTTGGAAGCTTTTTATTGGGAAGCTATGGAAAAAATGATAAATATCTGCATCCCCAATGGCTACTAGCAGCCAACCAATGACAATAGTCATTAAAACTAAAAGGTGCATTTGTTGCTGCGATAGTTTAAGCATATTTAAAAGAACTAGAAGAAAATGTTTCAGACTCTTGTTACTGACACTCTGAGTTAAAGAAAAGTTATTAATGGGGGAAAAACTTTTCACCAAAACAAGTCACTAAATACCAGCAAGTGACATTTTCCTTGCAACCAGCTATTTTCCCTTATTCATAATGTATGTGCAACATCTTAGAACACTACTGAAAACACAATAAAGCACTAAAGTAAAATTTTGCACAAAGCGTACAACTGTAATGCACAGAATCTATGAATAAAAATATTACTTTTTCTAATTGCTTAAAGAGGCAAGCACAAAAGTTTGCTTACCCGTCACAATAAGTGCTTCTGTTGCATCAAGGGCCTCGGTAAAAAGTCTTGCAACAATCAGTTCTGGACAAACAGTAAACCTGATTTCTTCTTGGACGCAACCTTTTCCCAGCACTCCACCGCCTACCAACCTAGATCAGTACAGATCAGTTTGAATTAATCACTGAACTTATAAACTTAGCTTACATACTTATTGCTGAGTCCTTGTCTTTGGTTCATCAGCATTTTCAGCTAGAATATTCAGACGACCTTTGGTCAGCTATATCTAAACAAACATAATCATATTAATTGATATCATTGTATGATTCAGTTGAACTACACACTCTTAAAGCTTCACTTACTTTTCATAAATGTATGGAACCAGTTTCAAGAACATTTAGTTTCCATCTTCAGCCAGTTCAACTGTCGCATCATTCGTTGAGCTGTGGGAATGTATATTCTGCTCTGGTGGCAGTGTGATAAACTTGTAGTTTATGTTTTCATCCCCGGCAGTGTCAAAGTTCATTAGACTGTCTTTATATTTGTAGATGTAGATCTTCTCCTAGGTTGCTAATTCCGTAGGTCCTTGTACTGATTTTAATAATTTTGCTTTATTTATTATGTCGTGATTTTGTATCCAAAAATGATATGCTACTGCTGATTTCTCTATTTGCTTGTACTTTATGTTCCTGAAATGTTCCTTTAACCGTGTGCCTATATTTCTCTTTGTTTTTCCAATGTAGAATTTTTCACATTCTGCACAGTTTATTTTGTAAATACCTGATTTTTCTTCTTGTGGAATACTGTCATTAACATTATCTATCAGTAAATTTTTAACATTAAATCTATTAATCAGTGCACCTGATATTAAAATCTTTAAGAATATTCTGAAATTTTTTTGTGGCCCATGGATGATATATATATATAATTTATATAACAAATGTTAATAATAATCTAGACATATCCCCTGTACTATATACATAGGATTAAATGAATATATTGTATTGTACTATATTGCCACATATCCCATTTCTATTACCAAATTACCTCTCTCCATTTTTCACTTTTCTTGCATTCCACTCATGAATGAAACTTTTCTTCCATAATACCACACATAACACGTTCTTCCACATTACTCCAATTATAGACCTTCAAACTTTGCACCAGAACTCATCCAAGCATAGCTCTCCCTGTCAATCACAACAGTCCGTATTTCTCCCTCTCCCATTCCTTTTTATCACCCTTTACAATTTCAAGGTATTTTGATCCTGAAAACTACTCCAAATCTACTGCTTTTCTTTATTTTTCATCTTTCTCCTCTTCCTCCCAGAATTTTACCACATTCCTTTCTTCTTACTTATATATATATATATAGTAATAATAAAGGTAGATAACAGTCTAGCTTCTTGCCATTGAAGAACTCCAGTAGTTCGAAATATAGCAATTTCAAGTGTGACTTTATCTAAGTGTTTTATCCTTATCTACCTTTATTATTACTGTTAATTTGTTACATTGTTAATAGTGTTCTGTTATTTTTATTTTTCATTTATATTATATATATATATATCTCAATTCTCCCAATTCAGCAAAAGCCACATCATTCGGTGAAATGATAGGCCATCCCAACATCTCCTTACAAAAAGCCATGAATTAAATATATTCAACTCAATCTCTATTATACACTTCAACTTCATACAATACTTTAGCTTAATACACCCTCTCCAACCATTTAACTGACATTTCTTCTGGAATGTTATATAAGTATACACTAACTGCTTTCAAGCTGATTTCCTTTTTATCATGTGCTCTGTGAGCTTTCCAGCTTTCACAACTTCATAGTCTTACTCCAAAATTACATACCAACTTTATTTTCTTTCCATTTAGAAACCATCTTTCCACTTTCTATTTACCTACCCCTTTTGAATATCACCACTTTGGACTTTCTGATGCCAGTTTTTATGATATTGACAATTTAAGATTAATCTGAGCAGTCAAGTAAGAAAAATGTGGTAATCTACTGCTACCAGCACAAGGAACATAGGATTGGTACCAACATTTATTGGAGACTTTTAATTCAAAAGCGAATCAATTTGTTTATCTTTGACTTTCTCATTTCCAGAGATAAATACCCAGAAAATGTCAAAAAATACAGGAAACATGCTTTAAAGCACCAAGTTCTTAATTGCTGGATTTAAAACCAAAAATTTACATTCCACATTATCATAAAATGTGTGATTTAGTTTCAGTATAACTAATGATATAATGATACACTCTCAAGAAGCCCCTTTTGCCAAGTTTTTACAAAAGCAGGCAATTGATTTGAATGAATATAATCAGTGGAAAAGTAGCTCATGCTTGAGACTAGAAATCTAACCTGTTTGCAAAGTCAAGTTGAAGCATACCAACTCCTTCATCTTCAATGGTACCCTCACTTGTAATATGTAGCTTTGGTAGCAGTTTCTGTGACCGATCCCAATGTGGGAGACTTGCTGGTTTCAGGTACTGTCTTGAGTATGTCACAACTCCTTCAGGGGCTGCAATTACAAGACACAAGTTTTCACCTAGGCCAAACTGTGATTAATATTTGTTTTATTTAAAGATGCTCTTTAACATCTCAGGTTATTAGCATCCCATTCAATTCAGAGTGTGAAATATCTAATAAATTTTGCTCAGGCATCTCTTCTTTCATGCTTGAGGTTCTTTTACCAAAGTGTTGTTACCATTATGCCAGAAGAACCAACTTTGATCAAATATAAGCTTTGCGTGATAGTGTGCTGAACATTTTATGTTCTATTATATAATTAAGAGAGAGTTATTTATTCAAAATCATGACATTTAATGCTCTAATGTAGCTTCTAATGTAACATGTAAATATTAGTACTTTCTAATAATTTTTTAATTTTTTTTGTGTCCATTCTTTTAATTTTTGTGCCTTCTCAAGCAAGTATTAGTTGAATTTTTTGTTTTTTTAAGTGTCAAATTCTTGAATTTTTAGTGTCTTGTTGGGTGTATATTTCTTGGATTTTTATTACCTTTTTATCTGCATATTTTAATATTTTTTGTGTCTATAAACCTGTGCCCTAATGATAACATAACATTATTCATTAATTTTAATTCATCCTAAGTATGGCTTCCTTCGGAAGGTAAGTAAAGCCGTGGGGCCAGTGTAGTACATTTACGGCATGAAAAAGAACCTCAAGCCTGAAAGAAGAGGTCTCTGAGTAAAATTTGTCGGCCATGTCATGCCCTGAATTGAATGGGACACTGATGACCTAGAAGTTAAAGAGCATCCATAAATAAAGCAAATAAAAAAACAATCATTTTAATTCATGAATGAGAGAGATATTGCTTCATTTCACTTCAAACCTTGATATATCCAGCTTAATAAGACAAATTTGCTTCTGAACTCTAATTTTATGTTTTCCAAATGGTTTTTACATTTGCTTTTTAGATAAATAAATGTAGAAAATGATTTTCCCCACCAGTTCAGTAGTGACAAATGGCATCAACATTTTCATGGCCTTCTCTAACAGTACAAGAAAATATGGGACTCCTCTGCCTCAGTCTATACTACTGAAAGATGTATGCTGTTGCCATGAAAATTACAACAGTACACATGAGTATTGAGTATTGAGTATTTTTATATAAGTACACATGAGTATTCTGTCTGGTCCACTTTTCACTTTACCTACTTAAAAGCTACTTCCAGAACAAATAGTGAGCTTTAATTTAATTTTAATTTTCTTTACCTCAACAAAGACATATAAATTTGTTTTCTCATTGTTAATAGTTTGTGTCTATGCATTCAAGAATAAATCCTTTAACAGCATTCTGATGCGTCATGGACTAGATGGAGCTTGGGAGTGCCTCATGGATTCTTGGGGATCTGCAGATCACAGAGAGATCCACAAAGATAGAGGTGATCGGATAATTAATGAGTTAAAGTGAACAGGAAAATAAATTAGTAGTTTGGTGCCAAAAGATGTGTGCTGCTGCCATGAAAATTATAACAGCATTATTGTTCCAATTTATATGAATTTACCTATTGTAAATAAGTGAGTAGGGTTAAACCTTCAGATTCTATTATCACCCATGAACAAAGAACAAATTTAATAGCTCCTACATTAATGTATTCAACCTATTCACACTAACTTGATTTACTTACATAACACTAGGACATGTTTCAGAAGCTAATTGCTTCCATCATCAGCAGTTGACTGACTACTGGAATTTGGAGAATTTGGAGAATATAAAGCTTTGGCCCCATAGAATACCTAGAGTATCAAAAGCCTTCTGAAAAATTCCATTAAGCAATTTAAATGAATTTATCAAATCAAATGTTAAAATTATGAACAAATTTATGTATAAAAACAAAATGGAACTTGGAATGAGAACATAGGCACACTTCAGAAATATCATACATTAATAAATAAAATCTGCCTACTTTTGGTCAAAAACCACAACTGCAAAACAGAAGCTAAATTACTGAAATAGGCCAGGAAACTGTTGGAGTTAATAACTAGAAAAATATCTTTATTTTTAAAAACAAAGATTGGTTATGAATTTTGTATTTTGCCAACGGATGACTAGAGTAAGCTCATATTGCAATTATCAGGTTCTCCATTTCATCCAAAAATGACTGACCTAACTGATAAGAGCATGGCAAAACATTTTCTGCAGCAATGGTTGCTGAAGTACCATCTTAAAAAATACTTTCATTTTAATTTTTTGTAGCATTTATTCATTATTTCTAATTATATTATGCATATACAAATGAGTCAGTATTGTATATGTAACAACTTCACTGTTCCTAACTTCTTTTAAGATTACAATATATTATGGATGTTTATATTGTACATTCTACATCACTCAAATAAAATTTACAATTTTATATTCATATATAAGATTACCTCTAGTGCATACTTTACGGAAATAATGCAGCAGACACTTCAACTTCTCCACTTTACAATGCTGTCTGTCTTTCTTAAATGACTGATATAACCTGGGGGAAAAAAAAATATTATAATTTACATTACATTCTTAAACAAAGTATTCTTAGCTATATCATTCTCAAAACTGTTTTCTTTCTGGAAAAGAATATCTAATGAGAACCTGGAAAAACACTGAAAAATGTATGTAAACTACAATCTACACTGTCCATATTAATAACACTATTAGTGACTGTGAGTAAAAGTTTCAATGAATCCAAAACATTTAACATACCAAAAAAGTATATCTGCAATACAATTTAAACAACATTCAAGAGCAAAGCAATTCTTTTTAAGAGCCAAGACATCTGGCCCTATGCGCATTCCTTGTCTCTATTTACTGTCTATTTCTGTTTATTTTTTATATAAATATTCTATACAGAAGAGTCATTCAGCAAAGTGTAAGATCTAGCTCTGAGAAGTGTTTTAACATGTGATTGTGCAAAATAATTAGTAAACACTATGTGTTATACTCAAAAATATATTTTTAGACATAGGTATTGATGCAACTCTGGAACTATGGTTCTGCTTTCACTTTTTCTTTATCCAGAAATGGTTGAGTGGAATATATGTTTACTATCATTTGTACACTCAGTTATTAAAGACTTAAAATAAAATTTTAGTTCATTATAACCTTTACTAAATTTATCTTTTATAGCAACACTTTTGTACATTTTTACCAATTTTGATTTTATAACTTTATTTTTCCAAACATTTGTATCAGTACACTAAAATATTTTCCTACATATAAGGGGATATTAACCCTACCTTTGCTCTCTCAATCTCCTTACTCAATCTCTCATTCATGACAACCCATTTTTACATTGCTTGTTCACTTTAAAAATATTACTTTGTCTTTTCCAGCTACTTTTTACTGAATACAGAATACTAAAGACCTCTTTTCTATAGCACTAAACCATTTTTGTATTTCAATCATCTCCTTGTTCCTTTCCAAACATGCTTACATTATTAATCACTAAAACACCTGGCACCCTCCCCTAATTTTTATTTCTGAGGGGGAGGGGCACTTTAAAGGAAAAAGTGTATAAGACAAATCCACACTGCATTGAAAAATAACATTATTGAAGAAATTTTTTCTATTTAAAAAATTCAATAGCCAATTGCCAATTTGAAAAAATTTTCATAGATTACCATATCATCTTTGCATCCCAAAACCAGCAGTGTGAAAAATTATTAAAAATGAAATAAAACAGAATCTAAAGCCAAAAGAAAAAAAATCCAGAATTTACCTAATTTATTGTCAGAATGGCGAAAAAATCTATATAGGAAAAACAAAGAGAAATATAGGCATACTTTAAGGAACAGGAGAAACATCTATTACAGGCAAAATGAACCGGCAAATACTAAACTTTCAGGGTATCATATTTTTGGAATGAAAATCATGAGATAGAAAAAAGCATCAAGTTATTAAAAACAGTACAACAACCAAATGAATGAAATATATGGGAAAGAATTTACATAAAAAAACATGAGCAAATCTTAATGAATTTTGAGATTCTGAATGCAGACAGCTCTTTATTACATTTATCGTAAGGTCACCTGATCTATGAAACATGTTGCAAGTAAATCTCCAGTAAGTTAAACCAGAACGAGTGTTAGTTAAATATGGTGGACTTTTGTAATAGTGATGTTTTATACTAAGACTTTAAAATGATTGAGTCAAATTTGTAAATTCTCAGAACGAGTGTCTTTAAATAGTTTCACTAACAAGATATCATTAACGAGCACTTCATTGTGTTAGATTTCAAATTTAATGTTGAATACGTTTACATTATTTTTCTCTCATTTTCCATAAATTATGTGAATCCCTCTTTTCCAAAGTGTTTCATAATGCACTGACCCATACACTCAAATTCATTATTTTTATTAAATGTGGGATGAATCCTATATATTCATAAATCCAAATCCTAAAATGTTCTCAAATCCTTCATATACAAAGAAGAATTAAAAAAAAGTAGAATAGATAACGCCAAGCACATAAGCTGTGGAGAGCTGAATAGAACTAGAAATGCTGAGATCTAGACTAATTAATGCTGGATGAGACTAATTAATGTTGAGTAGTAGTTCAGCTGAGTCGTATGTGCGACACAGCATTTATATATGTACCTCAGCAAGAGTAGCCAGAAACCTCCAGAACTATCATGTCAGTTTTGAGAATTTCTGAGAACATAGATATAGCAGTCTCAGTATTAAAAATTCCAAAAGATTCCGCTAGATGGCATACTAAAAACAATGTGGAACTCAGGACTACCTAAATATAAGGCCCCTAGAATAGGAAAGGCATAAGCCTAAATTCAGAAAAATGTTTTCAAACTTTTTCTTTTGTGCAGCAAGGTTAGTTTCTATGAAAAGTTTATTCTTTACAGAGGCCAATGAACCACAGCTATAAGAATGAAAGAGAAAAGTTCACAGAATATGCAAAAGAAAAAAATGAAATGTTGGTGGATACACCTCTCATATTGTAATGACTAGTAATTGGTAATATGCATGGCACCAAAATTGCAACAATCACTTTTTTTTAATATATATTTAGGAATCAACACAGTGAAAACAAGTATAATATCTCCAGTAGATAAAATATTTTAAAATGCTAAAAACATTTCTGTGGCTTTACTTCCAATGAATGAGTTAACAGTTAACTCATTGAGTTGTTTAATAGTTGACAATATGAGCGAAGGTCTCAAGAAACATCTGAATTTTTTAATTTTGAGTTTTATCATTGTATCAATATTTTAAATGTTTTTCACTCAGAGTGATTCCCTGTTCCCTGGAAGTAGAGCGACAGAAATGTTATTAGCATTTTAAAATATTATATTTACTAGAGATTTTAATCACCATTTTGCTACTGAACACTTCTATGCACATCAATAAAGCTAAAGTTAACCTTTCCAAAGTTTTATGAGCTTTTTAGATTAGATTTTGAAAGCTTTGAATAATGAAAAAAGTGCAAATATTCAAGTTTTCAAAATCTGAGGGATTCAAGGATACAAATGTTCCATTCCTATTTTTTATCAATATTTTAACATCTTTTTACAAAACACCATTGTACTGATTTCCTAACTATATCACCTATTTAATGTTCATTGCATAATCAGTTCTTTTTTTACTGTATGTCCCATTTCCATTTAGGGCAACTTAACTGTTAACATTAGCAAGCATGACTTCTTATGGTATGAGCATATTAACATTGCCTACAAGCTTGATGATGGAAATAAAGCTAATCTTTAAAAGGTCAAAATTGAGGAGTGGTTTTCAAAGTTTGATGAATGTTGTAATGTTTAAAATTCAGATTTTTATGGTTACATACCAATCTTGTTGCCTCATAATACTTGAAATAGTTCAATTAAAGGCTGATTTTTGTCAGACCTACAAGATGATGAAAATTGTGAGCTTGTGCAAAACTAGATATATGCTCTTGACCATTTAATGCAAAAGTTGATAAAGTGCAAACTGCATAATAGGTAAACAAGTTTGGTTGTACCATTTGTGCATTATGATTCATTACAAAGGAAAAAGCTGCTTTTTTTAATTTGGTTAGAAACATTATTAATATGCCTCTAGATTTTCTTCATAACGTTGAGACATCTCACCCAGTAAATAGTCCACTTGAAACTCATTTATTTTTATTTAAAAGTTAAAAATAAAAATAATGTATTGACCATATTCATGACTTTTTTTTGGAAGAAAGCGGAAAATGTAATAAGCTAGACCTAGACCCCCCATTCTATAACCGTAGCTATATGGTTCCTGATTGTCTTCAACAAAATTCAAAATGCCTACTAAAGAAACTTTGTCTCCATTTTAATAGTATGAAGTACTGAAATAACATGGCACTGCCAAAGTATTGAATGAATATTAGGAAATAAAGTACTTCAAATCCAACACCAAATGGTCATGCAACCTAACATGCCTTTCAAAATAAAAACCCAATGAATGATGGTCTATGTAAGATCTAAAAAGAAAGTATCTATTGTTGTCAGTAGTAATAGTAGTGTCTTGAAGTCAAGGCTGAAGTAGTGAAGTCTAATAACTGCAGGTGGGACATAAGAAAAAAGATGTCTTAAACCTTATTAAGTGTTTTGAAATGCCAGACACATCCAGGAATTTACAAAGGCACTGTTTAAGATATCCGTTAGAATTTCATTTTTATATTACTCGAGAATTTGCAATATTAATTAAATATGGAATCTAGCACAATGAAGCAGCATATTAATAATCTCTTGCGAGCAAAACTATTTAAAAACACTCATTCTGGTTTCACTCATTGGAGATTACCTAGGACATGTTCCATGAACCTTTGTCCACATCCTCAGCTGCTAAACAACTCAACTCTTCATTTAAGAGCTGGACAAAAGTCCAAAAACACATCCTGAGTAAATTTCCAGTAAGTGCGGCCAGAAAGAGCATTTTAAAGAGTTTTGACTATCAAGATCATTCAAACTAGAAATGCTAATTGAAATTGATCTCATAATTTAAATCATACAATTATCAGATAATTGGATTTTGCACTATGTGTTATATTGTAATAAAGAACTAATACCTGTATTGTTTATTACTTTAACTATGTGCCTCAAACTGTATGCAACAATGTGATAGAAATTAATAAAGTTGCATTTCATATGCAATAACACTTCCTTATTAACAATAACTTGTTAAAAAAAAGAAAATGAAAAAGAATCTTTGATTATAAACAAAAACAAGAGCTTCTATATTTGCATTTATTCACTTGGTAGGGGAGAACAAGTAAAGTTAGTGTAGTACTCTCGCATTAAAATATATATTTGCAAGTGTCAAACATATAATTAAATTAATGCTTAAAATAACAATATAAATGTGAAATTTTTGTATTTATGGTATAAGTACTTTACTGTGATATTGAACAAAATGACTTTCACTGTATCCACTTAAAAAAAAAAAAAAATCCTCAATTATTAAAATTTATTGTCAAGCAAACCTATGCAGTTTGCTTGATGCAAGTTTTGTTGATGTACATATTATTAGGATTTGCTTATTATACATTACATAATGCTGTATTTTAGTCTCATAACCAAACACTCCTGCTTACCTGTTAAAGTTTATGTCAGGATACTGTGCATACTCTGACTGCCTTTTAGCAGTATTGCGTCTGGGAAATGTACAGAAGAAGGCATTTGCAAGAAGACTTGCAACCTGCAGCTGACTAAAACTGAGGGAATGGCTGCGATGCTGCACTAAAAGAGGTATTGGTTGTGTCACCAGGGTGGGCAACTGCAAGGCCAGATGTGCCATCTTCGGTAAGAGAGTAGTAAAGAAACTGTGTGTTTCCTCCTCAGAGAAGACTTCTTCAAACAAATGGTGCAATGTGTTGAAGTTCCATCTTTCACTGTACTTTGAGTTGTATGAAAGGATCACTGTTTCAAGTTGCTGACTGGATATTATACTTTTCAATAATGCTTCTTGAACCAACTCCCACCTCTGACGCAATTTACTTGTCTCATCATTCTGCAACCATATGCACATTTAATTTACACTCTATTCCAGACCTCAATGCAATTGTGATTCACTATAACATTATCAAATCAGTAAAATACACATTTATTGTCTCTGGGTTGACTCTGATCTGTCATAGACTCAATTTAAAAATGGGTCTCTGTGCTTCCTGAATCCTGAACAGAATAACATCTGCTGACCTACAAATCATTATATTTTGGCTATATGCATATTATATTTTGGCTATATGCATAACCTACTTCTTTCTCATCTGCATTATTTCTAGGAAAGTTTAAAATATCAGAAAAAAATCTTAAAACAAGTAAACAGTTCTCTTGCTAAATAACTAGTTTGAAAATCTTATAAACTTTTTTTTACATATTTTTATTTGTAACTACTGCATTATCTGCAATTCCCATTTTGTTAATTGACAATTGTTCAATGATTCGTTGGTAACAATATGTATTACAACATATTATCCTACACTAATTAAGCTTTTATTACACATACTTCATATTTAATACCTATAATTTTTACATTATATAGCTTCATTACTTTTTCTTCAGACAATTAAATTACATTATTTTTCAAAACTTGTTGCTAGATATTAAAATCCTAACAACCAATGAATCTTATAGAAGTTTGTTTAGAAATGATTTCAACCAAAATAATTAAAATAAATATAATTATGCAGAGTGTGGGGAAAATGGGTACAAAGTATATATTAGTATAAAGAGGGTCAAAATATAGGCACTTCAAGAGTAGGAAGAAATAGTCTTGGATGCTTTGCTGTGGCTGTGATGCTACAGATGTTAGCTTCAAAACCACAAATGTGTTTACAGATGACCAAGAGAACTGAAGACAGAGTATTTCACCTTAAACAAATAATTTATTGTCAAATTTATCCCACAATACTTATTAAAGTGCAGTAATTGGTCATAAAATTTACTTACTGGTTCTCAAAATGCCCTAACACTTTCAAAAAGATCTGTACTCTTGAGTGACAGTGAGTCCATTCCTGGTTACATCAAGGTACAGCTATGACTACACCTCTGCCAGTGACACTAGTTTATATTTGATTTGTTATGAACATACATTACTGACCCATATCAATGCCTATAACTTTAAATTGAAGCATTTGAGATTGTTCATTGCCACTCTCTAAATACTTATGCCCACGCGCACCAACCTCCATTTTTGGCATATTGTGGTAAAAGTGTGTCGCTTTTCCCTGGTAAATTGATATTTCTGGTGCACCAAGTCGGTTTCGACTTTGCCAACACTTTACCATATTAAAATGTTAATGCTTGTCTACGAGCTGTAAAGTGGGAAAGAAAGAAACAAAGAGAAAAAAACACACACAGTTTTCTTTTCAAAATGCAGATTAACAATTATAAAAATACCCTATTTATACAAATCTAATGTGGCATTGTATGTAATGCACACCCCAATTTGGAACTTAAAATCGTAAAAAAAGATTTTCACATATTGTTGTACAGCAACTAGAGATAAGCCCCATCTGCTTCATTAAACGCTCAGAACATAGAATTTATAAGTGAACTATTGTTACATCTTGAGCCATAGGACAAAATTCATCACTCATGCTGTTGCCAGGACAGTATCCATAGGTAAAAGAAGAAAAAGTTATTTACGGTGTCACTAGTCACAAGTTGCCGTTTCTTCTTCCTTTCATGTACGAATTCCAAAATTTTTTCATCAATGTCAGGATGTTTTCCTTTGCAAGGATCAGTGAATTTCTTCCTACTAGCTTTAGTTGCAAATAATGCCAATTTCTGTTCCACAACAAGCAAACTTTACTCTCAGCTACATTGAACTCTCTTCCTCACTTTCTTTTACCATTTTTTCAGCATAAAAATTACTTTATGTTTGAAAGTAGCATCGTAAGATCTCTGTTTGCCTTTCATTTCATGACTATATCTACTATTAAAAAATTCTATGCAATAATAGCCAACAATAAATGTAATGAAATGGAGAACTGTAGCAATGCATTATGACATAATACACGATAAATTTGAATGAAGTTACTGGCAAAATATGGAATGGATTTGCATAAATACAGTAAGTTATATTTCAATATCTACAAATAATTTAGTGCAATGATGCGACAACCAGGATCCATTTGATGAAATGGATGATGAATCTTTTTGCAGAAGATTAGGACTAAAACATGAAACAGTGCATTCTATTCTAGAGTTACATGCACTGGTGTATTCGTAACCTGGACTACACATACACACATGATTTTGTTGTTGATTTGATTTATTTAACGATACTCTTTTAACATCTCAAGTCATCAGTGTCCCATCCAATTCAGGGTGTGAAATGGCCAATAAATTTTGCTCAGAAACCTTTTCTTTCAGACTTGAGGTTCTTTTTCATGCGGTAAATACATGACACGGAACTCATAGCTTTACTTTCCTTCCAAAGGAAGCCATACATAGGATTTTTAAGCACAAAAAAAATCTATCGACCCTGGCTGGGATTAAGCACACACATAAGAACCCAGTTTCCTTGGGACGTAAAATATGAGGTTTTCAGTAACAGAAAAGGTTATTTTTCATTAAATGTACAGATGTGATTCATCTGGGAAATATTTCCCCAGGCCTTTTGCTTTTCCTTCAAACTCACTATGTCAGTCTTTTTATTTTCTATAGCTACTTTATACATTTGTGCCATATTTAAAGGCACAAGAGTCTACAGCTTACTAGACATTGGCACTCTTGGACATCTAATTGCTTTATTTTCCACATTACCACTGAAACTCAAATACACAACAACAATAATCACAACCTTCTGAACAGTATTAACATCAATCAGGATTGTAATGATAGCATAAGATCTTGTAGGCGGTGAGAGTAAGGATTTGTTTCAAATCAAGAAAATAATATTCAGATGTAACAATAGTATTGCAAGGAAGCAAAATCAATGATGCACAGAATTTCTCAAAATACTGCAGTTATGTCTCTAACATGGTTTCAAAAAGGCTGATAAAGGCTGAGGTTGGTGCACCAGACATTAATGTCAAATCTTTTTTCTACTTATTCATATTTGTGTACAATGAAACCTATATTCTGCACCTGTATTCTTCAGTACAGCCAAATGTAACTTTATTGTATTCATCCATTGCTCAGATTAATTCCTGTTATTCAACTTATATTAGAATAAGTAAAAAAAAAACTCTCACCTCTTGTACAGGATAAAGGCTATGTTTAGAAAAAGGCATTCTAACATGTTCACTGTCCCATCTGTCTTTTAAATGCTGTGGGAAGTTTGATGGCACTTGACCAGGAATAAGAGGTAACTGTAAGCAAAAGAGAAAAAAGTATAGCACACAAACAAAGAATACTGGAAGAAAGGCTAATAGGAAATGCCTGGAGTCAGGAAATGAGTCAAAGATCTTTGGCTTATTGTGCAATGATAGAAACAGTTAGATCTAATTTCTTCTCAATTGACTGATACACCTAGAAACTTAGGTGTCTCAGCCAAAGATAAATGGTTCAATTTATAACAGCAGTTTCAAAACTATCTATCTCACTTTTCCAACCCTTGCTTACTTATGGCTTATGTGACTACAATTTTCAATAATAATTTAAGTTCTCCAGTAGATAAAATACTTTAAAATGCTAAAAACATTTCTGTGGCTTCACTTATTTTTAGCTTTTAAAATATTTTATCTACTGGAGATTTTATATTCATTTTCACTGAGTTGATTCCTGAGTATTTCAAAATTGAAAAAAAAAAAAATAAATAAATAATAATAATTTAAGGTTTAAATATAAATATTGTAGCTACGAAGCTGTTGAAAATGGAGGTGGTAATATATCCTAAACTTAGGTATTCATTTTTTACACTAAGCTCCGCTTACTTACATAAAAGTAAGATGTGTTTCGGGAGAATCTCTCCCATCTTCAGTTACTCACTGAGCCGCTGTTACTCGAAACAATGACTGGACAACTGGATGTTCCTGTGGTGGCCTCTGTTGGTTCAAGTAGGAAGTTGCTGAGTTCATCCATAGGAGGAAACTTGAAATTCAATAGGTTTTCTCTATTTTTTAATATGAAAATTTTTTCCCAAGTGGATAACTCCAATGGGTTGTGAAGATGTTTCAGCAGTTTAATTCCCGGTTTTATTTCATGGTTTTTGGTCCAAAAGTGAGCTGCTACTGCTGATTTATCCACCTGCTTAAGCAGAATATTCCTAAAATGTTCTTTCATCCGGATTTCCAAATTTCTCTTTATTTTGCCTATGTAGCTCTGCTCACAATCTGCACATTTTATTTCATAAATTCCTGATTTCTGTTCTTTTGGTATGGAGTCTTTTACTGTGCAACCTAATAAATTCTTGATGCTGTATCTGTTCTTTGGGGCTAACATTATCCCATGTTCTTTGAAAATTTTCTTGAACTTGTGGTAAATTGGATGGTAGATGAAACTTTTGAATTTGTATTCTTCTTTTGTGTTTTTCAGTGTGAAAACTTCCCTTATCCCTTTTTGTCTTTTAGATTTATTGATAATTTTTATCACTGTGTCTTTGTTGAAGCCATTGATTATAGCTGTCTTTTATTATTTGTTGGTATTCTATTTTGTACTCTGCTTCTGTGAGTGGAATATTCATCAATGTATGTGCCAAACTGTGAAAAACTGCATATTTATATGGAATGGGGTTATAACTCTCATTTTTTATGTAGTTTTCTTTTCTGTAAGCGGTTCAGTGAGCAACTGAAGATGGGAGAGATTCTCCTGAAACACGTCTTTCTTTTATGTAAGTGGAGTTTAGTGTAAATAATGAATACCTAAGTTTAGGAAATACTGATACTAATAAGGTATAAATGCAGATAAGTGATAGCCTGCTGTGTTACTCAGTCCCAGACTTTAGTTATAAACCTTGTTTGTTCATCCAGTGGTTTATGATTTGCCTACTTATATTTCTTTTAAAAATTTCCTTTATATTTAGAAACAAACATTTGTTGTGTAATTTCAGGAGTAATTTTGTTGGCCAAAATTCAAGATTTATGCCAATTTTGTCTAGTTTTTCCACCATTATGAAAATAATTTTTAATTTTTTTTCCCTCCTAATGAACCAGTAGATTCATGTTTGTCTAAATCCTCCTGAATTGCCATTCTAGATGGAGACAATTGATTAGGAAAGTTGCAAATAAATTCTGCAAGCATTTGAGAGTTAAATTCATATTTAAAATAATGTTTATAAGTAAAATGCAATTCACATCTCAAACTTTTTTCAAGCGTGGTTAACCTTTTTAAGTTGTAAGGTTCTACAGATCTTCCTATTCCAGCACTGCTTGAAAGTAATTTTATCATATGATTTATCTGTTTTAATAACTTGTATTTTAAAACAATATTAATAACAAATTGCTTCATGTATATTAGGATTAACAGAGGAAAATATTTTTTTTTAATTTATATTTGAAAAATATAAGGGTTATTTTAAAGTAATGTAGGTCTATAAGTTATTTAGTTTTGCAATACATTTGATTCATCTCTATCTTATTAACTAAAAAAAAATATTCTTGTTCAGCTGTTCAATGTTGGGATGTATGTTGATGAGTTTGCCTATAGAATAGGGGTTCTCAAACTTTTTTGGCTCACAGCACACTATTTCACCTGTGGAATATAGCAGCACACACTTACAGAGAGCTACATTTTTCAACAACATACCTGTGCAAACATGGATTTTTGGGACTGACCTACATTCAAAATACAAAACATGAATGACTTCTTTCTAGACCAATAATTATGGGTGCATTTAGCTGAAATTCATTCACACATTGAACAATTGTGGAAAAGTAAAGAAACCCAGATTTTCCACTGAGTGGCAACGATAGTGTAATATTAATGACAAAACATTATATTTGATAATTAAGATCTGTATGATTGAATCCAACTATACACTCTTATTGACTTGACTAAGTTGCTTAAATTTAGCGCATGTATTGTAGACCTTTGTCTATATCATCAATTATCCATCGAGACTGCTGGATAATATGTTATACTTTGGGAATGTATATTCTACTCTGGTGGAGGTGATGAACTTAACGTTTATGCTTTCATCCGCGGAAGTGTAAAAGCTCATTAATCTGTCTCTTTATTTATAAATGTAAATTTTCTCCCATGTTGTGGTTTTCTGTCCAGAAATGAGATGCTACTGCTGTCTTTTCCATTTGTTTGTATTTTATGCTCTTCCTGAAATGTTCTTTTAACTGTGCGCCTATGTTAAAAGAACATTCTACTTTTTAATCACCACTTCTCAAGGACAAATTACTTCACTACATTACACTACATAAATATAAATAGTTCTACCTTGTAGAACACTGTATGACTAGATGTTGGCTCAATCAATGGTAATGCAGGTGCAGAACTGTTACGTACTTCATCCAAACTAACACCATGCCACACAACTGCCTTGTTATTATTTGAATGCACAACACACTTATTCTTGATCTCTGAAACACAACATTGCTATCACACAGTACATTCTTAGTAACAATAATATAAAGTGAATATAATAAGTCTTTTAGTATCTCCAAAGCACTTGATATTCAATAAACATTTTACAATCAAATGCATGTGTCAATAGGTAACATTATGAAACTTAACTTTTTAAATAGTACTACAATTACTGCAAACTTATTGGCATATTACACCACAGTATGCTGAAGATTCTGTCCAAAGCATAGTCAACTATAGTGCATGCTTGTTACAGTAACTGCAACCTTCACTAAATGAAGCTGTACAAGCAGAACTAGGAAGAAATGATAGTAAAGGGAAAATAATGGAAAGAGTACCGAAATATTGGTACAGAATAAGGAATTTGGAGGAACAAAATATTTTAGACTTTCATTGTACAGGAAAGGATTAATCATAATGAGTGAGATTTGGATTCATAGGAATAAAGAAATCCTGGATTAAATTGGTATAGGAATGATATGAAGAGAGAGAGAATTGATAAAAAATGTTTTTGGAAAGAAATTAAATATAATATTGAAATAAAGGAAAGGTCTGCTAGTTTTAGTAATAAAACATTCTTGAACATATATAGAGAATTGAAACTGAAGTGGTGCATGGAAAATTATGTTGAAAGATGCAACAAAGTAGCAAGAGAAGGATTTGCATGGGTCAGAACACGGTCGATCAAACTGAAAGGGTTAAGAGGAAAGTAGGGTAAAAAAAAAAAATTGGGAAAATGTGTTAAGAGGAAATGAGGGTAAAAAATGGGAAAATGCCCAAAGTGTGATAATTGGTCCACTATTTTAGAATGCAAAGAAACTAAGATTCTTAGGAAGAGGTTACGATTGAAGAAAAGGGCTAATTTACCCAGAGAAATAGTGAGCAAAAAGATGCCGAGATGAAAAATATGAATGATATAGGAAACTATTTGGAATAAAATTATACATAAATGGTTCAGAAAAATTAGTGAACAGAATGAACAGAGATTCAGAATTATCTTTAGGTTGTAGTTTTGATATGTAGAAGTTCCAATAGCTCAACAACTACAATGTTTGCATTTATAGAAACTTAAGTAACTCAGCAACTAATATAGCATAGTGCAGTGACTAGGTATATGCACTTTTAAAAATCAAATGGTTAAAGGTGGTTTATAAGTTAGAGGAAGGAGGAGATTCCTGTCTTCAGGATTCCCAAAGACAGAATTCTCACTTTAGTCTAAAGTGGAGACAGAGCCTTCTGAAATTGCCATAAGTTCTGCATCCACAAGCAGTAAAAAAAATACATATACCTGCATGTAAATTTGAAAATGGAAAAAATAAATTTATGCATTCACTCGTTCGTTCATACATAATTTGTTATTATACAATTGCCTTGTAACTTGTTTATTAAACATAAAAGTCATGTTAGAATCTGTCAACATATTTGAAAATAAAAATAAAAGCTACGCCTTGATAACAGCTCATGAATACATATTACCTCTGTATATATTGGTCTCTTCCATTTTTGTACCTTATAAATAAAGCTGGGACTTCTTTATTTTTACAGTTTTTGGTTTTATCAAATAATATTCAAAAAATCTTTTTATGTGAAAATTAATTCTGATTTGACTGTGGTGATTTTACTCCTGCAAACTCTTTATAACTGGCTTGTCCCTAGTGTTATGTCTAAGAAATAAAAATAAATGAACAGGTGCCCTATTTCCAGACCTTATGCTTGATGATGGCATATGTTTTTAAGGCACAGACTTGTGAATGGGAGATCTGCAATTCAAACCCACCAGGACCAACCAGAGAGTGGGTTCTTCCCCATTTTCTTCAATTCTCATAAAGCGTAAAAGCCATGGGAGTACCCTAAACTTATGCCTGGAGCACTTCCTTCCCAAAATAATTTCTCTCCCAATTTAACAATTTCACCTCATGTATCAAAGCTGTTCAACACTATTAAGAAAAAAATTATCTTACATTTAATACATATTTATGTTTGAATTAAAAGTAGTTAGCAGTATGCGAGTACTTATTTAGGAGAGGGGCAAGTTTCTATGGTAATGGCTATGACCACACCAGCCCAGGACATATCACCAAACATCAGTCAATCATCCCCCTACTCTAGTCTTGCAAAAGGCAGTCACTGTGTTGTCATGTTAGGAAAGTGCAAAACGTGAGAGTTTTTTTTATATTACATTCTTGTGTAGTATAATTGATTGGCCATTCTTTATACATGTTCTTTGTTACTGCTAGTTAGTTAGTTAGCATGATAATATAATACTTCTATTTAAAACAGTGTAAATATGTTAAAATTGACAACCATCAGCTGCCCCATGCATTCTTTTCTCTACCTTACCATTACAGACTTTCCCATTCCTCCTTCATAACTGGGAACACCTATTTCCCATCATTTCCCTACCATGTGCAACCTGTCTAACATTAAGATATAAAGTAGTTTTAATTCTACTATAGGTTTTGAACAAAGGCCTTTATTTTATTTCTCACTGAAAAATTTGTTCAGGTGTACCAACCTGATGTATGAACTTTCGTTTCAGAATTCTTTTCCTCACATTCTGTCAAAAAATCAGCAAACATGTCTGGAGAACAATTCAAATGGTCTTCCTGAGAATCAGCAGCTGAAACCAAACCCAAAAAATTTAAATACCCTCCGTGGTAAAAGTGGAACACTTCCATAAAAATGATATTTGAAAATTCAGTGTGCTTAAATAAGTTTACAGATATTCTGCAATTTGTATAAAGATGACAGAAAACAGATATGTAATCAAACTTTATAAATAATTAGTGGAAACAATTTCTGTCTGCTTTCAA
This sequence comes from Metallyticus violacea, assembly GCA_030762175.1. Lineage (NCBI taxonomy): Eukaryota > Metazoa > Arthropoda > Insecta > Mantodea > Metallyticidae > Metallyticus > Metallyticus violacea. Next base: position 31,715,072 of record CM060842.1, on the reverse strand, counting down.
TATAGGTAGTGCAACAGATTGTTTCAATTTTAACATTTTTTATGCATGAACAGAACAAACTACAAAAATGTAAGAGGCAGCTATCTCTCTGAGTATTTTTAGTACTTAACATTGTTGCACTTCATATTACTCAGCTAAGTTCTCAGCAGCAGTGCTGTGATACTTAAGCCTCTGTAAATTTATGAGAAGTCTATGATGCATTATTTTCGTTACACAAAAAACTGTGAAGCACAATAAATCATTTTGAACAGCTCCGTGGAGATGGTTAACATTTCCTGAAATGTATCAGCTTATACCACATGTGCTTATCTTAAATTTATACTGTGATATCAAGTCATTACTAAATTCCTTAATTTCACCTTTGCAGTACATCGTATTGTACTGCTCAGCTTTCCCAGTTCAAAAAAAAATACAGTTACAGGAATTACTTTGCTAGCCTGCTTTATTAGTAATTGTTTCAGATTTAAAACACATTCTTGCTATTTCTTAATTCTCCATGTAAATAGAAGAATTTGACATAATATTTGTGTAAATGAATCATAACCTAAGTTACCTGATTACAACTACTAATCTTTAAGCACTGCCACAGTGTTGAGCATGTGCAATAACTCTTTTAATAATATAAGCAAAAAAACGTGTGTTATTATTACCTTCAACCGAACTCTCCATCATATATCGTTTCTTCTTCCGTAATGGTTCACTGTTATTTTCAGCACCAATTTTTGTCAAGAGTGAGCTCATGAATAAAGAAGCAAAATAAGTACAGAAGGAATCATTAACTGAATTTCTAAGTGTAACCTCCTTACCAGCACAACCACTGTCACAGACAGCAATTTTGGGTGGTAAATATGTTTCCTGAAGCCTTGTTACAGATCTCTTTCCTTTTGCACAGATTTGTCCTGTGTTGTTTCATAACCTTATGAAATCACATATATTGTTATTCAATTTCATTCCTTCAATATTACTCATTCACACACAGGAGAGGTTTTCTTGCCTTTATTTTACAAAGAAATGTCTACGAACATTCCTTCAATTAAATTAAAATTAATAAATATTAAATGTAACCAAATTGCTTTTCATAGATGCCCATAAACACACACTATATGTAAAACTCCATTAAGTATGAAAACAGTGCTACCACCAGTTACCACCTTGTGCAGCCACAGTGTTACCAATGATTGTTACTTATTCATTTGATGTAATGAAAGCCTGCTAGATGTCACTAAATCTCATATTGTGCTAAATAGGAGTTGAGCAAAAAAAGAAACCAATGTTAGCAGATCACTGTGCTAGTAATAATTATTCTTACATGTTTTCATTTCCATTACTTTTTATGTATTTACACATCTCTCAATCTTTTTTTTTTTAATAAATGTTTACTGCCGAATATCTAAATCACTTTATTGCCAGTAGGCAAACCAAACCAGCTTACTGAGTCTGCTGAAGTCTGCAGAGAAACGATGATTTTCTTTTGATGAATATTAAGTTGCAGTTGTTTGAGAGTTTACATTCTACAGACCTTCAATTTAATTTACTACATATGTAAAATTCACAAGAAGTCAGGCCAAGGACATAGATCAGATTCCTGGTCTATAATAACTTTGCATTGCTTGAACAGTTTTATAATTTCACGCATTGAAATTATAATTCGTGGAAACTTTGATCATAGGAGCCACAGCAGATCCCTGTTGCAAGTGATGGATGGAAAAGTTAATATGGACAATGATGGAAGAAGATTTGAGCATCTCTTCTCCCAAAAATGATTTTAAGAGTTTTTTCAGCTATTCACATTTTATTGACTGTTATGAAAATACATTATATTCAGTGCGATACTGCTATTCAAGGGCAAATGTAACGGGCAACTAGCGGGACACTCGCTAATTGCAAAATTGGTAACGCACAGTCAGCGATTCTGCAAATCACACTTCAAATGCATGAAAGCAGTACCAGTAAAATAACTCATTTTGAGCATTTTCCACCAGTTCAGTATTTCAATCTTTTTCAATGATTTCTCAGTTCAATTTTTTCTCTCTCGCTCTCTCTAATCATCTGATATATCCAAATGCTCTTGTAATGCCTTTTAATTATTGTTTCCTTTTATATAATTTTTATTTACATTATTTTGCAACTGTAATGTTTGTTTTAAAGTCATGTCATTTCAGCTTAATGAAAGTAGAAAGTTTGCATGAATTTTATAAAGTAGTTGCAGCTTGCAGAAAAAAAATGCACTTTGTAGACCAATTTACATTCTACTGTTTGGGTGGAATATTTCTGAAACATGAACATTAACATAAATATCGTATATCGTCGGTCTCGGGCGAGATATACAGTCTCTTCTGAAAGTGGACATTAAAAGACGTGTATGTTACTGATTTGTACACAGCGTGCTAGTAAAGGTCAGATGATAAATATTAGGTCTAATTATTCTGTTCCTCAGCGTGTGTTTGTTTATGATTCGTATGTTTGTACAATATCTGTTATACATATATTGAATTCTATAGTGACATCTATAGATCCTATAATTTTCTAAAGTTTTCTTTTTAAAGATTAACTCTTTAGCTATGTTAAGCCTTTCGACATTTTTTATTCTCCCATATTGTGAGTTAGACTATTAACTATCTTCTGAGCGGCTTTTTATTAATATGAGGCAAGTGTTTTAATGTAAATTTGGCAGTCGTTTCTTTTATGGTGCTTTAATAGGATTCCAATAAGGTACTTTCTTTTTCTTCATTAATTTCTGCAAGGTGCTGACAGCTATATTTCAAATTGTGTTGAGTTCAGAAAGATCGGCAATTGTATGGGTGGGAGCTACAACTAAGAGGATCTTGATGTATATTTACATTCCCAATTGGTATATTTTGACAGAATCACATACAATTTTGTTTAATAGATAAAATGTTACATATATTTTTGTTAGCTTATTTCTACCGTTTTTAGTGCCTGAATATCTGCAGCATTGTGATGATTCAGACTATAATGTGTCATCAGCATTCATTTAACTGTCTATCACAGACATACTCTCAGTTATTGGATTCACAACAACATGGATGGAATCTTTTACTTATTCACTTCATTCATAAGATAATTTGGGAAGGTCGCTTATCTTCAGATGAGGTGTACCTTGATTATGTAGCTTTGGGTCAAGTTCACATTCAGAATGATGGTTTTGAAGATATTAAATATTTTTCATTGTCAGTTATTAGCACATATATTTTTTACATTTTTAGAAATGTGTTAGATTTTTACTTTATTGCATTTTTGGTTTGTGTGTTAAACGTGGAAGAACCTACACGCAACTGTCATGTCCGGCATTGCTTCGCTTAGGTAAGAACATTTTGGGAAGTACCGATTCCTCCCTTGGTCAGACCCTGCTGGCCACAAGATTCCCCTTTCTGAGGGAAAAGATCTAGGTAGCAATCAAAGAATAAATTTTTGTGTCATGCTGCGCTTCATAATTTAGAAGCACTAAGTAACGGAAAGAAAATGATTATTCAATATATATTTATTCGTTCATTTGAGGACAGTTTACGTGGATTGCGTCATATTAATGTTCTCACAACAATGCCGAAAGACAAATCTAGTATAAGTAACTGGTTGCAGCAATATGTGAAGGAATTTAAAGGCGTATTCAGCTCAGATGGAAAATATTCAATATTCCCAGCCTTGCGAAATGTCCATAAAGGCCGTTCAACACTTCCAAATTAGCAGTTTTTATCTGGTAACAAACACGTCATTGCAGTTTCATGTTTTACTTTGAAACACATGCTTTTAGGTGAAATAGGACCTTCATGTCACACTCAAGACTAAAAGGATCGTGGATTTTATTCGCATTTATACAGAAAATTTATTTAGGTAGACTTTCTCTCTTTAAGGTGAATAACGGGATTTTTGTTTGTTTGTTTTTTGTGAAGCATACTAACTTAAGACTCTCCAGTTGAATTTACTTTAAGAAAGCACTACCTTTCAAAGTGTCATGAATAAATATTAGAAAATATTAGAAAATATCAGAGATGCCAGCGAAATGAGAAAATATGGATGTGCGTGGATGAACTACCGACTGAATCGAAAGAAAAGTGGGAATGTAGTTGTCGGTGTACTTAAAAGTGACAAAATGGTTTCTAAATGTTCATTATTATTAGCTTGCAAAGAAATGTCAGTAGAAAATCACATTACTGTTGCCAGGTTGTTCAATAAAAGTATACATGTACTCATATTGTGGCCAAATAGAGCTAAATGCGATAATGTGCTTATTTTTGTTACCGATCCAGCTCTTACACGCGGAAGCACTTTGTGTGAGCTATCCGAAAATGACACGTGACTTGAGTTGTGCATGCACCATATAGGACAGTACAGGTCCAAACATCAATGTTACTCGTGCAGCCGCCATTTTGAGAGGTCATGTGAGCATTTCCCAAACCATTTCCTTTTAATTATTGAGCTTAGCTACAAAAAATTGAAATAATAATGAATGCAAAATTTTAATGGGTCTTATTTTTATGATATATACTAATGTGTTGCATAAGTTTATGCTTTATTTATTTTAAATAAGTACCAATAAATAATTAGAGAATATGATTAATTAATTTGCATTCCACACCTAAGCTATGATAATTGATGCAAAACGCAATTACTTACAAACCTTCAGGAGTTATCGTGAATGAACTTTTAAATTTCATGTACAAACCCATATTTTTGTTAAAAGGCATCTGCAATAACACACAACATGTCTGACAGAAAATTTTAAACAATGTTCTAATGTATTTAACATGCAGCATCCACATTTTATTTAAGGTATCCACTTCCTAGAGCAAATGAAGCATACAAGGAAAAAACAATCAAAGTTCACTTTTTATACGTACGTAATTTGAAGTTCAAAAACACTGCAAAATTAAGTACATTAGATATATAGAAATTATTTTTTCTAGAATAATTCTTAAGGTAGTTTTCTAACAGACCCTTCTTTCCAAATTAGTGTTATTTGTTATTTGTCCATGTTAATTAACAATAAAAGATCAATGTACAAAACTTGTAGATAAAAATCAATCAAACTCCATAAACTATATTATGGAATGTACCAAATGATACTAGATATTTGCTAAGAAAAATGCAAACATTAATGAAACACTGTAGAAAATAATCATTCGATCAAAATTATCCATTGTTCTATTACACTACCTTGAAAAATACAGCTAAGCATTCTCGGAACAGAATCCCTTTAGGCATTATAGGTCGTCATATTTTGCATTGGAAAGTGGAATTAAACTTGAATAGGAAGGGGCAGGCTGCTCATCAATCTGTCAACACATTTTGTCAACAATAACATGGGACTTCCAGGAGCCATTCATTGTAGCTTGTTCCACTGGTTATAATTCTAGAAGAGGTTTTGTCAGCTTCATTTCTCTTGTTTTTCTTATCTTCATTGTAGCTTGTTCTACTGGTTATAATTCTAGAAGAGGTTTTGTCAGCTTCATTTCTCTTGTTTTTCTTATCTTCATTGTAGCTTGTTCCACTGGTTATAATTCTAGAAGAGGTTTTGTCAACTTCATTTCTCTTGTTTTTCTTATCTTCATTGGACATTTCTTTCTGTATTATTTATTAAGAAACGAAAACCACGATTTAAAATATCTGATGTGTTCATTCCAATCGCTGGGTGTTTCAGCATGGGTTTTTGATTTATTAAACCTATATCTTTGTCACATTCTATATAACTGTGGCCTCTAATGGAAAAAATCACTTTTACGATTCAGTATTTTGTACTTATGAACCATAACATAAATGAGGCGAATAAATGTATAATTTTTACTTTGGCCGAGGCAAAATACAGAAAATTGTTTGCAAATTTCGAATTGATGGGTCCAGGTAATGTAAACAAAAGCCAAACAACTTTGATGCACTTCATCAGCTCCCTTTCTTGCTATGGTTTCATTGTAGGTATTTTACAGAGAACTCTGATTGTTTTTTCACTGGACACTGTTTTTTCTATGCTGATTTTTATTGACAACATGTGATTTTTTTTTTCCCTTGTATGAACGCGTTAGAATGTAGTACTTCATACCTACACCCATTTGTATCAAAATCTCAAATTTCATCAAAAGTGGACTTCGATTGTTTCCCCCCCGTACCCTTTAAATGATTTTAGATTTTCTGCAACTAACAAATTTACACTGTACTTCTGAAATGTTTTCGCAGTATCGCATGTTGAAAAATATAGGAGTTACATTCAGTATGAGTAATTTTTTTACATTATGTATGAAATTTATGGAAATTAAACTGAGATAAATTTAATATAACACTGCATGTAAAATATATGAGTATAAAATAAACTATGAAAATGTCTTCATTTGGTTATCCAACACAAGTTAGTAATAACCTCTCACAGTACTACATGCTGTGTGGACTGACATTTATCATATGATCAGTTCATATCTAATTTATTCTTCTGTCTGTCTTTTGGAAATTCAAATAACCTAATCTGCTTAGATGACCGGCCACCCTGGGAATAGCCGCCAATAGTTCATAATTCTGCTAACATAATATACCTCAATATAAGAGATAACATTGGGACACTCAATCGAAACGCTATTATGTATAAAAACTTTTCAATTTTTATAGTGGGGTTTCTATTTTCTTTTATGATCAGGTGGGAGAATAAATGTAGTACAAATAATGCTATGCATACAAAGCTGTTGCCCAAATAAATGTTTAATGTTTACTTTTAAAATTTCATTTCTGAACACTGTGCAGACCACAAGTATTCCCCTAACAAACTTCCGCTTATGCAATTAAAAAAAAAAAAAAAAGTACCCAATCAGGTGAAACAATGGCACCCCCTGCAATGACCCTATAGAGATTTACGTTTCGAAAACTAAAAGAAAACTCTCCAAAGACAAGTTTCTGAATTCAATTTTAAATGCTCCATTCTGTTTGTTCGAACTCATACATATGTATCAGATATGGAATAGAGACTGGTAAGTAAGCGCTTTAGAATCAGTGGCGGCACACCAAGCTATTTATGCAGTTGAAAAGATTACCACAACAACATTTCTTGATGTGTTCTTAGTTTAAAACATGTCATAATACTGGTAATCAATATCTATATTTTAATTTTTTTAAAATAATACAAAATAATAGAAAATAGTAAGAAAATTGTATGGTTATAGAAAAGCACATTAAAATTATTAACTAAATTATTAAGAAAATTGCTTATCAGTTTTATATTAACCGAATTACTCCATAATCTCTTTCTTCTAAAGTGGGTAATACAGGAAGTGTTTTAAAGTAAGGTATGTATAATTTCAATAAAATTGAGATTGAAACTTTTTAGAAAAAACTCAGATGGACAGAGAATTATTTTTTATTTTTTTATGAAAACAAAAACATTTTTATGACCAATCTGTTGCACATTATAAAGTCATAGGTAATATTTTAAAGGAGTCCTCTTTCTTTTGAGTTATTTGAAAGACTGTATCGTTATGCAGTATTTCATTTATTTTACGGAAGCGCACGTTAATATAGCAGCAAACTTTTTGATTGGTTTAATTAGTCTTTGTGTTATGAAGATTAGTTTCATTTTTAAAATAAACATACAAAATATTAAGAGAAATGTGAGAATGAAAATTCTAATAATGATTGTATTTCTGATAGAAAGCGTACACAACAGAAATACATATAAATATCACCAAAAGTAACTGAAAATATACGAAAGGAATTTATGCTAAGCATTAGACATTACCTGATTGTATATGGGAAATATCTAGAACATATTATTAGGAATAATTGCAATTCTTAAGGTTTAAATTTTATTTTAATCACTGAAATATTTGTGTATAAACCAATAAGCATTGTTATACTTCAAGAAAAATGAGAAATAAGGTTTATTTGAGAAGAAAAAATATTTCATTGGCGCTAATCTTATAACGTATATTTTCCTTCAAGAAAAATTAGGAGAACATATGAACATCAACATTTTGCTATTATTTTTATCCTTTGTTATTTATTAATGTTGATCTCATAATAAGGACGTTTTATTTACATGTTGAAAATCTTACATTTTAACAGCAGAGATCTTAACAACTATTTACTACTTCTATGCTTCAAATATTTTAAAAGAGTTAATATTCTTAAATAAATTTATAAGCTTTATCAAATTTTGAAGTAATGGTTGTATTCAAATTTCTCTTGTTCCGAATTTAAATTCAGAAAAATATATCACATTTATTTAAAATGGTAAGATTTTTCATAATCATAAGTTTAAATGTACTTTCTTTCAGATAATATGAAAAAGAAAAAGAAAATGGTATCATTTAAAAAGATTACTGATTAAGTTATATTATCACATTAATGTTTGTAAAAATATTGTTTCCATAAAAACTATATATAGATATTCTTTCAAAATATAAAAATTAATGCGTGAAAAAGTTTTCAAATCCCAAATTGTTTTCCATTCATTTTTATTGAAATATATACGAGTAAACACTTATGCCATTTTTTATATTTCATAATTAGCTATAATCTTTTAATTTTTCAACATTTTGAATTACAATAGAGCTTAGTATTTAGTTAAAATATACTACTTTTGGTGGTACTTTTTAGAAAACAGGAGTCTATTGATAAATGCGTTAAAGAATTAGACATTTCATTTTTACATCCTTTACATCAGAAAAGAACTACATGCTATTTAAATGTTTATGACATATTTCCCTAAATGAAGCATGAACAGTTCTTACTGAACTCCTGAAATGCCTTGCTTTCACGTACGTTTCGGCTATTAACATAATGTGCGTGTGCCTGCATATTGATTCGCCTTATGGAATTTAGTATGACACTATGCTTTGATCGAGTAATGCTTGTCATACACAATTAATAGCATTGGGCTGCATACTACGTTATCTTCAAATCTTCATCACATGTAAAGAGCCGCTACTGAAGCAAGTTCGGGATAGTTAGAAAGGGCAACACTTCTAAAACAAAAGAGTGTGGTGGAAGTATTAATGCAATTTTCTTCTCCGTTCTCCGCTTTTCTTCCCCCTACCCCCTTTCTCGAGCGTAATCTGGTCCTCCTACAAGTCAAACTTTAATATTTCAAGATTTCTTAGTGGTATAAAAAAGGGAAACTTACTTCGTTTTCCGGAACAGGGTGACAGGAAACGCGGGCAAAAAATTGACGAGAAAACGAATACATTATATTATTATTTCACTCCTCTCCTTCATCTTTCTCAAACTCTTGCTATTCTTTTCCCTGTCTGCTCTTCAACATTTTCTTAGGGGTGCTGCTTTTGCAAATGGACAATCCGAAATTAAAAGTGACTCAAGTGCACAGTGCGCAACAATTTACTGATACGGCTCATCCGAGCGTGCTAATCTCACATCAAATTACGTTGGAAATTGCCACAATGTTAGAAAACGGCATGAAGATAAATAATATTTAAAGAAAACAATAATATCTCAATGCTACAAGAAGCAAATGGACAATAAATATTCAAGATTATTACAGCATTCGTATTAAATACAAATATCTGTTCATCAGTGCTGCCTAAAGCCATTAAAAAAGAAAATAATCGCATTATTGACTAAGTTAACAGTTCAGAAATTGACGAGGATTACATTTGTTTTGTTGTTTTTAGCCTGCTTTGCGCAAGCATTATAATGTTTTTTCGGGGAGAGGTAAAGGGAATATTTCATGTTAATTTTCGTTACTGTTTAGACTAACTCTGGGTTCGGCCCAGTCGCTTCAGAAACATTTTTGGTTCATGTTTCATGGTACATTGACTAAATAGTATTAGCACTTTTCAAATAAAGTATGTGTTTTATTATTAAAACAACAATTGCGTTCATTATGGGATACCCTATAATTTGTTCACGTCCTTTGCATTAACAATAGAACATAAACATTATTTCGGCATATTAGATATAAGAGACAAAATATGTGGTTCATATGTCACGTTTAAAAGTATATAGAACATATAATCTTATACTATACAATATATTCATTCATGTACGTCATTTGATATTCCGTTGATTTTACATCAGCACAGATGAAAAAAATAAAACGAAGAAGCCAGTACTTTTAAAAATGCTAGAAGCTACATGCAGACTATGTAGAGACCATGCACAGTAAACAAAAGAATATAATAATAAGTATTAACCTCTAGCGTTTTAAAGCGCATAATTAGATAAGACACGTAAGATGGTCAGAACAACTTCTGCTTCAGAAATAATTACGGGAATGTTCGAACGTTGTAGCAATTTGCTACTGTACGTTGTGATTAGCGACTTCTGTTGCATTGGAGTTTCTCAGAAATGTCTAACGAGCCATTCGCACAACTTTAACCTATTTAACAGTTTGCGAGCATGTGTAATGCAGTAAGTAATTATTTATGTTTAGAAGAGTGGCCAGTGTACTCATTACAACTACACAATTCTCTCACTTGTCCCAATAATAGGGTAAGATGGTAATATTCGCATCAAAATTTAAATAATCTTACTTTTACATTTTGTATTTTCACTTAATGAACATTTTTACGCAAACAATAGAATATTAAATTTAATCAACCGAAATGTTATTGAGAATGCGTTTTACATAAATGTTTCTTATGCAAAGTAAGCATTTTCATTCATTTCGTGATCTACACGTATGATCAAGGTCGATAATATGCGGACTTGTGAGCCGGAAGCTGGGGTTCGATTCCTACCAATACTGTCCTTCTTGATTGAGATTTTTTGTAGGTTTTCCTCAGTCCTCATTAATGGCAAATATCTAAACTTATGCCTGGAATGCTTCCTTTCTTAATACAAAAAATTGCCAATTTAGCAATGTTCACCACTTGTTTATTCCCCGGCGTCTGGCATGGAATTAGCCCTATTGAGGTGCTCGAATTCCTTGGACAGGGTGTTCTATCTGGAAACATTATTAGGTGCCCCATCCACGTTCATGCTTCACCACCCTGCGACTCCCTGCGATTCATTTCTTTCCCGAGGGTGTCCCTAATGGGGGTGACTGAAGTACCGAAATGTACTTTGTCCTTACCAATCCAATCAAACCCAAAACACGATAGTAACAATTATAACAATAACAGTACATTCAAGCAAGTATATAAACGCTTAAATATAAATGTTAACTACAATACATGATGACACAACATTACTATTTATTTTTAATTCCTGAATGAGAATGATGATGCTTTGAGAAATTTGCATTCGGAGTCCTGGTTCCACTTTTTTCCAAACAGTTTCAGTGCTTGTTTTCAGATAAATGAGAGCAGAGAATGATTTTTCACTCAAGTAAGTTTTTACGAAAAGCATCAATAGTTTTACGGTCACTTTGATAGTCCGGGAAAAATTTGGAATAGACAGTTAGGCGAGCCCCAGCCTTTGCAGTTCTCGTAACAAAGATACGTTCTGTTGCTAAGGAAACCATTACAGTGCATATCTGGTCCATGTTTTCCGCTTACTTCCGGAACAAATAGTTGCCCTCAATTTGGTTTTAATTTACTTTATTTATTTATTTATTTATTTATTTATTTTAGTTTTGTTTAACGCTCGTTTTTACTGCTGAGACACCATAGGTGGCGGATACTGATTGATATGTGAAATACTAAAATGATAAATTGTGGAAGGGTTTTTTTTTAATTGAAGGAAAGAAGCGTTCCAGACCTAAGTTTAGGGTACCATCTCGGCATTTGCCATTGATGACTGAGGAAAAATGAAAAAAATCTCACTCAAGAAGAACGGTTCTGGCAAAAATCAAACCCCAGGCCTTCCGCTCATTAATCCTCGCCCATCCATGACCGTCTCAAGAATGAATGCTGTTAATACTTTGTGTACCTCAGTTATAGAAACGCTAGTTTAGGTCATTTTAGTACAAAGCGCTCACTATTCAGGAAAACAAGATATTTAAAGGAACTATCTTAGAATCAAGGTGGCCTTGCCAGACTGCAATTAGCATCCCTGAGAACACTCAAGCGATCAAATGTGAAAACGACAGAGCAATACAGACAGACTTGTCATCTGAAAGCAGTTGTCATGTTGAACAAATTCTTCATTTCTTAACATTTTGCCAAAGTTGAGACTTTGAGGATATAGTTTAACTTCAAGAATTGCATTGAAAAGCAAATGTGTCGTCATTTCATGGCTAATTGCTTACATAAGTAACTACATCTCTTGCTTTACATTAATTCCATATTCTTTCAACCATATGCTTCTGGAATCTTTACTCCTACTTAGAGATCTAGAAGGAGAAACTGAGAAGGTTCGAAATAAGCGTAGCTCCGTTCTTCTTTAATTAAAAAATCCGCTGCGGTGAATGTGAGGAAGCCAATAATCTATATGAGCAAATGAAAAGGAATGGGGGACGAAGTTAGGTACACCTTATGGCGCCATCTGCGAATTGTTACAATCTTCCAGTCAACCCCTGCTTTCTACGTTCGGGTTATTCGTACTTTGTATTCCATACATTTTCTCCTTTTTTTTTTTTTTCTTTTCTTTTCTTTTTTCTTTTTTTTTCTTTTTCTTTTTTTTTTCTTTTTTTTTTTTTGTGGCTCATTTCACTAGTAACATGAACAAAATCCAGGATAATTTTGTATGTATTTTCATTTTTAATAAGCTCCATTTTAGCACTTTTACTTTTACTTTTCGGCAAACTCTAGGTAGCTGTTTTTGACTGTTGTAGGAACAACGACATGTTACAATTAAGCAAAAAACGTGTTTTTCAGCTTTGACTTCCGAGCTTCACATCCATTCATCTTTGGAATGGTTTTTCGCGGTAGTCTCTTCCTGCTTGTGGTTTGTATAGAGCTTAGAATTGACATCTTTGCATACTTTCTTTGATAATTTGCTGGAAAAAATAATTATATGTTTAATATAGTTTGTAACTGATTCAAAGCTAACAAATTATCATTAAATCCAGATAAAACAAGCATCAAGAATTCATAACACATTACTCACTTCATCCCACATTAAATGTAAGAGTTTATTAATCACATGATACCAAATTTCTAATTTTTCGAGGTGACAAATACTTAAATTGGAAAGCACATATAAAGTATATTATGCCAAAACTAAAGTGCTTCACTTATTACATCATATTACTTCTGAAGCTACCTTGCACATTTCTTGCCAATTATGAAATATTCTGGGGAAACTCAATTGAAAGCAAATGTGTTTTTATATTACAAAAGAAAGCAATACGGATTTTTTTACAAAACTTATTTGTGAGCATATCCTTTCCCGTATGAATTTTTAATTAAATATGCAAACACATACGTAAACTCTAGACAAAAGAATAATCTACATAGGCGCATTGTAAATGAATCTTGTTATCAAAAGGAGTTTATTAAGAATACATCAGAATAACAGTGAGGGAGGGATAGAACCGATTAAAAACAGGGCAAACAAATCACCGTTAAGCCGGCCATGCGTCCAAATGAAGACTTTGTATGTTTTACTATAATACAGTCTTATATGAGCTTTGTGGCTCCACTTATGAAATTATTGAATTGCATTGCATTGTTACGGTCAGAGGAGGATATTTCGGTACTTCAGCCTTGCTCAAGCTGGCCGATTGTGCAAATCGCAGTGAAGGCACCGTCGGGAGGAAGGAACGAGGTAAGGGAGACGCCGAGCAACCAGGATCTATGGACTATCAGGAAATATTACGGTCCAAGTAGAACACCCGAAAGCATCACAATGCGCTAGCCCACCTTGCCCTGTGACTTTCGACCCTGTAACGGACAACAGAATGAAAGTATGTGAAATTGGAGAGCAAAATAAACCTCCCTCCTAGCATTCGCCTAAGTGACCACGGGGAAGCCATTAAAAAAAGCGATGCTGCCTGAAACACCCCGCTAAGTGTTCGGATAATAACTATGGCTTATTAATTTTTCCCTTAATAATGAAAATTGGCTGAACTTAGAGATAATATGCTTAAGGTAAACCTGAGAAGGTTATTTAACTAGTGCAAGTGCAACTTTGTAGAGTTAAACAAATTATTCATATCTTTTAACAACTTAGATTGAATTCATTAAAAATGCAGGCAACATTAAAAGGAATTACAACAAACAATAAAAACTGAGAAAAGAGAACTTGATAAAACTAAGATGAAGCATAAGTCGGTGGAATGTGGCTACGGAAGAAGAGCAAATCAACTCGGGCGTCGGCATGTAGAAAAGTTTCTTTTCGCCTTGTTCAAATAAAAGTTTAAAAAAATAAAGAAAAATGCGCGCTAGGGAAGAACGGCAAAGGAGGAAGAGGATAAGAAGAGACAAGGAAAAAAATTATGCATGACAAATTTAATTAAAATACTGGGAAGTGTTCTCTTTCTCTTGACTTAGAAGCAGGGGTTGGCAGAACTTGCATATTCTATCCCCTCCTTTTCTTTAGTTTTGTCACCCTCTGAATGAACCACTCCACCCAAATGTGGCTGATTTTCCCCCAATTCATCACTGCATATAAAATGTAGCCCGTCCTAAATGTTTTATTGCTTTTGCAGCTTTGTGAAATGCGTTTTACTTCAATTTAGATACACACGCTACAAAAGCTATTCAATAAACAACTATCATACTTTTTTGACAACACACCTTTACTCATCCTCATAATTTTTACGGTTTTTCTGAGTGTAGTCCCCGTTGGACTCAATGCACCTGTCACAGCGTTTTTGTCAGTCTTCAATTTTGACAGGTCCTTCACAATCGCCTCCGCAGTCTACACCACAACTTCAGATGATGAAAAATGTCTCCCAGGAAGAAGTTTCTTCAGTTTAGGGAAAAGGAAAATGTTAAACGGGGCTATACCTGGACTACAGCTAAGGTAACGGACATATTTAAAAGTTATTGATTACAGCAACGTTTGAGATATGCGGCTGTGCATTATCGTAATGCAGCATCCAGTTTGTGGCTGACCTTTTGCACGTGATATGGCCTTGCAGAGTTTTCAGAACTATGTGTAGGTACGACATGCTGGTAAATCATTATTTGATATCGAAAACAACAAAGCAGTCACTTTTTTTTAACACATAGAGCTTTGCTTTCTGCTCTCGGTTGAGAAATGATTAAGCGTTATTTCAATAGCAGTGATTACCGTTGAAACTCCAAATCTTCCAGTAACAACACCTTCAGCTGCATGCAAACCTGCACGCGAACATCCTTTTTTCGAAAATCAGCTGCTTGAAATTCACTGTGCACAAACACGTCTCATGTGCAACTTTTCAACTACCAACGTGTGGGTAACACCCAGTGAAATTTTAAACATTTCTGAAAGTGTTCTTAACGTTATGCGACAATCCTCTCTGATAATGACAGCAGCGGTGTTAATGTTTTCTTCCGTTAGAGCACAAACTGGAGCCTCGGGTCCCCCTTCCTTTGAAACTGATTGTTTAAATATTTTAATCTATCTTGTAACTGTGCTATAGAAAATAACAAACTCTACATAACATTGCATAGACCTCCACTGAAGATTTGTTGAGACGAAAAGCAGAATATTGTTGGTCGCATGTCACCTTCATTTTGCTGTAGGTGCAACTGAATATGATCAACTTACACATCTCTTACAGTTGAAACCGGAAGTGACAGCAGAGAAACTACTACCATATATACATTATGGATTTAACTAACAAGATATTGTAAATAAATGCTTTTCGTGAGAAATTATGCATATAAAAGCATGCTCACTCTTTATAGAATAACCTGCGTGTAATGTAGCTATTACATTTGGTGAATGAGTATCAAACTTTTGCAGAAGAATGCTGACAGTTGCAGGAAACACAAGAATGTAATATTGAGGTTATGTATTGTTTGATGTGTTGTTGTCTGTATTACTGGGAGAGGGTCGTCCGTTAAGTAAAGCATCTGTTGCTAGCGTGGCGTACATTTCTGGGAACCAACGGTCTTACACTTTATCCTGATTGTTGACTTGGAATTCTCCCGCCTAAATAGGAACTAAAGTGAACGCATGTAACCAATGCTAGGTTTGTTTTATTTACGGATACTTTTTAACATCCTTGGTTATTAGCATCTCATTCAATTCAGGACCTGTAATGGCTGATAATGTTTGCTCAGAGGCCTCTTCTTTCAGACTTGAGGTTCCTTTATGTGCCATAAATCTACGACACAGGAAGGAAGCCATCCATACTTAGGGTTTTACGACGGAAAAAAACCCATCGATCTTGGCCGGGTTTGAACCCGGGACTTTAAGGTAGCCAGGAGGTATAAATCTTGCAAATAATGCAACAGTATACATTTTGCACTGTATCTCAGAAATTTATAAAGTTATCAATAAAAAAAATTGAGAAATATTAAGAAAACTGAACTAAAGATGCTCTGTACATTTTAATATTCTAATGCACATAAAAAACTTTTAATTGCATTAGAGATTTAAAATCTACAGAACGTCTTTAGTTAAATATTCTTAATATTTCATAAAAAATTCATGTTGACAGCTTTTATAAGTTTCTGAGACAAAGTACAAAATGTATATGCTACAATATTTCCTTACTTACATTTCCTGGTTTTAAGTCACCGAGACAAGGTAACCAATACTGACAGACATGGCTACTTATCCCCTCTCTGGCATCTTTTCTATGTAGTACGGGGATGAAATTTGCTTTTGGACTTTTCTTATGCATTTAAAGTTATGTGATTATTTCTTTTGGCTCCTTTGAGAAAGTAATTCAAAAATCATATCCTTAACAACTGTCACAGAGCTACTGAACCATAGAGTTTGGAATACCACTGCCTGCTAAACTATGAAGGAACCATGGACTTTCCTACTGTATCTAGTGGTCCTGTGAATCTTAAAAAGATGGCAATATTAATATTTTACATAAGATTTTCTTCTTATAGGCAAATGAATATTTGCAACAAGATTCCCCCAGCTGGACTGTCGTTGGTCACTGCAACAATATTAAGATTTTTTAAAAAAAGTTCTGTCTTAGCTACATAATTACGCTTAAAATGCATATTTAACACACAAAGCTTTGACTTAGACATAGCGTCTTTCTTTTTAAATACATAAATAGTTTTAGTACTTAATATGTATTAAGGTAATACAGTGAATAAATATAAACATTTAAAGAAAAAGTGGCAGTTTAATATTATGGCAGAAAATATCGTTAGATATTTTTATAATTGCGTGTATTTTTTAATTTGGCGAACTTATTAGCCAGACTTCCATTTATTAGTTTGCTATCTACAGTTAACGTGTAGAAAGAATACCGAAGTACAGTGAGAGAAACGTAAAATACGATAAAGAATAGGAGAAGAATGTTATTTTGATTTTCTTCATATTGTTACTCAATCATAGGGTTTTAGTATTAGGAAAAGTATTGCTTATTTTGAGCTGAATTGTTTACCTACAATTAAATCTCTAAATAATATCCTGTTTATATCTCCATGACGTTGCATGTTTTCACCCGATTTTATGTGATATGTGACTACTTTCTCGTGATTTGTTGGCAAAAAAGACCAGCAAACATCCGGCAACCACATGGAGAACAAACAGTGTTACCATCTCGCAGGCATTTTGTGGGAATTTTTATGAATAAAATTTGGCAATAAGAAAATGGGATAAAGAGAATGAATTAATTTTTATATTTTATTACAACTTTTGAAATGTTTCATTTCTAATAATTACGATGTTTTTTCTAATTAAGTTATACATTATACATATACCAATAGGTTAAAGTTTCCATGTTGCACTACAGTAGAAAAATCGTCGCTAAGAAGAATATCCTGGATATTTTCCTTCTCCGTAGACAATTTCCGGTTGACCTAGGTCTCTCATTATGTCGCATTATGTCAATGGAATTTAATTCGTAATGCTCCAATCACACAGCAGCAAGCTCTAAATGTGTAATTGTGAAATTAATTTGCATTTACAGATAACATTAACCTCTGTAATAATTTAATAATTTTGAAACTCAAAATTTTGTTAGATTTGTAATTTTAATCCATATTTATTGGCAACACTGAGGATAGAACAGTTCGGGACAGGTTCGCAAGCAGATAGGACCATTGGTGTCAGATCTTTTCTCTTCTTTCGCTAGGAGGAATTGGTTCAAGAATATATGAAAGTCATTTACATGAGGTAGGTAGTAATTGTAGTGACCAAATCGCAATGAAAATTAAACGTAACGTAAACTTAAATGTAAAAGCCAGATGCTATGTATTGTAATGGAACCATTCACAATGAACCACATAAACATAAAAATATACGTACAATTGGACGTAAACTTAGAAGCTTGCAAGGTTCAAGGTTTTGCGTTTAGGTTTAACTTAAACTCACGAAATCAGGCAATCAGAACGCAGCTGCTTTGTTTTTAGAGCTCTGTGGTAGAAAGAGCTGAAGATCAGTGGCTCTGTAGACAGAATGGCGTCATGGACAAAAGATTAATTGCATTATACGAAAGCTATCCTTGCTCATATTCCTCCACGCAAATTAGTTACTGCACCTTGCATAAACGCTGCCCCCGTTAGCTCAGTAGCAGCCATTTTCAATCAGCTGTTAGTTGATCTTCACTTGTTCTTTTATTTTATTTATTTCTTACGTTGCGTCTTTCATTTGAATGCCTACGTATTCCTAAGTTTACGTGTTACGTCTTATTCTATTATTACGTTTAATGTTCGTTGTGAATGGAGCCTATCTCTCTTTGGTAATCTGTGATAAGTAACCAATTTGTAATATCATTTAATGAATTACAAGTGTCTAATTTAACCAATTCCCTGTCCCTTTCCTAGCCAAGCAAGTGTATAATAACTATGTAGGTGCTTTACAGGTAGTTAAACTACGTGGGCTACGTCCTCAACTATGGATGTTGTAGGTTGTCGTGACCAATAGGTTCTAATCTGCGTGTGAGCCTGTCCTGAACTGTTCTGTTCTCACACGTTACGTAATTGCTACATATATGGGAGAACTCCAAATCACCAATCAGGTAAAGACGTAAGACCGTTTGTTTCTGAAACTTCTACGTAACGGTAGCAACAAACACATACTACAATGACTCAAACAATACATATGCCACAGCGTGTGCTAAGGAAGGTTTCGAAGAGCTGTTTTTGCAAATGTGCTAAGCACTTCGTAAATGATACCACGACCAGAGGAACAATAAGGGCAAATGCCGAAGTCCAACGCTTCTAATCAATTTGCTAAGCTTTCTTTGTCGTATATTTACTATTATATTCAGGAGCACTCTCATCCAGCCATCCATCTCCTCAGCGCTTTATTCTTTTTCTTTTATACGGCGTCTCTCGGCAACGTCGCGTGGGAGGGAACTGCCCGGTTTCTGGCTTGATTCTTCGCGAAGTGATCCGTCATCGTCAAAGCCATGACAAAGGAAGGTGCGTCTTTGTTCCGCTCTGTCTCAACTCGCGCATTGTCCAATTCTTAAGACCTCGTCAGGCATCGAGTTCAGACTTGGATCTAATTCTTATCGGGTCGCTTTTCGCATTTTTATTTCATTCCGGAACAAAAAAGTCAGAAGACATTCGCAGTTCCTTAAGGATGTGACATCTTTCAGAGTAAAGCTGTGCTTTATGTCAGATACTTTTATGTTATAGGTCAATGTTGCGTATCTTTCTGTAAGAGCAGAAAAGAGTGTTCCAGAACTGCAGTTCTGCCTCACAGAGAAAGGCCAGTGTATTCAATCCCATTTCTGGTGTAAACTATCTTTTCATATAGTACATTTTTGGAGATATGCTCTCGATATCAAGAGATATCGATTTTAAAGTGGCCCCAAGAAATACGTGTCTTGTTCTTGTAGGGCCCGGATTTGACGCCTTTGCAATTTTTTGTAATAATACAAGATCGTTTGAAAACAAATGTGACTTGTACCATCATGAGTGAAATAAAATCATCTAATGTCTTTTCTCTCTCTCTCTCTCTCTGTTTTTACGCGCCATTAAGGTAATTTTTAATGTGGAAATCAATAATTTTGTCATTTTATCTAGTTTTATTGCTTATTTCTAAAATATTAGTAAAAGTAAATTTCCAAAATCAAATCTTATGTCTTTAAATTTACTGAAAATATTTGAATATGTTCCTCTCCTACATATTTCGTGTCGAGCGTAGACTGTGGTCTGACTACAGGTGTTCGTTTCTATTGTTAATGCGTGAAAAACACGCGAAGCGTGAGTTTATACATATCAGCTACTTTTGTTTGAGGGTCTTACCAGCAGACCCTACTGTGCCTTCGTATTCTACTCTGCATCTGCGATAGTTACAGTTTTTCATAGGCCGAGTGTCAGTCAAATGTTAAACATGCCAAAAGTAAAGATAAATACTTCCGCGAAATAAAAAGAGCTTATTTTGGCATACAGCAACACTGATTTCAACTATAGTAGTATTCGCTATTGAAAAATTACAACAGAAAAGAGATTCACTATCGAACAGCAAATAAACAGAGAAAAATATAAGAGAGGTCTTGAAGCACAGGGACAAAGAAAAATGCAATAGATGCTTATGAGCAGTGCAGTAAATAAGCATTTTTCAAAAATCTTCTAACTGATAATCCCCAGTCTTTCACGAATGAAAATCTATGAAAGATATATCTTACTGCAATGCTGTAATGAGTAATAAATTATGACGTACGAAGATCAAAATAAATCTAATGTTTAAGTCTTTTAGGTCATTTTAGTCAATTTTAAGGTCATAAAGTAATTTTAAAATATTTTTAGGTCATTAAAATCCGGGCCATATTCATAAGTCTCTAAACAGCAGGTAGCAGGTACTCCTTCTAGGTCCTGTAAGCCTGTTTGATATTTCTGTATGATTGAACATAAATAGTTTTGTTAGGGGGCCCAAATTAAACTTTGTAGGGCGGGCCCAACCTTTCTCCATTACGCCACTAACCGCTTCCCATCCCTGGAATGCATTGCAATAGGAGGTCAAAGACTACCAAAATTTAAAGCATTTCACAAAAATTTGTTTAATGTGGTTAGAAATAATAGACTACCTTAGGACTTAGGTTTCTTCAGTTCCAATGCAAATATTTATTTGTTTAATCTTGCCATCATAATATTATTATCATTAAGTTTAATTACCTTCGTAATAACATTTAGAGTTTTAAATTTTTAATTTTTAAATTAGTGTGTTTTACTAATATATTTTTTCCACTCTCTTTCATGTTTTACATAAGGTTTATATGTATATGTGTAGATTGTTACAGCTAGTATTATTAGCATTATTTTTTTCTGATAATTATTACATTGATATTTTTCATTGGTTATGATTAATCGCACATTTACATTGTATTACTGTGTATTTTAGGAAGGCTTTTAAATTTCAACATCCCGACAACTGTAGAGGCACTCTTCCCCCATGTGCGATTTCCTTGGAAGGTCCGTTTCCATTCCAAACAACTGGCAGAAACCTTTCCAAAGCGCATCCATCATTACACCGTGCCAGCCCACCTCACTCTTGCACTTTCTAAGAGAACGAACGGAAATAAATATGCAATGGACAGCGGAAAATTAGTGAAATGTAAATATCCATCACGGCATTCGCCTAAATGACCAGGGGAAACCACGAAAAATCCAAATTAGAATGGCCGAACCAATGAAAATTGAACTCGGGAACTGTCAATTCAAGTTTCAAAAGTTAGCCCCTTAGCCACCCTACTCGATCAGTTATGCGTTTAGTTTCAGCCTTTAATTATGGTCCCTTATAATTTATAAATAGGGCAATTCCTGGTGAGATGGTCAATATTTTTTTTTATTGCTATAAGTCATGAACTTCATAAAAATGTGTGAAAAATTAAATAAGATTCTTGAACGAAAATCTTTAAAATTACACGTAATTATGATGAAAAAAATTGTCTAGAAAACCTCCCATTTTAAAAACTATACCTTGCACATCTATCGCTATAGGCGAGGGAAAGATGACCATAGACTACAGGAATATTTAACCGCATGTATTTACAAGTCAGAAAGCTTAGCTAATGATTAATAAACCAATAAGGTTTGTTTATTGTAATTTTTCACAAATAATCAATGAGAAACTGGTTGATATTTTTAAAAGAACGTATGGGAGTATAAATCAAACTTTAGTATTTAGAAAATTGAAACATTAAGACATTATTTTCGCGAAAGACATGTCTACCTACACAAGTAATAATTTAAAGTTTTCTGTATAATCACTTTTCGCAGGGTTAACAAACATCATCGAATGCAGTGAAGCCACCGCTGCAAGAACACTGTCTTCTTTGTGTTGTAATAGTCTTCACTGCAAACATATATTACTCAGTTAAATACACGAGGTAGTTTTTACTGGATCGCTTTCTTGGAACTGGAATTACAACCGGCTTTTTAATGGTTTTGTTGCCCGTCGGCAATCCGAGCCGAAACTCCTGGCGAAGGGGGTGTAATATTCGCGCAATTTATGCGCAATTTATTTAAGTTCTCGCAATTAAAACTGCAACTACAATGAAAATAAACACGTACCTTATGAAGGGAGATTTTGGAAATGCCCCGCTGCATCCAGACGTTTCTGTCATCTTTCATAAGCATCAGTTCATCATTTAGATACTTCATAAGGTCCATTCTGTTTCTTTTGCAGTCGTGGTACGCTCTATTTAGGAAGACGTGATGATAGCTCGTAATTTGGATTTCGCATTATTTATAAATTACTTTCAGCCTGAATACTTTCTAGGGCATGTATAGCGTTAAAATTGTGCGCTGTGTTAAAGAAGGAACCTCTAAATATAGACCATTTGTTTGTGGTTGTGACATAGGTTCCTCAGCCTTGAACTTAGGAGATAAAGCGCTCCTTCGGCTATATAACTCCCAGAGACTTGGTTGCAGAATCATATACCAGTTGTTGGTAGCAAAGCTATAAATTTTACTAAAAAAATTTTTTTTCTTCCCCACATCAAAAAGGACTTTGCGTTCAGTAAATTTGGAATCATCTAATCACACAACGCTTACCTCTTTCTGTCAGCCTTCGGTTTGATATTTCAACGTTAAGTTCTTCCAGCATTCGCACTTCAACTAACCCTAGCTGCTTGGGGTATAGACTGTTCTGACTTGAATAATGCGCAGACTTAACCGTACAGATAGCACGATAGTGCTCCAGTCCCGAGCGGCAGCGTAGAAAGTCAAGTCCAATTTCAGATAGTTTCAACAGATGCAGCGTATAATAATCAGCTGTGTGAGTACATTAACACGATAGCTTAGTAGGTTCGTGGGTCGCGCTTATAATGGGAAGCTTCTGGGTTCGATTCTCTCTCTCTCTTGTAATCTTCATAATGTGTCTCCACTTGTCTTGAGAGAATAAATGTTACTTTTTAGGGAGGACAGCGCATAAGTTGCGATTTTAGATTAGGTTAGGTTTAACATAAAAATAATAAATGCAAAACTTAGTGTTAAAAGCATACACTTTTTTCATTTTGGTTGTGGCTCCAGTGCCGCTTCTTTCGCTGCCATTCGGCTTTCTCTGCTGCCGCTCGGGACTGGAGCACTAGGAAGTGGGAGTAAGTGTGCGCTGCCTTGTTATCGTATGTACCTGCCTGACTGGTGCTCTGTCGTGTTCAAATTGAAATTAGCATATTTCATCTGGACTTTCAGGATGTTCTAGGAGAAGTCAAAAGATTGGCGCGGATTTGTAGTCTTTTGCTAACAGTTAAATTATCTACAGATAATACAGTGAAATGACCTCCAGAATTTCACAGTAGATTTCATGCATACATTCAAAAATATTTGCTTTTGGCTCAAGATTACCGGGGTTAGTTGATTTGGAGTTTTCCGCAATGTTTTCGTTCCGGTGTACAACTCCATCGCCTACGTATATCATTAACTTCGAAAAATAAAAAGACCTTGAACTTGTATCTCGTGAATGGTGGCCAATTCTCCAGGAAAATCATCTCTCACATTTGCAAGAGTGAAATGCCAAAGGGGCAATAAAAACAGGATATATATGCAGTTTCAGTTGTTGATTTGGTTTTCCCGTAAGGGAGGGGGGGGGGGGCGGCTTCGGTCGTTGCTCTACAGATGCTCCAGGTGCGGGCTCTGCGGACCCTGAGTACCCGTGGTACCTCTGACGTACTAGAGGGAGCCGGGCTGGACTTGAGACGAGCCCCTCCCGAAAGGGAGTTGTCCGGATTGGGTTGGACTCGGCGTGGCAGTGGTTCCCGGAACTCACGGGTAATTGAGTACTCGCAAGAACGGAGTGTCCCAGGGGAGTGCCTAAGGGGTGTACCCTGGGGGCCGGTGCGCCGGAATCTCCGTCTTAGTGAGATGGTGGTGGCTTCCTTAATGCTGGGGGTCACTCACTCCTATAAAGGAGTAGGTCTATGCTAGTACGACCTATCAGCCAGTTAAATTCTGGTAGCTGGGTGCGCTCGGCTTTTGAAGCTGCAGTTCACTCGGTGCGCTTGGGCGACGTAATCGCCTGCAGCCGAATGGCGGGTCGGTTTAGGAAACAAGGTGCCGTCCTAATGCAAAAAACCACGGGGCACACAGACCTCTGTGATGTAGTGCGTGCGCTACGCCCCCTGGACCCAGAGCCTGGTAGAACTCGCAATCACATGTTGATTTGGTTTATTTATGGCGCAATTTAACATCTAAGGTTATCAACGTCTCATCCAATTCAGGGCATGAAACGACCAACACATTTTGCTCAGAGGCTTCTTTTTCCTCATGTTTGAGGTTCTTTTACGTGCCGTAAATTTACGACACGGGACCCGCAGCTTTACTTCCGTTCCGAAGGAAGCTATACTTAGGATTTTTACACCCGAAAAAATCCATCGATCCTGGTCAGAATCGAACCCGCGGCCTTGGGTTTACGAGGCGAGTATGGTTACCGCTAGACCACCAGGACCGACTGACTGCAGTTTCAGTAAAGAATGAATGAATTGTGTTTAACGCCCGTTTTTGCTACAGAGGCAACACAGGCGATGGACACTGATGATACATGGGATGAAATGATGTGTTGGGAAAGGATGTATTTTTAAGGAAGGAATCGTTCCAGGCCTAAGTTTAGGGTACCTCCCCAGCATTTGCCATTTATGAGGACTGAGAAAAACCTGGAAAAAACCTCAGTCAGAGAGGACGGTCCTGGCGGTATTCGAACCCAGACCTCCCGCTCACGAGTCCATGTCATAACGACCTCGGCCACCCGTGGCGGTCAGTAAAATGATCAAAGTACACTTACCTCACATTAAAGTTTCCAATTATTGTTGCATTCAGGACTGAGTTGGCAATAAGTTAGCAAAAAGTTCGCAGAAAAAAGAGAGGGAAAGGGAGAGAGACCCTGTGGCTGCCATAGAGAAATATGGAGGAGAAACAGTGTTACCTCACATAAGATAACAACAAATTTTGTCCAACAATTGGGAATGTTATTTAAACTATCAATAGATTTTGAGCCTTTGAGGCTTTTACGACATGCCTATACTAGCAAAAACCTCTGGACACTACATCCACTGTTTTTGTCAGGAGAAGTGACTAGCACTATCCCTCAAACCCAAATACCTCTGGTCTACAATCAACCTACACCCCTCATCCAACCCTGTGGTTAAGCCCACACGTGGGTATGAACATAGAAACCGTACACATGCCGGTTACTAAGCCAGCCTGTCACATCAAGTCGGGAGTCGGGAGCCTTTGAAATTACTTGCCCTCTGCTTCAAGCATGGGACTTTGTACGTGCGCTGTCCCACCATAAGAGGATGTTCGTAACTTTGTCTGTCACACTTCTCAATTTTAATACAAATGTTTCATTTTTACCATAACCCTTACTGCATTTATGTGTTTTTCTTTTTAAAAAACACACTAACGGACTTCGCCCCTTTGCGTTAGAGTTATGAAGTTTCATTTTAATTAACAGACTATACAGCATCCAGAGTTGAGAAAATATTACCTGTCTTGTGGCAATATGATTGCCAGATAACCTCACACACGCTGTTTCTTCCTATACTTCTTTACATAATACGTAATGAATATTCCCCATTATTTAAAAATGTTAAGTACGAAAAAACAGTAAAAACACACAATCAAATTTATGCTGTTAAACTATATAAAAATGTTTTATGATTAATCGCGAATAAACAAAAAAATTTCAGAAACTCCGTCACTAACGATATAGCAGAATACTCGAGTGACAATGTACGGGCTTTTTCTTCTAGAGCAGGAGTTTCCTCTTTTATTACGACAGAAACAACTATTTTATAACAATTATGATCTACTTTAATACTATATAACATAAACATGTTGTTACACAGAAACCATGGCAGTTAAATAGGACTTTATACATGCTATACATAAAGAAAATATATTTGCTGTGTTGGGGAGGGGATAGTGCTAACGGAATTAAAATTCTATAATAACTAGAGTTTCTTAATCCTTGAAACTCTATAAAATTTGTTTCGCGGAACAAATATATTTAATTATGATACCGAAAAAAAGCAATGCATTAATAAGAACAATAGAACGCTACAACAGTCCAGCAACTGAGTGACACCTGAAATGCGAGCTCAAACATGACTGGTTGTACACTTTAAAAGACTCCAACAATCGGTGCAAATGTTGCTAAATTGTTATATTTTCGATCAGTCACTTAGCAGAATGTAGAATAGAACGGTTAAATTAGAAACGTGTTTTTATGTAATTGGTTTTTACTCGGGCTAAGAAATAATATAAATATTTCGCAAAGGGCTCGCGCGAGTATTTGCTATCCCATTCCAGCACACCCCTGGATAGGATTGCCAGATTGTCAAAGTGAAAAAATATGGCTATGGTTCAAAATAAAGCTTTAAAAATTACAATTGCTGTGTTTCAGAAAAAAAGATAAAATGGGGGAGGGAGGATGAAAGAAAGAAAAAACTTTCTTTTCCAGGAAGAAAAACTACAAAAATTGTCTCATTTCACTCATACTTATTTTAACATAGCTTTGTGTCATCCAAAAAGATGCAAAGTTATGGAAATTTGGGTTCTAGCAATTCCTCATTTAAATCATGATCTAATTGAAATTAAACATATATTTCACAATTTTTTGAAATTCTATTAATAATAATGATAATGAACATATGATTTATAATATTTCCACTGAAAACAATATTTCTAAATGTTACATCTTTGAACTGAATAGCTTTATGTAAAATTATAGTCAAGGAAAAGAAATCTTAAAGTGGTCAAGATTGCCTTCAATATTTTAACTATTCAATTGTAATAACGTTTTATTTTGATAAACTTCTGATATTTTGAAGCAGGTCTTTATCCTTCAAGCAAAATTCATAAAATTAAACTGAAAATAATGTCCTTGAAAAACTTTTTAACTGAATCCAATAATAACTTATATATTTCTGGAGTCTATTGTGACTTCATTCAACTGAAAAGACTCCCTATATTGGCATTATAACTAGGTGGAATATAAGCAAATTTTCTGATATTTAGAAATTCAGAATAGACTAATGCTGCATTACCACTGAAATAGTATATACATTTTTGTGGGGCAATGCTTTACTGAGCTCTGAATCACTTTTCTTTTATGTCAGAAAATGTTTCAAATTTGAAAGTCAATCATCAGAAGAGATCTCTCAAAACTGAAGCCTTTTCCCACCATTCTTTCCACACATTTCTTGATATCTGTCCACTGTCAAATTTGCTGTAGTTCCATCCACTGAAAAATATGAAATGGTTCAAATTTCTGAGCCCATTTCCTTAGGAATTGCAAACAGCTTCCAACACATACACTAATCTTTTTCTCAAAGCTAAACATTGCTACTGATTTCACTATTTTTAATAACACCCATCTCTTTTACTATGAAGAATTCTCTCTCTCTCTCTTTCTGTTATTGCAGTGAGGATTTATATTAATTCCATAATTTAATTCATTTTATTTTCCATGACTTGGGTTTTATTAATGAATATAAACATCTGAATGCAGAAGTTGAAATGTACATCCCAGTATCTTATGTGAAAAGAGTACAAAAGAGTGTATGATTAAAAAAGTAGAGAGTACAAAGTACAAAGTACCTTGAAAAAGAGTACTGCAGGAGAGTGTGACTTTTGCTTACCTCTTTCAATAGACCTAGAATACCTGAATAGCTAGAAAATAAAAAAATAAAAATTCATGGTATTCGGCAATAAGCAGCATACATACTAAATAATTGGTTACTATGATTTTAAAAAAAATTACTATGAAGCCATATACTGGAATTTTATGGTATTAGCACTATTTTTTCTTTGAAAGTACACATTAGCAAGGTATTGACAAAAATTTTTCCTTTCCCTCAAAAGCTCACTTATGATAAACAGGCAGGTAAAGAAATAAAACACATAATGTCACATTTTTCTCTTGTTTAATGGTAATTTTATCCACTATATTCTTCATTTTTTCACTGAGGCAACCATGTTTTTTGACATGATTGCTGCTCTTTACTTTTTATAAACACATTCTATTTTCCCAACATTTCATTAACAAGATACAGCAGAATAATTACATTTACATTAATTCTACTGTGCTTGTATATGCTTATATTCATTTTAATTTAGGCCCATTCAAAGCTATTCTAATCAATCACAACACTATCAAAAATTTTTAAAGACCACAGTTTTTTCAACACTGGAATATGTATACAGTAAAAATGGCAGCCAAAAGGGAAAAGGGGTGGGGGAAAAGAGAATCTGAGCACTGAAAACTTTGAATGATGCCCATAAACTATACATTAACATCCTGAGAATAAACATTCACTCCATAACACATTACATCCCCTTTGTTTTGTATAATTCATTGTTTTACACTATACTTAAAACAATAAAAGAATTAACTTCTTTTCATGAACATGCTGAATGCTAACAAATTAAGTTTACTTTTACCAACAAGTGAGATCGTTTATTTTAAAAAAGATCTTTAGCTTTCAAAACAGTCATTCATGCCTTTATTAATAGTTTTTATAATGCACATACTCCTTTACTCACATTCAATTATAAACAACGGTATATAACAAAAATATCATTAACCCATTTTGCAAATATATTTTTAACTTGTATGCCTTCTTTTATTTTATATTACAGTAATTTATATAATAATATATAGTTTAAGAACTCTTGCGCAGGATTTTATTTCAAACAGCAGCATATTTACACAACAATAATATTATAATCGTTGATTTTTTATTTTAAAAACACATTTTCTTTTACTAATGCTATTATCTACTGGATACTATAACATAATATGACACTTCAGAAATTTCCTTGTATGTTGTTTTGTGAGCACTTAATTTTTATATTACCTTTAATATAATTACACACCAGTTCATGGCACTTCTTACACAAGTCCTTGCTTTAAAAATAAAACTTAAGCACTAGAACTGAAACATATTAACTTTGTACAGGAGATATATATACCTACACATGCATAAGTAATGGATTTTAAAATTAAATTAGCTGGCTTTTCTGCTATAGGATGCCATAGTTCATCCAGGTTTTAACCTTATGTTTTAAAAAATTAAAAAAATAATTATATTTTTATTACCAGGTACATTGCAGTTCACCACCTACGTGGGTACTTAGGGAGAATCCTGTGCCTTATTGTAAATAAAAAATAATTATATCAAGTTGAAACAGTGATGATTAGGTATGCATAAAAATGAATAATTACCAGGGACAAAGTGGTAAATGGAACACATTAGCAATTCAAATATTCATAGACATCTAAAATCAAATTAATGCATATAAGTAACTGAGATGTACTATACCGATTATCATATTTATTCACATATTAGACCCTGCTGAGTTTTTCAGAGCAAAAAAAATTAAATGTTTACATTTTTCATATTAACCACACAAAATAATATGACTAACTAATAAATGTATTTTCGAAATCGGCACTTTACTTAAACACCTACTAAAGCAATGCTTCAATGCTGTAGCATGCCTTAAGCTTTATCAGGGCATGTTGAGCATAAAAAAGGCAAACCTTATATTTTATTTTTATAATCCTTTTTGCTTATTGAAAGATACTTTCGACTTAACTTTTTTATTGCTTCATGCCTCTTGCTGTTTATTATATTTTTAATACATTTTGAAAGGGTAAAATTGTAAATGTAAACCACAAATATGAAGAATATAGTTAAAGTAAACCAATGTTTTATGTTTACATTTATTTTGGTGCTTAAGCTACTAGTAATCAGGTTAACCTAAACACACTTGGTGTAATAGGGCTGACAATTGTGAATGACATGTCGTCACAACACCAACTTTCAATAATTAATAACATTACATCAATGTCATTGAGGCTTCAGCTTTATTTGAGTTCATGAGCGTGTACTATAGTACTTCAGCAATCTGGAACAAAACCAAAAAGGAATTAGCCTGAAGAATAATATCCCGCTATTTGTAAGATAATGCAATTTATTTGGACAGTTCTTTATCAATATGCAGCTGCCATTTTCTGCTCTTAGAAGACTGAAGACATATAGATCTACAATGAATTAGGATCGACTATATCATGTCATTTTGCTCAATGTACATTCTGATTTGCCCAACTAATAAATATCATCAACAAATCTATTAACAAACCAACTGTCATGAGGAACATTTTCCAATTACTTCCATTCCTAGTAAGAAGTTATCTAGACTGCTGCTGTTGTTGTTATTATTATTATTATTATTATTATTATTATTATTGCATTATAATTATTTGTTGGTTTCATTTTGTCAACAATTTAATTCTCTTTATGGAATGTATCTCAAAATCGAAATAAATTTTTGTTAGACCTTTTCAAATAGTGGTGATGATGGTGCTGGTGACGGCTGTTTAAGTGCTTCTGACACTTTAAAACAAGGAAAAATAATGAATTGTATTTTGCAGCAGCTAGTCTTTGATAGTATTGTTAATAAGAATGATGTCATGCAGGATGAACAAGCTACAGTGAAGAGTGGGTTCAATAATTCAAGTAGTAGCACAGGTTGACAGAAGCAGTGATTATTTAAATTAATAAAATTAGAAATGTTTTTGTTCTAAGGCTCTTGAATTCTTATAAAATATGACTGTTGCACTAAGTTCCTTGATATTAATGTAGGTTCATACTTCATGACTCCAAGCTGATGCATTGGATGACAATGTATAGTAACTGTTTTGATGATTGTGTATGAAATTATTTCCATAAAATATTATTATTATTATTATTATTATTATTATTATTATTATTATTATCATTATTAATACATTAAAGCTAAGTTTCCTTACAACTTAATGCTTGTAATGCCAGTATGCACAGAAAATAGTTTGCTTCAACAAAAAATATTCAGCTTAATATTTAGTTATTATTAATAAAGATGCACATTTCGTAGATATAAACTGCTGATAATTACCAATGCATATATTAATATGCTTTAACAAGTCTATAGAGCTTATTTTCATAAAAATTTAAATTAAGATTTAAATTGCTTTTTGTACTACTGTGTTAATGGCAAGTAATTCAATAGACTTGCATGTGGAGAGAGATACAATGCAGTCTATCCAATTTTTAATGAAAATAAATTTTCAGATATCAATCTGGACATTGCTAAGGGGAGAAAAATTATGTTACCTGGGATTAAACCCCAGATT
Source organism: Metallyticus violacea (assembly GCA_030762175.1). Classification (NCBI taxonomy): domain Eukaryota; kingdom Metazoa; phylum Arthropoda; class Insecta; order Mantodea; family Metallyticidae; genus Metallyticus; species Metallyticus violacea. The sequence goes on along the minus strand of CM060842.1, from coordinate 31,683,542 downwards.
GTATATTTTTAAGTAGGTGCCTTAACTGCCAAGTCACTAAAAAAATTTGGACATTGTTTCAATATGTAAAATTAGATTCCCAATGTACTCGAGCATCAAAATACCCCTACTATGTACTGTAAGCAGCAAAAAGAACTAAAAATAAATAAACATTAACAGAAAATGTCTTTGATTTGATTCATTGTGTCTAATAGAAAGTGTCTCATATTTTCTTACATAATTGATTTTTCTAAATTTAAAAAAGACTTACTTTCTCCAAAACAGGAAAATCCTCTTAAAAATACAAATTTGTGTTGAAAGGAACACAGTAATTTTAAAATACCATTTATAAACCAGTAAAAAACATGATTTGAAATTGTATAATTCTGCATTTGGGAAACAAAGAGTTTAGACAGGTTCATATTATGTATTCTGCCATATATGGTTTACATAATTAATGCATAATTTCAAATAAAGAGATTTTTGTGAAAATGTCATTTCTTTCATGAAAACCAAATATTTTGTGTGCATTATTTTGCTCTTTGCAACGTCATCAACTTATCATCAACAATTTTGGATGGAATTCCAATTTTCTTACATTGTCTGAAACATAAATCTTTCAATGTGGAAATTATGTGCTTCATAAATTGAATTTACATTACTCTCAATTTGTTAATGTTATCAATAAGTCATCACAGTAATGTATGCTTCTGTAAAACAAATTAGGTACTGCATAATGATGCAGAAATTCTCTTTCAGATGGATGGGAAATGAATGTTACTTGCAATTTTCATCAGTACACGTGGCCACAGAGATGAATCATTTTCATTTGATAAATAGCAATTTAAAATTCAGGAATGGTAATTTATGAGTACTTTCTCAAAAATTTTCCCATTTGATTTTGATTAAAATTGTGCATTATCTATGAAAGAAGCCACATATCATAAAATCTGCCATAAATGCAGTACAAGCTAACACAGCACTCTAAAATCAAGCTTGAACTTAAAAAAATACATTATGCTATTTTAAAAATACATAATGTGATAAGAATAGAAATATGTAAATGGGGGGGAAAAATACCAAAAATCTGCAATTTGTGATAACTTTGCACCTTGTTGTCCTGCCTATTCAAACAAACTTTTCATTAGTATTTCAGAAATTTATATTTAATTTATTAATTTTTTAATTTGAATGTTGATAATGTTTTAATTTGATCTCTTTGCCAGTTATTTAACTGTTCATCATTAGATAAAGCTCAAGAAAATTGAAGTAGATATAAATATGGAATTATTCAGCTGAAAAGTAACATTTTGTAAATATAAGTAATACTGCTAACAAAATAAAGCAGAAAAAGAAACTAATAGCCATTATTCATGAATGTTGCAATTTATTTGTAGCATAATGCTCAATAAAGCCAAAAATACGCACAATTATAAATATTTAGACTTTATTTATTTTATATTATAGTCATGGCAGTTTCTATGTAAATGAATTTTCATTATATTTGATTTTTCTTGAATTAAAAATTAGTTAGTTACTGCTGATGATTGTAAGAAAGGCATTTTTTACTATAAAGACTTTATTTATCAGGATTAGATGTTATACTTTTTTTTTTCTCCCTTTCTTCAGGCTAACAAATGGGATAACAAAATATGATTTTTAAGTTTTCATATGTAACTATAAGCAGAATATTCCGGAGTAATAAATATAGAGAACAATAGTAATGTTCCAGGTTTCTTTTATGTGGGCTGTTTGTTCCTCAAACTAGTTTGCAAGTTCCATTCTTCTTGTGACATTAAAACACTTACATAAACATTTGCATATTACTATCTGACATAAATCCAAGGTTTAGAATTGCAGCAACCAACACTTTTTGTGATGTTTCCTTTTAGGCTTGGAATAAATGTATAAATAAATACTTCGTATTGAAAAGGTCATATTCTTATGTTCCTGAGATAGTCTTGTTCCTTATAAAAATCTGGCATTATCATTTAACATCTGCCAAATGTTTCATTTCTCATTACTGCAATGTAAACACATTACTTTGCAATAGTATGTGATGTACAAAATAGTAATTAAATTTTCTGTTGCCTACACCTTTTAGAATTCTAAAAAATGTATTGATCTGTTGTTGGTAATACTTGAAATTCTGACTTTGTAATTTGTCCATTAAAAATTGGGCTTAAAAGACATTAACCAAAAATGACATGAGAAATTTAATTTTTTGTCAACAGGTCTGACTTATGCTCATCATTATCATTATGCTAAAATGTGAATTTATAAGAAATAATGTGTGCTTTTAATGAATAGTATTATTTAAAAATTAAAGCAGCTGTAGCTCAGTAAACTGTGAAATATATTTTAGTAAATCATGTAATATGTAGATCAAATTTGTAGCCGGAATTAAAGGCCGTCTTTGATTAAATTAACATTTTTATAATTAAGGCTAGTAATAATTAACATAAATATGATCTGATACATGTATGTAGTTTGTAGTCATTAGACAGCACCTTGCTAAACAGTAATAAAGGTCCATTGTGTATTTATGTGAATGGAAAACGGTCCGGGTCGTTAAGCTTGGAAATGGTAAAAGTTTTGACCTTGGGGAAAAGGGTTATGTCCTGAAAAGAGGCAATTCTCTTTTCAGAGGGTTTAAAGAAAACCATTTACCGAGACGCAGACAAAAGCAGAGAAACATATTCTTTCAATAACTAAGGGTAAAGGCACTAATGACTTTACGGGTGGATTTCTTTCGAAGAAGGAACAAATGTCAATCTCAGATGACAGCTCAAGTTTATATCCCCTCATGACAATAACATTCAAACGTCGACAGATTTTGACATGACTTTGCAAAACAAATAGATGTTCCTTATTTATGGCCGAGGTTTCATTGTGAGCAAATTTGAAAGGACAGAAAAGTGAAAGGATATGTCGGATTATAAAAATTTCCCAACATTTAGGGCAGGAATGTCCGTTCTTAGAAATATTATAACGTGAGAGGTATTTCCAGAAATTGGTCCCACACAACCAATAGAAATCGTACAAAATTGAACGAATCGGAGCGAGCATGCATAATTACAGATACTAAGGAACGACCAATAACGCAGAGAGAATCGAACTGAGCTCCATAAATTTCGCGGATTTAATTTTCACGATGGGAGGTTCCTAATAAACAATAAACTTTACATCTGATATATAATGTAAGGGACACAGAACAGGAGGGACTTGGAGAGAGACTTGGAGAGAGAGAGCAGCAGGACTTCAACAGCAGTGAGACTGAAGAGATAGAGCAGCTGGACTTCGAGAGCAGTGAAAAGTTAGCGGTCCGGGATTCGAGGCTAAGAGCTAAAGGTTGGATAGTCGGAGAACGGAACTGTAAGAGTCAATTTAAATAAGCGAACAAAAGAATAGACAATCAAAATCAAAGTGAGCAAAGTCGGTAGGAGAAGAAGTCAGTTCAACACATTTCCAAGCTTACGCGGACCATCCAGTATTCTGTTAAGTGTAAATAAATGACGTCAGATAAGAACTCCAGTGTTTCCGTGTAACTTTCTAGATTTCCTTCCCTTCCCTCTGACTCACACGAGTCACAAAATTCCAGAGTTCCCTGAGGTAAAGGTTCCTGATCCCGACACAAGGGGCATCCAGCCCAGAACTCAAAGAAACACAATTAATCCACGACTCCTCTTCCCGCGAGCGGACTGCTACCAGCTTACAATCTATAAAACGGCCCCAAAAATGGCGCACACAACGTGGGTCTTCTAAGACTGGAAATAGGGCAAGGAAATAATCACGGAAGAAGCGGACGACACTGGACAGCAGCGGACGACACTGGACAGCAGCGGACGACGCCAGAGCGGTACCAGCAGTAAGTGTAACTTACTGAGTCAGCACAGCAGACTGCAGACGCGGACGACGCCAGAGCGGTACCAGCAGTAAGTGTAACTTACTGAGTCAGCACAGCAGACTGCAGACGCGGACGACGCCAGAGCGGTACCAGCAGTAAGTGTAACTTACCGAGTCAGCACAGCAAACTGCAGACGCGGACGACACCGGAGAGGATCCTGCTGTGAGCGTAAAGCTTACAACCGCTGCCGAACACCAAGAAGAGGATCATCAGACAACAAGGAACAGGAACCGCAACAGCAGCAAACACAGAATAGAGAAGGTACAGACAAAAATTGAACTTTTTTGTAGAAACTGTGTAGCATAAATAGGAAAGAATATAAAATTACATGTTATTGAGAAGTAGGAAGATTAACATGGCAGATCAGGGCAGAATAACGAACGAAGTAACAACAGTAGGAGTAGATAGTAGGCAAATAGGGGAAAATAGTAAGACAAATACAAACCAAAATAAAGAATTAGAAGACAGTAATCAATCAGATAAGAGTAATAGGGATGACAAAATATTAGAAATGATCAGTCAAATGAAACTACAAATAGAGAATTCACAGGGAGAGTTAAAAATAGATTTGCAAAATGCACAAAAGGAGTTCCAAAGTAGGTTGGATTCTAGACTAGAGAAAATTGAGAATTCACAGGGAGAGTTAAAAATAGATTCGCAAAATGCACACAAGGACTTTCAGAGTAAATTAAATTCTAGGTTAGAGAAGATGGAGGAATCACAGATAGAAAGAATTAACAAGATTTTGGATACCAGGTTTGCTCAAATAGAAAATTCTCAGATAGAATTTAGTATTAGGGTCAGTAGCGCTCTAGAAAATAGATTAGAACAAATAGAAAAAGCTCAGGAAGAATTTGGAAACAAAATAAGTGATTCGCAAACAAGTTTTCAGAGTAGGCTTGAGAAGGTAGAAAAATCTGTGTGCAGTAACATAGAAAATAAGTTTCAAGAAACTCTTAAAATTCAGACAAATTTTTCGAAACGGTTGCAAGAAAATAATGAGAATTGGGAGAAAGAAGTAGGAGAGAGAAATAAAGACTTTAAGGAAGTCAGAGAGAACATGAATAAAATAGATGATAAAATAATTGAAATTGAAAAAGTAGGGCAAGAGCTGAGAACAGCTGTTAGCAGTAAATATTCAGGGTTGGAGGAGCGAATGAACCAAGAGCTCAGATCAGTAAAATTGATTGTCCAATCATTAGACCAAAATCAAAGCCAACTATCGAAAAAAATGTCTGAATTGATAGAGAATAGACATAATGGTACTGTAGAGAATACTGATGGTAGTAATGTTAGTAGTGGAACATCAGAATCTCAGCCAGGCGACACATTTGTGACAGAGGTAAGCGAATCTCAGTCCAACGCCTCGGCTGGATTACCTATAAATGTAAATGTGAGTGCTCAGGTTACTGGTTCACCAAGAAGTTCTTGTATTTCTGACAAAAATATGTGTATTAGATCCGGGAATAATTCATGCATGCCCAACATGAGTTGCAGTTCGTGGCCTAGCCAACTAATAAATGAAATAACACCCCCGGAGTTCTACGAGGAACGAAACGATAATGCAAGGATTTTTGTCTCAGATTTAGAAGATTATTTTCGTTTAAAAGGAGTACCGGAAGAGATGAAAATTATTTTCGTTAGAAGAAGTTTAAAGGGTCAGGCTGCAAATTGGTACAGGCTTACGTTATCAGATTGCACTTCTTTTAAAGATTTCAAATTTTTATTCTTATCACGATATTGGAGTTCGACACACCAGAACGCCATTCGTTTAGACATATCAAATGGGAAATATGACCCCAGAACCGGCATAAGTATGGTAGACTATTTCTTGGCCATAGGTAAAAAGAGCAGGCTTTTAGATCCACCACTAACTGATAGAGAATTAATGACATTGGTATCTGGACATTTTCCTGAACACATCAGAAATCACCTGATTGTGGCCAAGCCCACAACGTGTTCAGAAATGATTGAGCTGTTAACTGCCTTTGACCTCCAAAGGAATGACTACCATGGAAGTAGAAGGGAAGAAAATCGATATGACAATTACAGAAATGACTTCCGTCCAGCTAGATATTCTTCTCACGGGAACGGGGCAAGGTCCAACAGATTAAGAAATAATGGAGGGAATCAAAATTTCCGACGACCTCAAATTAACGCACTTGAGACAATTCCTGGAGGACGGATGCCGATGGAATACTCGAGCAGAACACTGCCATATCAAAGCTATAGAAATCAAGACGAACCACCAAGAAGATGGAGTAGAAATATTAGGACCTGGCGTCAACAAACTCCATGGTACGGAAGGAATAACCAAAATCAATGGAGGAACCCAGAAGACCGGAGATCGAGAACTGTGGATACTAATGAATATGTGAGGTCGAGGTCACCAAACGATCAGAACGAAAATGGAAGAAGTATGGGTAACCAAACCGTCGAACGAGATCAGGGAAACTTACCAGTCAGTCCACAGAGACCCATGTAGGATTGGAACGAACTTCTAACTTACCGGAAGACATGCTGGTGGGACAGAGAACGGGTCACACTAATTTATTAACAAAGGAAAACGAAACTTCAACAAGTCAAAATTCAAAGGAGGAACATGTAGAAACACCTAAAATTAATATACAGATCGGGAATATTCATACACTTGCTTTACTTGACTCGGGAGCCACTAACACAGTATGCAGCTCTACTTTCTACGAAAAACTTATCATGAACAAAGTAAAGATGATGTGTCTGCCAATTTGTGGTGTTTATTGCTCTGTTGCAGTAGGCAAACGTAAGGAGAGGGTAAATTATCAAGCTATGGTAAACATCCAGTTACTAGGTCGTGTTTTCGAGGTGATGTTTCTTGTTGTTCCAAGATTAACTACAGAAGTCATCATAGGATGCGATACATTATACAGTTGGAAGGCCATTCTTAATTTTGAACAAAGGATTCTAGCGATACGAAACTCAGAGGAGCTAATCTCAGCGAAATTTCACGAAGAGAGAGATCAAAACGAAATTATAATGTCACATGATGAGCAAGAAGTGGTAGATGAGATCTTTTTCGTGGAAAGAATAGATATTGGTATCGCAAATGCTGTGATTAAAATAGATGAAGAGAACCAATCGTTCACAGTTGATTATAAAAACCTGTGTAGCCATCCGATGATTTTTTGTAATGATTGCAAGGACAGTATGAACGGAGCCAGCGTAGCAACTCGGAGAAAGGAGGAAGGAAATCTTAATAGCTTGAGATTAGGCAGTCAGGGCGAAACAATGAAAGTTTTGGAAGCAAAAGTTAGAGAGGCATACAGGGTGAATACAGCGCAGAGAAGGCGATAATAAAGAGGCTAGTAAAGAATTACAAATTTTGTTTAGACAATGTGAAATTAATGTTTCTTCTTTTAAGCTTGTTAAGTCATAATGTTCATTTAGATCAGAGTAATAATTGGTTAACCCGGAACTGAGCACCTGCATGTTAGTCTGTAAGAATAAGATATATGTATATTATTGTATATAGGTTTTCCTAGAAAATTCATTGCAGTATAATGGCAGATAGTGACAAATATAAAGTGCAGTGCTAAAAAATAATTATAGTGGTAAATATGAAGTGTTAAAATAGATAGGAAGTGTCGTGAAACCAGAAAAATAACTGAAGTGCAAAGTAATAAAACCTGAATAAAAGTGCATAGATACATGTATAAATACAGAAAGTGTAATAACTTGAATGAATCAACAGTGTGTGTATAGGCAAACATAATTTAGCAAATATAAAGGACAATGATGCAAATATTAGGTAAAATATTGATGAAGAATCGCGTTTCTATGAAAGACTAAATTACAACAACAAAGCCAATTATGTAAGAATATAATTTAGAAGGCTCAGAAGGCCAGAATTTGTATTAGGAAACCACAATGACATTTGGATGTGTCTATATGACTAGCATAGAGCCTAAAAAGATCAAGAGTATATAAGATAAGTAATAAGGTTTAGTTTCTCACGGGAACAACATATTAAAATTTATATGTCCTCCGACATATAAACCTTAATATGGGGGCATGTTGTAGCCGGAATTAAAGGCCGTCTTTGATTAAATTAACATTATTATAATTAAGGCTAGTAATAATTAACATAAATATGATCTGATACATGTATGTAGTTTGTAGTCATTAGACAGCACCTTGCTAAACAGTAATAAAGGTCCATTGTGTATTTATGTGAATGGAAAACGGTCCGGGTCGTTAAGCTTGGAAATGGTAAAAGTTTTGACCTTGGGGAAAAGGGTTATGTCCTGAAAAGAGGCAATTCTCTTTTCAGAGGGTTTAAAGAAAACCATTTACCGAGACGCAGACAAAAGCAGAGAAACATATTCTTTCAATAACTAAGGGTAAAGGCACTAATGACTTTACGGGTGGATTTCTTTCGAAGAAGGAACAAATGTCAATCTCAGATGACAGCTCAAGTTTATATCCCCTCATGACAATAACATTCAAACGTCGACAGATTTTGACATGACTTTGCAAAACAAATAGATGTTCCTTATTTATGGCCGAGGTTTCATTGTGAGCAAATTTGAAAGGACAGAAAAGTGAAAGGATATGTCGGATTATAAAAATTTCCCAACATTTAGGGCAGGAATGTCCGTTCTTAGAAATATTATAACGTGAGAGGTATTTCCAGAAATTGGTCCCACACAACCAATAGAAATCGTACAAAATTGAACGAATCGGAGCGAGCATGCATAATTACAGATACTAAGGAACGACCAATAACGCAGAGAGAATCGAACTGAGCTCCATAAATTTCGCGGATTTAATTTTCACGATGGGAGGTTCCTAATAAACAATAAACTTTACATCTGATATATAATGTAAGGGACACAGAACAGGAGGGACTTGGAGAGAGACTTGGAGAGAGAGAGCAGCAGGACTTCAACAGCAGTGAGACTGAAGAGATAGAGCAGCTGGACTTCGAGAGCAGTGAAAAGTTAGCGGTCCGGGATTCGAGGCTAAGAGCTAAAGGTTGGATAGTCGGAGAACGGAACTGTAAGAGTCAATTTAAATAAGCGAACAAAAGAATAGACAATCAAAATCAAAGTGAGCAAAGTCGGTAGGAGAAGAAGTCAGTTCAACACATTTCCAAGCTTACGCGGACCATCCAGTATTCTGTTAAGTGTAAATAAATGACGTCAGATAAGAACTCCAGTGTTTCCGTGTAACTTTCTAGATTTCCTTCCCTTCCCTCTGACTCACACGAGTCACAAAATTCCAGAGTTCCCTGAGGTAAAGGTTCCTGATCCCGACACAAGGGGCATCCAGCCCAGAACTCAAAGAAACACAATTAATCCACGACTCCTCTTCCCGCGAGCGGACTGCTACCAGCTTACAATCTATAAAACGGCCCCAAATTACAAAATCTCATCAAAGAAATTTACCAGAAAAATATTCTATCAAGGATATCATAATTTTGGAAAATTGTGCAAAGCAAGTTTTGTTGCACTATTAACATGCTGTTAAGGTTTTAGAATAAATGCCCAAATTTGTAGTAAAACTGTATGTTTGCCTTTATTTTATTGTCTTAGATTTCTTATTAACTGTACCTGCACTGGAGGGAAGAGGGGGGAATAAAATAAATAATAAAATAAAAAGGAAATAAAAGGAATAAAATTATATTAGTAAATAAGCAAAATTGTTGTATACTTTGGAATGATTTGTTTGACTCTATGTTTATCATAAGATTTCAAATTATTTGAAAAGCCCATAAAATTTAAATTAATTTGTAAATACTTTTAATTATGCATAATTACCATATTTCTGTGTGTTTTATTCACTATATTACACATTCAATTAATCTTTTTACTTTCAAGTTAATTTGATTTTGTTTTAAAATAATTTTACTCATATATTTTTGCATATATTTGATGGTTATATTTAATTGCATTATTATATAATATTCAATAGTCTCATAACCTCAAATTGTAAGCTGCATTGTATGAATTTAAGATGGTCAAGTCAGGCCTTTTGATCTTATTTCTACTTGTATAAATAAAAAAAAATAAAATTAAGAAACTATGAGAAATTACTTTTACTTTTTCTCCAATACAAACAAAAGTTAGGGTTTATGCTCTGAAAGTAGTTTAGAAGAATGCAAAGTTGCGAATTTTGTTTATAATTTCCCTAAGAAGTTAAAAAAATATCTGCTGCTGTTTATATGTAGTTTTGGTTGTGATGAAGTTCTTGGCATGAAGAATGCTGTTTTTAGATTATCAGGGTTACTCCAGAAATATATCTTTCAATTCTTGGTCTAGAAAATGAACTATCCTGCTTTAATAAGGATGGCAGAGCATCAATAATTTAGCAGTTACTTACTCTCATTCCCTATTCCAATTTTTATATATTATGACGATAGTAAGACTAGAAAAGATGGTTAATCTTCTACAGTGGCATTACAATGCAAGACTCTGCACTGCTATCTTGACAGAGGCATGCCAAAAATTGTTTGGGTGTTCCTACTACATCTCTTTACAGGTTTGGTTGTGCTCTATTAGATTTTCCTGACTTTCATCGTTTAGTCCAATGATTGATGGGGCTTTGATGGAAGTTCTCTAGCATGGATGCTGCCAAGCTGTCATTGACATTGACAGCAACTGATGGTATTCAGTTATTGAGAAAGGAGCATAGAACTAACCACATTTTGGTAATAAAAGTATTTTCAAAGCAATATAATATTGAGTCATTTTATTTTGTGACACCATAAATGAATCAATGTTAAAAAAAATCAGAAAGAAGAATCAAAAAGTGAAAGTTACAATGGTATATCAAGAAAGAAAGAATGTCCTTTGAAGGGAACATTTCTTTATGTAGAGTCCATTCTGTGTAATATCATAATTTCAAAAATCGCTATTACTTTAAATACTTCAAAATTAAAATTACTTTAAAAGAGAAAAAAACATGTTGATGAATAAAAAATGAAATTAAATTTAAATATGTACAAAATTGTTTTACTTCAATACCTCTGATTACTTGCTGTATTTGAAGTGGAAACTGGAAATGTTTATTTTTTAGCAAAAAAAAAAAAAAAAAAAAAAAAAAAAAAAAAAAAAAAAACCATAAAAAAATGAATGCTAGAAGCTGTTGCCAATAATGTGGTTAATTAGAAGTGCATATAAAAGATGTGAACCAATGAAACACCCACTGAATGCAAATAAAAAAACAGTATAACCTAATTTAAACACTTTGGGATTTATTATAAACCTGCATATAGCAGCTATCTTCGTGTACTATATATAACCTATGATTTTATAATATCATATAGATCATTATCCTACCTTCAAATAGAAGGTGGCTTGTGGAACACAATTAAAATCAATAATCTATTAACAAAAAGTTATTTTTTTTGGGGAAAATGTCCAAACATGTCTGCTATAATATTTTTAAATGATTATTTGTAAGAAAGGTCACCATGCAATGTATGATATAATAGATTGCATTTTTAAATGGCATTATATTCTTTTTTCATTTTATCTACAACAAAATATTTTCCTCTAGCATTTAATTTGTTTAACAGAAGAATATTGAGATTCTGATGATGATAAAGCATGCAGACAGAAAACATATACAACAGTAATTTATACAAAAATATACAAAAGGAGGTTGTACTGCATCTGTATATGGGAAATCTTTTCAACACCTAATTAATTATAAATGCAATCAAAACTTAAGTTTAATTATAAAATATTTACCCTACGAATAAAAGCTTGAACATTTTGTTAAACTTAATCCTAAAGTACCGAAAGTTGAAGTAATTTATTTAAACCACAATTGAAATATGTGATATTTTTGTTCAGAAATGAAATAAATATTGAAAAATGCCAAATTTATTTATTCATAGCATCCTAACTCTCACAGTAATGACCATAAAAAGAACTTCTCCTCAAAATAAAAGAGTTTATGTATCATAGCATTTTCTCAAAAAAAAAAAAAAAAAAAAAAAAAACATACAAAAAAAACCTCTTATAATTTCAATTGAAATCATGTGTTACTTCTTAAAAGCTGCATAACTACAAAAAAAATAGTTTTTGGTGCACAGGATTCTATATTTCATGCTATATCTCATGTTATAAAGAAATATAATCAACTTTCCGTATATTTGATAATTTAAGTCAGCTAACTTAAGTTTATAATCACATTAACTTATTATAATGGACGTAGTGACTAATTGCTGCTTGACTCTGTTATGAAACCAAACAGGAGGAAACACATTTATTGGCTATACATCAATGCTAGGCTTTTAACCCTGAAGCTGCACTTCAGTTCATGGTCCATGCTGATGTCTTACCGAACTATTGAGCATCTCTGAAAATGATAAATAATGACTACAACAACAACAATAAATGAAGTACGGTGTGCGAAGCTTGCCCGAGATCAACACTTAATATCTTGCTGCCAGTTTAGTTACATGTTAGCTTTTTTTTTCTTCTTCAAAAATAAAATCACCACACATTCTAATGTTTGTTTACTTATTAGTGCATTTAAGTCCTTGCTTAATTCTTGGAGATGTGATGATGACATGCCCCTTGCTGCTGTAATTGGCCGAGTTGATGCAACTGTGCACTTTAAGATCCTCCATCATGAACTGCAATCTGCAACAGTGTAGCAGTGATAAGGAACAACATTGCTTAATGCATATAAACATGTTTTTAAATTATATACATTACTACTATTTAAAAACGTTAATGATATAATTTGATCATAAAGCAGATCTGTCTGTTTAGTTTTTTGGTTGCCAGAGTAACACATTTTCTTAGTACTCTTCCTTTCCTATCCCCACTTTCAATTAATAAAATATTTCAAATGTCCCTTACTTTAAATTCCAACGGTTGCATGAGGTCACTTTCCCCATCACTTTCTTTCCTACTTGTCCAATGGCAGTTAGACCTTTTCTTTTTAGGCTCATCAACTGTTTTCATTTATGGTAATGGGAAAGTGGATTGCCAGCATCCGTTTTGGTTTTTCGACGCCATGGACGTCGAAATCTATCTTTAAAATTCTTTCAAAATTCTTCAAAGGTAACTCTTGAATTTTTAAATTTTCTTTTGGTATATTTGGTAAATTTTGACTTTCAGTGGCACAGATAATCAATGTTGTTCATTGTTTTGGCTACAAATTAAGTAATTACTTGTTTGAGGTTGAAATTATTATTTGTGTTTGTTGGAGATTTTTACACTTTTAACGTGAGGGCAAGTGATAGTTGAATGTGGCACACTTCAAGAATAATGTTGTGTTAAGTCAATGATCACAGTGATATGTATCTTATTTACCTTTATGCTAGACATTGCCATAATAACTGATTATCGTGTGTAAATAGGATATCCCTGTACGCTTGATTTAAAAAAAATTGCTGGAGTCAATGGTCTGAGATGTATGATTCACGTTTATTTTAGATGTTACTTGTTTATTGCTTTATTAATTGTATTTGGTTTTGCATTTGCTTGACTTTAATATTGTTACGCCCTCGTAAGTACTGTGATTGTGCCTTAATCTCTGTTGAAACAAACTTGTGAAGCTGAGGGAAAAAATGTTGATTCTATTATACATTAATTTCTGTAAAATTCTTACAAAATTAGAGAATTTTGATCATTATAAGCGTAGATATGTTTATAATAAATAAAATTTTGAAATGTATCTTTTAATTCTTTTCCTGTTCTCTCGCATCTTCCTTTCACTTTGTAAAGAAGTTTCTTGGGCCATTTTTTTAATAGTGTTTAACGCACGTTTTTACTACCGATGAAATGATAAATTGGGAAAGTATTTTTTTTAAAGGAAGGAAACGTTCCAGCCTAAGTTTAGGGTACCTCACCGGCATTTGCCATTTATGAGGACTGAGGGAAACCTGGAAAAAACCTCAGTCAGGAAGGACGGTCCTGGTGGGAATCGAACTCCAAATCTCCCGCTCACGAGACCGCGCCTTAACGACCTCGGCTAACCGTGGCGGTGTCCTAGGTCATTCTTCTGGGCCCCAATTCATGCATGTTTTCCATTTAAAAAGTTTTAGAATACTCAGTGATACAGAACATTGGCGAAGGGATGCTACAAATAGAAATTTAATCACTGTCGCAAAAGCGATCTCCTTCTCAAAAGGTGAATAGTGGCTTTGTAATTGCTTATAATTTTCATACTCTTGTTTTAATAATTCTTTGTACTCCTTTAATTCTTTAAAAAGTAGAAAATGTTTAATAAACACATACAAATGTGAAGTGACTTTCAGCATCCCCAGATAAAATAAATAATACATTTTTATTATATTAAAAACTGCAGTATTACAAGCAAAAAATAAATGTCTTGTTGATTTACACATTAGTGTTCAAGTAATTTTCAGAAAATAAAATATATACACACAAGTACTTCTCAGTTGAGGAAAGTTTCAATAAATTTATTAGCATAATATTTAAACATCAAAATATTTTATACCGACATCGTATTACAGTTTATTTGCAATACCAGTAATTTCAAAATTGTGTTACCTTACAACAATATAGGAACTCAAAATATCTGCAACAATGAAAGGAAAAGGAAAGAAAAATAGAAATTTCATGGCACAAGTCAGGTGTACCACCACTGTAGAAGTGCTTCAACTAACAAGCGAATACAAATCATTACCATTATCATTTAAAAAAACACAGTTAATCACTAGCAGCCCCTTCACCACAAGAATCAGTCAATTAGTTCGTGATCGTAACTATTTTGTTCATATCTGGATTATCATTGCAGAGTCCTGTTCCACAAAAGTATGGTCTAATGCATTACAAGTGCACGGACTGGTAACTTGTAATTATTACTAAAAGTCTGTTCCACAAAGATTTCTGCTACACTTGTATTTTACTACCCCATGCTTACAAATGTACAAGTGATGTTTCGTGGTTCTGTTGCACAGAAGTATTAGCATTAGTCGGGCACTGGTAGTTTATATAAGTGTAGGAACATTGGTAACTTCAAATACTAGCACAAATTTATTATCTTTTTAATAATTTTGGGAGCCAATGGTGCTAAGTATCGGCGAAAACGACGATAATGAGTAGGAATATGAATATCTGTGTATAATGATAAAGTTAGGTTACGTGCAAATAAAAGTACAGCTTATGACTTATGATATTGGTGTTTCCTGTTCCAAATGTATATTTCAGACCAGCATGTTAGTTAATGTATTTTTAAGGTTCTTGCTACATGCCACGAAAATTATTTCATTTCATTCTCTTTTAGAATAATTTCTTTTGGCACAATTTTTTTTTTTTTTTTTTTTTTTTTTTTTTTTTTTTTTTTGCTTATGCGAACGTGATTATCAAGCAAAGCAATATAAACAAATAAATATAAAGAATCAGACCAATAAAATGACCCGAGAGCAATCGGGAAGCGCAAATTCTTCTGTCATCTCTCGATGGCTGAAATTGGTGCTACTAAATGTAGCCTTATAGGACCGTCGTCTCAAAATGGATTATTACGCTTGAATACCGATAAATGCATAATAAAGTATTTAGAGTATTATTATGACTGTGAAAAAAACCAAGACCTAATTTGCTGAAATGACAACGATCCGTCCATACATTAAAAATCCTCGAGTGGACATAACTTAATTCAAGGTATGGCAACGTATGGCAAACAGCTGTTCATTGTCTTGCTTTTATATGACGTCCGCATGACGTCATTGGTAACTTTTTACTAATACTTTACCAGTGTAGCATTTATTTCATGGAACAGAAAGTTACAAGACGATACTTTACAAGAACCTGTACTAATACACTTGTATGCATTGCACCATATTTTAGGGAAGCAGGGCACAGAAGTTAGCGACATTATGCTATTAATCAGCCATGTTGAAACCTTCTCTGGGACTTCTATAAAGTAATCCCACTTTAAAAAGCTGCCTGTTGTAGCTATATAGAATACATACTCGTTCTCGAGGTACTCAAAATGGCTGGATATTTTCCAGACAAACCTTGTATTCCGTGTTTCCTTGTCTTGCGCGAGAATGATTATTTCAAAATGCTTTGCCTGTATATGCAATATTTGTATAGCATGCTTCAAGGAGGATTTCGACAGACTTTCGGGATAAGTTAAGAGTAGAGAGAGGGACAGAACAGAGTAAACAAACTTGAAAGCTGCCCACAATTACTCAGAATGGGAGAAAACGTGGATAAATCATTTGGAAGAATTCTAAGCACTGAAGTATACAGACACAGTTTTCAGTGGTTTACAAACTCCGCCTCCCTTGTTTATCACCTCTCCTCTCTATCTTACTTACAGTTTCTTAGCCCAGCATAGGACAGAAAATGTTCCAGGTTTTTACATCTATTTCTGTTAACTGAGATAGTTATAGTCACAAATATTTGGAACAAAACTAGTTTTTAAAATAGTTATCAACTTTGAATGCATTAAGTGGTCTAAAGATACATTAATTTTTCTTTTAATAACTCACCATGGAGAGTATGGCGAGGCTGTCCAGTGAAACACCGCTCTGGTTATGCTTGCGGTCATTCGAGGTGCCGCGAAATTCCCCAGAGCCTGCAACCAAAAACACCAACGTCAAATTCAGAGCGACAGATTTCAAATTTCTATTCAACAGCAACTAGGTGGTGAGCATATAAACCTTTTAGAGAACAACAGTAAAAAAGTATAACTTATTAAAAGTGTAATAAGAGGTGATGCAGATTAAAATTTGATAATATAAACTTTTAAAGAATGCAGTTGCACCCTTAACATAGAACATCCAAAACGTAATCGGTACTAATACATATGTATACAGAAATGAAAATAAAGAAAAAGTACAACATTTAAAGGCTTCTAACTGAGAAAGTATTTAATTATCACAAAACATAATTAATTCATTATAATAATAGGAAAAACATATTTTGTTATAGTAGTAGTAGTAATAATAATAATAATAATAATAATAATAGTAGTAGTAGTAGTAGTAGTAGTAGTAGTAATAGTAGTAGTAATAGTGGTAGTAGTAGTAGTAGTAGTAGTAGTAGTAATAGTAGTAGTAGTAGTAGTAGTAGTGGTAGTAGTAGTAGTAGTAGTAGTAATAGTAATAGTAGTAGTAATAGTAATAGTAGTAGTAGTAGTAGTAATAGTAGTAGTAGTAATAGTGGTAGTAGTGGTAGTAGTAGTAGTAGTAGTAGTAATAGTAATAGTAGTAGTAGTAATAGTAATAGTAGTAATAGTAGTAGTAGTAGTAATAGTGATAGTAGTAGTAGTAGTAATAGTAGTAGTAATAATAATAATAATAATAGTAGTACTAGTAGTAGTAGTAATAGTAGTAGTAGTAATAATAATAATAATAATAGTAGTACTCGTAGTAGTAGTAATAGTAGTAGTAGTAGTAATAGTAGTAGTAGTAGTAATAGTAGTAGTAGTAATAGTAGTAGTATTAATAGTAGT
Organism: Metallyticus violacea; assembly: GCA_030762175.1. NCBI lineage: Eukaryota > Metazoa > Arthropoda > Insecta > Mantodea > Metallyticidae > Metallyticus > Metallyticus violacea. The sequence goes on along the minus strand of CM060842.1, from coordinate 31,666,228 downwards.
AATAGAGTAGTAATAGTAGTAGTAATAGTAGTAGTAATAGTAGTAGTAATAGTAGTAGTAATAGTAGTAGTAGTAATAGTAGTAGTAATAGTAGTAGTAGTAATAATAGTTGTAGTAATAGTAGTAGTAATAGTAGTAGTAGTAATAGTTGTAGTAATAGTAGTAGTAATAGTAGTAGTAGTAGTAATAGTAGTAGTAGTAATAGTAGTAGTAATAGTAGTAGTAGTAATAGTAATAGTAATAGTAATAGTAGTAATAGTAGTAGTAATAGTAGTAGTAGTAATAGTAGTAATAGTAGTAGTAGTAGTAATAGTAGTAGTAATAGTAGTAGTAATAGTAATAGTAGTAATAGTAGTAATAGTAGTAGTAATAGTAGTAATAGTAGTAGTAATAGTAGTAGTAGTAATAGTAGTAGTAATAGTAGTAGTAGTGTATTTATTTACAAAATATATTTGTTATAAATCTAACTCATCCATGCCGCACGGGTCCTGGGGCCATACGTCCTTTCCGAATACACTAGGAAATACATCGAATTGTACAAGCCAACATTTAACTATTAAGAGATAAACGGTATATATAATAAATAAAATAAAATATATAATTTTTTCCAAATACATAAATGAGCACAAAAGAAAACAGCACAACAGTAAATAATATGCTCCCGCCCATATATGAGGTATAAATAATTAAAAAAAATATTGCGACTTATGTTCCCCTTGCCCCCTTCCCTGTATCTGCCTCTTCCGACAAGTTGTCTCACTTTATTTAAAAATTTACCTCCTCCTTCTTCTTCCTTTCTATCTGCCAGCGTTGCCACTGCTCTATTCCCCCGGTAGATATCTTTTTCTCCATTCTTCTGTTCCCCTGCAGTAAGTCAGCATATGTTCCCTAGATTCTTTCTCCGCACATATAGGGCACTCTGTTTAGTCATCCGCCACGCGCCTAACTTAAATCAAGCAAACCCCTGATTGCAGAGTTTGGTCTCTGTTTGGATCTAATGCTTCATCCTTCATTCAAGTTTCAGCTCCGATGTATCTGCAGCGAAAGCATATTTTCTAAATTAATAGACTTTCATGTTTGCTTTACATTTTATTTCCATTTTATGGAGTGTAAAATAAGAGAATATAAAATATAATTTCCTCATAATGCAGTAAATATTTACAATTACTGGTTATTGTAAATTTGCATAAGGCGTGTTGTTCTTGCATGACAACGCGCATTCTCATAATGTAAACAAGACACATGAGACGCTGCGAAATTTAAGTGGGAAGTCCTCGAGCATCCTCCTTACTCCAGGATCTTGCTTCAAACGACTTTCAATTCTTCGGCCCTCATAAACATTATCTTTCGGGTGAACAGTTTCTCGTTGATGATGCTGTAGAAAGGGAAGTCACCACCTGGTTTCGACAGCAGTCCAAAGAATTTTATGCTGCTGGATGATCTCAGGCTTGTGAAAAAGTGTCTCAATGTATAGGGAGATTATAATGAGAAATAAAAGAATTTTTCAAATTGGTACTCATATTTATTTTAAGTTCTACATACATTTGTAACGTATTTAATTACTTACCCTCGTATCATACCAAAAATGTTGAAGAAAAGTTGCCTAATTGATTCATAGGCGACGCTTTTGAACGGGTACTCTATCGATCATTTTTCTTACTCGCGAGTCCAAGGCTTATCGATTGTTTTCTAAGTATATTTTAGGTAACTCTGACAGCACTTGTCAGCGACATGTCTCTCATTAGCAAATGTCACTGACATATCCTCATCGTCATTATCGGAAAGTGGGCTAATTTTCAGCGATTCTTAAAGGACGTACTAGAAACGGTAACTGACAGAAGGTTTGTCACAAGAAAAGATAATATACGCTATAAACTGCCGCGTGCTCATTATAATGTTTGAGACAGCAGTTTCCTCAAAATAAAAGTGTCTGCATATTTCAAATAACAAAACGTCCTTAGAGAATATTTTGTGTTTCATGCCCGAAGAAGTCACTTTAGCTAAAGGTTTTCTGTTGATGTGCTTTCTTCGAACTTACTGGCTTTTAAGGTTGTCATGATTAAATGACAAGGAAATTCTTTCGATTTTTGCGTACACAATAATCTGTAATGCCATCTAAACTTATGGCTTAACGACTACAGATGTTCCGTGTTATTTATCGAAGGAAGGAAAAATACAGACATTTTTAATGAATCAAATGGAACAGAGTAGAATAGAACAGAACAGAATATAATAGAAACTTTAATGTCACTTTCATTTTCTTTCATGAGCAAATGCTCATAAACAGGTGAGTTATCAACCTAAGTAATTAAAAACTCAAAATTAAAAAGTATGAAAAAAAGACTTGAATATACAGAGTGCTGAAAAATAATATGCAAAAATTGTAGAGTAGAAAGGCAACACCAAACTAAGCATTTTGAGGTTAGGAAAATGGGATCGCAGATACAGTATAGGTAATAACAGGAGCGCTTAATGATTGTAATTGAAATCTGACGTTACGAAACATTTTCATTTACCAGTCAAAATGAAATGTAACTCACTGTATACGTTCTGTCTCAACTGGTACACAGTGAGAAATTTAATATTATATGCGCGTGCTTACCGTAGCGGTCAACGCGTTGGTCCACCGCGCCCGATCCATCTGTCACCAAAAGTTCTGTTTAGATGATTTCGAGCAGCAAGTGAAAAATGTACAGGGGCGCCGTCACGTTGGAACCATAAGTTCCCTCTAATTTCAAGATGAGCGTTCGGTATTACCGTATCATCCAGTAGGCTTCAAAACAAAAATGCTGCATTGAATATCAGACACACCTAGCGACAGTGACTAGTACTGTATAAGAGAGTGTTTTGTTTACATCTGGCACATCACAAACAAGTTTAACAGTCTGAGACTTTAACATGACGGTTTTAATGTTGGCGCATGTAGTGCAGATCTGCGACTCCCTGTTCCTATCCTCAAAATGCTTGGTTCGTTAGCGCCTTTGTACTCCATAACTTTCTGCACGTTGTTTTTTCGCACCCAGTATGTAAGCAGACCACACATAAAAATTATAATACAATCAATTGTCAATGATATTTTAATGTAACATGTACTTAATGGGTTTATATTTATGGGCTTTAGTAATAAATAAGGAGCGGATTCTTATGTAAATAAATACAGTAAGAGCAGTTTAATAGTCCCGCAACTTAGATCGGCCGATCAGCGAACCTAACCTCCTTCAATCGCTGAGATCCCCCACGCGCAGCGTCACTCTTCCAATCAGTTGGGAGCGGGCTTGCGACAGAGCATGGCCGTTATGTTGAGCAATGGTAAGATATTCACTGTGCTGTCATATATTCATCTTCAAGGCGTGTGACAGAACGAGACAGGCATTTCGGTGTAAATTTCCCCGCAGTCTGGTTCCAACACGAAAAACATTAACCTAGACAGAAGTTTATTGAAATATTCTGTGACTGATCGGGAAAAAATAAAAGAATCCATGTGCTCACAGAAGAAAAAGTTTATGAAATAAGAGCTTCCAATAGGACCCATCTCGTTCCCCAGATCTTATGGTTTTATATGTATGTTTATCTTTGGAAAAAAAAAAGTATATATTCAACTAATCCTCATATCCTGGAGGAACTTAAAACAAAAATCCAAAACGAAGTTAGATCTATTAGTAATTCAAGAATATGTGTATTATATGTCAGGGAAAAGTGGTAATATTTAGCACCTATTGTAAACGGATCGAGTACTAAATTCTGTTATTTAATTTGTTTTACCCAAGTTTTAAAATGAAGTTTTTGAGGGCCTAGAGTCTACGCAAGAAAATACCGGTGGAAAGGCGGATTCTAACCGCCCACCGGCTGAACTATATATCAGGCTCCTGCACCACGATAATGCACCTTGTCACAAACTCCAAAAAGCAGGAATTGTAGGTACTTGGAGCTTAACCATTCACTCTATAGTCCAGGCTTGGCCGGCAGTGATGATTTTCCCTTTCGAAATCTAAGATATGTTTTCGTAGACGGAAATGTTGATGCTATGAAGGAGGGGCTATTACAAATCTTTAAATTTGTATTATCAAGACAAACCTTTAAATTCGGAAGGGATTAAATTATTGGAGTCGAAGTGCACTAAATGTGTGAAAGGAAATTAAACTACATCGAAAACAATGACGTTTTATTTTCATATTCCGGTAAAAAGTCTACTGAATGTCCCTCGTGTCCGGAGATTTTTACTGGTTGTTTCATTCAAGTAATGCCATCTTAAAATCCACCAATGAAACGAAACAAAATTTTGAATTTTGACCAATCACAGCGGGATTACGGAGTGAAATTATTGAAAAAAAAAAAAATCAAATCCGTTTAATCACGCGATGTGCATTTGTCCTGTCGTCAGTGTTGCAAACTCTATACCTCCACTATACAATTCCTGAACACGCATCACTGACCACTTTTGTTAGAGGCGGTGGGAAGCTACTGATAGCAACAAAAGCACGGCCAATCGACAATTGTTGATGCGTCAAATGTGCACATTGATTTTACTTTATTGACTTTATCATTAGGGGTTCCAAACCATAAAAAATTTAAAACTTTTTAAATAAATAAAAAACAGACACACTGTGTGTTATCTGTTTTTTGTTTTGCCTCTCTCAGTTGGTATTAGAAAATCGAACGGTAGCGTTTGTAATAGTCGACTTTTATCCATTTCATTTTCACGGTTGCTGAATAGAATAGATATTCATAAGTATAACAAGTGTTAATATTCTGTGCGCGGATATATATATAATTTTTATTTTTATGCTATTCATGAAATTAGTCTAAACCCGTATTTAGCTCTTCACTATTGGCAATACTGACAGTCGTCATTCTTCTGTCGCAAGATTGCTTGGAAAGGTTAAGTACAAATATAGAATTATTACAATTTTGTAAGTTAAGTTTAGAGGAATTATATTTAAATTCTTATTTTATTCACGAAATAGACCTAATAAATATCATTCGAGGGTCTGAGCTATCTAGATAAATTCATTCATCATGTTCGTGAATTTATCTGTAATCTCAGACCCTCTCGTGATATCACTAGTGATAAACTCTGTTGTCTTTCATAAGTGAAGTACAACTGCACCGATCCAAATTTATCTGGGTCCAAAGTAACTCAAAGTCTATCTCAGCAATTAGCCTGTCATTTGCGCAAAATCCACCCAGTAATAAACTTGGCCTCACCACGCTTGAAGACGCAATGACTTTGATGACGTCAACAGAGTTGCTCATCAAGTTCTTAAGTTTCGTATGAATAAAAAAGAAAAAATAATAAAACAAAATAAAAATTAAACTGCACCGATTTGGCGACTGTCAATAGTCAAAATGAACTTCAGCTTCTAACCTTGATTACCCATATACAGAAAACAATATTGCAACTGCAATAGTTAACATTTAACAGACAATTGTACATGCAATGCTGCTACTGTTTCAAAAAGTTAAAAAAAAATAGCCGTAAAGGAATGACCTCTAAGTCTTGTAGAGGGAGTAAAAACCATGAAGGAAGCAGGAAGAGCAAAGAACGTGCCGGCAAGGAGATGCTGGGGATTCCCATATTGTTTGCCCGCCTCTTCTACCCAGGTAAGATATACACCGCTAAACCATGATTAAACATGCGCCAAGAGGTTTTAATTGTATGGTAAGGAAAAGGGATGAGCGAGGAAAAACGTGAGAAAATTCCTGTAGACAAAAGCAGACTCTCAAGTTCGTTATTTTTACACTGTCTATTAGTTCTTTCAACGACAGACAGGCTTTGATGGCTAATGTATAAAAATAGCAAGAGATAACATCAAAACTAGCTCAAAGTAGTTTTGCTGATATTAATGAGAGGTCAGCATGTCTCACTGTTGTTCTCGAAGTCACAGCTTTCCTAGCACCTCTGAAAAAGTAATCGCATTCTAAAACTGCATAAGCTAACGTTTTCAATCTAAAAGTAACGAGTGCTTGTTATCATCTCATTGCAGTCTTTATAGCAACCTTAAGAACTACACAAAATTCTCATATTTTTAAGTGTTTTGCGTAACCAACGCTGTTCTTCATTGTGAAAGTTTCAGATTCCAAAACAACACAAGTTCTAGCTTCAGTAAGAAAACAGATGTTACCTATTTATAAATAAGAGATCGGAAAATATGCAATTTCATGTTTTAGAGCATTAATCGCAGAGTACTGAGAAACATCATTTTTATGTTTTAGCACATGTAGAATCCAATAAGCGTGATTTTAATTCTTATATTTAATATGTCTTGAACTTTTTCATATTTTCAATAATATTAATATTTGTTCATATTTTCCAGTTTTATTTTAATAGTATATTGTAATATAAGCGTTGAAAGGTACGCTGGCGCATCCGAGTTGTTATAAGTTGCAACGTAGGGTTTACCGAGATTGCAATGAGCCTTTCAACAAGTATGTTACATACTATTTTTATACTACCATATCGTAATATAACTTATTTTTAATTAATTTTAATTTGGAAAGTTAAAAATGACGAAAACTAGAAATATCGAATCGATTAGTATTTGTTCATACGTTTGTATAGTTACGCGTTAGTGTTTTGTTAGTTATTGTTGTATTGAAAAATTTAGTAGCTGGGTGATATTAAGGTTAATTGAAAATTATAATGGAATTTGACGAAAGTGATAAAGATTTTAAGGTGGTTGAAGCGACGAGAAGTACAAGGAAGGAATTATGCCTGAGAAATCTTATTAAAAAAAAAAAAAAAAAAAACACCACCACCACCAGCATGGGCGAGAAGGGGTTTTATTCACGGTTTGGTGCAAAAAGAAAAATGTCAGGACAATTAGTGCGAATGTTGTGTTAACGTATTTTCTGGAGAAATCGAAGGTAATGAAATCTCCAACATTATGGTCTATTTATTCCATGTTAAAGTCTTCATTATATGAAAGTGTTGATATATCCAAGTTTGAAAGTTTAGTTGATATTTTTTTTTATTTCGTTTGTTTATGGACGATCTTTAACATGTAAGATCATCAGCACTGCCTATGGTGCCTCAGTAATAAAAATGGGCTATTGAAAACACTATTAAGAAAAGTCATCAGCGTCCCAATCAATTCAGGGAGTGAAATGGCCGACAAATTTTGCTTAGAGGCCTCTTTTTTCAGGCTTGAGGTTCTTTTTCGTGCCGTAAATGTACGACACGGGACCCACGGCTTTACTTCCCTTCCGAAGGAAGCCATCCATACTCAGGATTTTTATACCAGAAAAAAACCATCGATGATGGCAGTTTTTTTTATTGATTTATTTATGGACGCTCTTTAACATCTCAGGTCATCAGCGTCCCATTCAACTTCAGGGCGTGAAACGGCCGACAAATTTTGCTCAGAGGCCTCTTCTTTCAGGATTCAGATTCTTTTTCGTGCCGTAAATGTACGGCACGGGACCCACGGCTTTACTTCCCTTCCGAAGGAAGCCATACTTACGATTTTTACGCCCGAAAAAAATCCATCGATCCTGGCCGAGTTCGAACCCGCGTTTTGAATATAGGAGGCAAGTATGGTAACCACTACACCACCAGGACCGATATGATGGCAGTGATTGAACCCGCGGGATAACATGCTGTCGCAAGAGAGGACATAGTACATTTATGGTGTAAATTTCTGATGCAGAATGTTTTACGAAAATACTGTTGTTTCAGATCCCACTATTGTTAATAAAATGCATGGAATAGTTTTATCCTGTGCACTTCCAGTTTTTTTTATAAAATAGCTGTGCAAAGTTACTTTGCACCGCTAATTTTCCGTTGTTTTATTCCAGTGCCGCTAGACTGCTACTTTCAATTCTAAAATTAGATAGGGATTAGTTACATTACGATACGGTGGTATAAAAAACACATTTTACGTGGTCTTGTAAGATTTTAAACTTTACCCTCCCCCATGTTTTATTTTACATTCTTCAGGAAATTCAGCAACATTACGAAACCCCAAATGAAATATGAATTGTTCAAATGAAATATGGCAAACCTGCAAATAGTTACCAGAGCAACCAACTTTAGCAACACTGTGACTTGATGTATGTGATAGTAGTACAGAGTACGATTGATCTGGGCGACATATCCAAGTGAGACAATGTGACAAGATCCAATTTTTGTGCAAAGTGAATTTTTCGTCAAATGAAGACGAATGGAAAAACTGTCTGAAGGTGTGGATATGCTCCATGATAATGCATGTCCATACACAATGCCAATGCAACAATATACATTCTGCGCTGTTTCCGTTGAGGAATTATGGATCACTCGCTTTACACAGCAAATCTCTCCCATAATGATTATCGCGTCTTTAGTCTGCATTTCTTCTCTAATCAAGTAGGTAGTTCATGGTGCTTTGGAAGAGTGGTTCAGCCAGCAACCAGGGGGCACATAAACTTGTTGAGCGTAGGGACAGATGTCTTAATGATGGAGAGGTTACCTGTACACTCACTGGAACTGTGATGTTAAGTGTATGTAAGATTTAAAGCTTTCTTGGTGTTTGTTTATGACTTCATGGGTTTGCAGCCGAGTAACATTTAAGTCGTGAACTTTACTGTTCTCTGAGGAAGAACACGAAGTCAGGATGGTCAAAAACTTGGTCTACGACTTAAATATCAGTCGGCTGCAGACCCGTGAAGTCATCATAAATGCTAAAGTACATGATGTAAATTTCTAGACACCAGTTTATGTTTCATTTGAACATTCTTTATATACGTTCTTTCGGTTTCGTCTCATGTTGTTCTTCCTACTCCCTTGCTGACTTGTTAGAACTCAGCTGCAAACAATACTTTCTGCTTTGCTGTTGTTCCGATTCACCGATGAGTTTCGGAGACAGTAGATCTGAACTTCGATGTTTTTTTTTAAATGTCACGTACCGAACCAAAACATTGAAATTGTGTTGTGACTTGCATTTTTTGAAAGTATTACTGCATTATTTGGAGAAAAAAAAAAAGAAACCAAACAATCAGAAACATTTGAATTTCATTTCTTAAAGCTGAAGGAAGGAATTTTACCAAATAAAATCAAGATAATCTGATAGAACTAAACCTATCCCAATTTGTTTAGCACGGTCAGTTTTCATCAACATGCCAAAATAAAATATGAGAGATCGGTCCTTAAGTTTCAAGTGCTTCACAACTGATGGAAAAATCGCTATATGCAAATACTGCAGTAAAATGTTAGTAAACTTATTTATCTATTACGTCTACATCAATGTAAATCATTGTAATGGCAAATATAGAGGGTGACAAAAATGTATACACACGTCAAGCAAATAAAAAAGTGTGTTAACATGAATACATACAAATAGAAAATGATGAGCACTAATCATCTTAGACTTTTACAGTTACAACAGTTGCTCAAAATGCCCACCATCGGCGTTGATACACTTCTGAGTACGTTCAACTACTGATTGAGCAACGTTTGCGAAAGTGTTTCCAGCGATTGTAGCACATGCCGTTTCAATTTGTTGCTGTGCGAGGTCTCCAAGATCTGCCCTTGTGAACATCGCACACGGTACCATGAATCTCAAGTTTGTCTAGAATGCGTGCAACTGTTACTCGCGTTGGCGGTTCTGTTCTGTACACACGTCTCCATTACCTTTGAACTTCAACAAACTCCTGCGTTTTCCAAAGTCACTTCAAAATTACTTTCCGCTGTTCAAACGATAATCTTGGCTCCATTTGTTGTAGCAACGCTAGCATAATGTAATGTAAGTCACATCTCTTTACAGAACATCATACAATAAGCTTGGCTTCATTTGTTCATTGTTGATTTATGATAATCTTGGCTTCATTTGTTCATTGTTGATTTACCTGTCACGTAGCAACGCTATCATAATGTATGCGATTCACGTCTGTTTACAGAACATCATACTACACATTACTGTTGTTTTTCGGTTCAACTTTGAAATATATTAAATAGATATCTACTGTGAGTGTGTGCATATATTTTTTGCAACCTCGATATACGCGTAATATTAATATGTCAGTGCTTCTCTGAGACACAAAATTACATCGTCACATCCAACATAAATTGTGAAATTTACGAGAAATGAATATCCATAAAGCTTGAATAACAAAAAACTGCTTTAGTGGCAATTCTTGTAAAAATGAAGATTCTTTGCTTGGAACACGATTGCCAGGAAATTTTCTTGCGAATGGGCTCACCACTTTTCTACAAGAATCCGTTTTCACATTAGTACCATATATAAAGACCCGTTCTTCAAGACTATATTTATGCAGTGGCAGAACTAACGAAGAACAATTAGCACATAATTTGCACACAGTGAAAGTACTGAGTAATTAAGCCACAACCCATCGACGACAAAGCCTCCCCCAAACAAATTACAAGCTGCTACCTTCAATGCTTGCTATGGGGATGAGCAAACTCCCAGAGATACTTTACATTTAGAATGTAGTTGCAGGTCTGTGACTCCTATAAATCAGAAAATCACCCGCTATGTGAATAAACCTGTATTCAAAATGATTGTATTTCTGCAAAATTATACTTCGCTATTTAAGTTTTTTTAAATTCTTGATCTAATTAAAACGAAAGAATGGCAAGGTTGGATACTGAGCGCTGCTAAAACAGTTGAACTGTGTAATGACATTTATGACCTTAAAACGTTTTACGCAGACCGGTTCCTGACATTTCATAAATTTATAAAAACCGGTTCCATTACTGGCAAAAGCAGTTTATATACTGGAGTACTAAAAAAAAATATCTAATTATAGTAAGATGGTCACATACTAATAAAGATATCTATAATAGTCTTTCCGAGTCTAATACGGGGCAATTAAGTAAAATACTATCATCATTATACAAAACAGAATATCGAATGCTCTAAAAATTGCATAAGTTGGTGTGAATCGCCTTATGAGCAATTAATATATCGGCGATATTTATAAAAATTTTCAGTGTTGAAGCACTGCTGCAAGTATTTCTGAAAACGCAAAAAAGACACTGGCTTCAAAATTCTTTACGGAAAAATATAACTTCAGTTCAAACGTATATTGCAAAATTTCATTTTGTTGTATTTGGTAAATACACACTGAGATTTCAATATCTTTTAATTCTGAATGGACCTTTCTAAAGTTTTACATAGCATAATATTTAATTGTGTCCTAAGGATTTATGTACTTTGAATATGGAACATAACAAGACTTGCATTACAAAGTGGAAATTGTTTAAAATTATAATATTATTAATTACATATGTATGTTATACATGACATTTTGTAGTTCACGAGACACTTTGAAATGCGATTTTTTCCATACAAGCCGTGTGTTAGGCAGAGGTTGGTATCGAACCAGGTAGGAAATATTCTATATCATGAGCCAACTCAATTACCATATGCGCTACTGATCTAGCTGACTGTCACACATATTCGAACATTTCCAACCGTCTCTTAAGATAACCTATTGCTGTCCAGACGTGGGGTGGGAGCATTTCGCGGCTATGGTCGAGCAACGCACGGTAGCTCAGTAGTAACAGCATCAGCACGGCAAGTCGATGATCCGTGGTTCGAATCCTGGCCTTGACCTCCATTTTCCTATCCGACTTTAATTTCAAATAGTTATCATATTAATGCAATAAATGCATTATAAGGTACCCATATATGGGAAATGTCTAATTTATTTATTAAAATGTTTATTGCATGCACTACCTAGTCAAAATATATGAAATATACTATTTTGCAAAATACACTGATAAGTTATCAAAGAAAAATATGTTAATTTATTAATTCTTCTATAGTGCAACAGGCTTCATTGCATAAGTAAGATCAGACTTGTATTCTGTTATCACATAATAATATAAACAATAATAATATTATAATAATCATTAAAAAATTTTCGGGAAAGTATTATTTTTCACAATAAACTCGTTTTTGTTATTAAGATAAATTAGATAAAGAAGATTTAACTGTCTATTGTAAGATGATAAGATTGCTATCAAAAAGTAAATAATCCTGCATTGACAATTTATTTGTTAGCTTATCAATACATTTTTGAAATGCTATTTAGGCAAATTTAGGAAGTAGAGAGGGATTAAATCAGATGAACATGAAGGCCAGGTAATTTGTCTATCTCAAATAATAATAATAATAATAATAATAATAATAATAATAATAATAATAATAATAATAATAATAATAATACTGTAATCTTAATAATTGTAGTTTTACTCAAGATAATTTAATATTTCATCCTATAAATTACTTATATTTTATTCTGTCCCATTTCAAACAATGACAACAATCCAGGTTGCCAGGCAACAATAAATAATAATTGAACCCTCTTTAAATTTTAAAAATCAAAAGTTTAATGTTGAAATTTGAAAGTGGAAGTGACGGGTTAAGAGCATAAAATGTAACCTACTTTGGTTTTAAACTTCCCTGTCAATAACTAAATGAACATGTTAACATATAGTACGAAATCAGTAAATAATGAAGCTATTTGGCAGGATAAAATTACAAATTATAGTTTTACTATTAGCTAGTATTATTGTTATTATTACGTATTCTTTAATTAATATGCAAAACTATTAAAAAACGCATTTTCTCGTGCTTAAAGAAGATATAGTATGCACTTAGGCATGCGCAATGAGGGGATCGGCTATTACTTGCCTTCTTTCAGTCTTACGTTATTGCAGGTTTTGCCAAAATGGTTACTTGTGGAAATAAATGTTAGAAACTAGTTTAAAATTTATTATCTAATATCACTAATTGCACCATGGTCTGATTTCGAAATCACGAGTAATTTAAAAATAAAAAAACATTATTATACCTTAAATAGATTAATAAATACCCGTATTAAGTATTATACAGAGTTGGTACACTGGAGTGTTACAAAACTTTGTGTATCTGTTGTTTATTAGCAGTTCAAAATATTTGTATTGTCTAGTGCTTCCCTTAACCTCTGAAACCCGGCACATTGCACCACACATCAGTTTACTCACCTTTCACCGTAACCACTGCCCGCCTCTGGTACGCATTGCCATAGAACGTCAGACTGCCAAATTTTAAGAGCATTTCATAAGAAATTGCTTTAAGTGATTAGAAATAATAGATTACCTTAGAATTAGATTCCTTGTGTTTCAATGCAGATACTTATTTGTTGTATTTTGCAGCAGAACTAGCCATATTATTATTATTATTATTATTATTATTATTATTATTATTATTATTATTATTATTATTATTATTATTATTATTATTATTATTATTATTATTTTAATATTATTATTACTAATAATTGTTTTCGCCTTCATAATAACGTTAGTGTTTATCATTTTACAGTGAGATTATTTGAATTATGGGCCGCTTGAGCAAGGGAAGTATAGCCGCCGTAACCGGAAAAGTGAAGATAGAGTCGTCGCGCATATGGTTAATGTTTTTATTTTAGTATTTAGACTTTTATTGAAAACATAAAATAAGGATTGGCTTCTTCCAGTATGCAACCACACTCCGCCGGCCAGAACTCAAATAGCCCTCACTGTATATATTTTCCTAATACATTTATCGTTTACAAAGGTTCTTTGTTATTGATTATATAGTGCAATCAGTAATGCTTTCCCCCGCGGCACGGGACCGAGCCCCCACTCATTTGCCGCGCCGTGCAGCGGGTAGCAAGCCTGCTTGTTTACTTGTTGACCTTGCTGACTATTGCATTCGTAGTGCAGCTGTTTGTGTTGTGTTGCCCGTTTCTTAATTCCACAGTATACATATATACAGTGTATTATGCCTCGTGTGTTTACAATGACACTTTATGCCTAATTCATATGTGGTGAAAGAACCATAGGACTAATTTCTTTTTATTTATTTTTAAGCACAGAGTTGCTTCTGTTAATTATATAAATACCATACTAACTCCCTTTTTCAGAGAATTAACCGATAGGGAGCGTGATCATGTATTTTTTCAACAGGGCTTTGTCACTGTCCACACTGCGAATAATTCCATGAGAGCAATTATGTTTCTACAAGACGGAGTTATTTGTAGGGTTTTGTGACTCCCCCTAATTTACAGCCAGCGATTATTATCTCTTGAGTAAATTAAAAAATGCCGTGTGCAAGACGAACCCGCACACCATACAAGAACTCAAAGATAATATTCGCCAGGAAATAGTCCGGACTTCTCAAAATAAACTACAGTGAGTGATGAATAATGCCTTAAAGAGCTGCCCAAAATATGTGGAGAATGAAAGCGGACAGTTTCAACACCTCATTTGATATTTTGGTAAGTAAAGAACCTCTTAAATTGGTTTGTGTTGTATGGTTGGTTTGTTTTATTGATTTACCTTACCGCTTATCACTGAGACCGGCTGGCCGGCTAACAAGCGGTGAGTTCGCGCATTGACAAAACACTCCGGAGAGGAAAACTAAACTGATCGCATGTTACAATACTGTTATTTTTATTCCTATTACATTTATATTTTTCATGATTCATTTACATTATTCTTGTTTACTTGCACATTTATTTACGTTTTACATTGGTTAATACATACGATTATTTTCCTGGTTACTGTTTGTTTTATTGTGGTATTATTATTGAAAATTAGTGTAAATATTATTAAATTTGTATCTATAATTTATATGGAATTTATTCCTGAAATTTTAGCTGTTTCTAATATTCTGTATGAAAGGCAGACATTCCATTTTTTTAATGTAGCATTAACATATGATTTATGAAGTTCATTAAAAGAAATCGTAGATTTCTAGTGTCATAGACAATCCCCCTTATTTACTGCTTGATATTCGATGTATTCCATTTTCCATTACGTTCATGCTCGCACTATAATTATCCATTAAACGGAGGGTATTAGAAATTGCAAGATTTTTTGATAGGTTTAAAACTGGCTTGCTTCGATAATATTTCATATTAAGGAACCTGACAGATCTGCAAAGTGTGTGTATGGTTGTATTCCAGCATTAGTTTGATGAAATTGGTCCACTGGTTCAAAGGATATTGATTTTCCAAGCCTACTTTCTCCCTCTTCGAATAAGCAAAACGTTAAAAGCCGGGAGATTTTACACAAAAGAGGACAAGAACTGTTTGTAGGCTGGGCTATAAATTTAACATTTTTGGAGGGACGTTGCTCTCAGTTGGCAAAACTCAATATTTCTGGAAGTCTGGCTATAAGGAAGTACCTCTACTACTCATTCATAATCAGATTATCCATATCAGTGTATAGACACCCTTCAAGTCGGAAGGAAGTAAGGTTGGTGCTATAACTCCCGCCAGGTCCGGCGCCACTCTATCTGGAGCCATGGCGCACGGGCGCGGCGCCGACCCTCATCCCAGCACCGGCGAGCCAGTGGCGTCCCTTCCGAATACTAGCTTCTCTGCTGGCTTGCTCTTCATTGGTTGGTAGCACTGCATCAGTCAGCGCTCTTGAAGTACACGAAATTAAAGGAATGCTCGTCTCTCAAAAGTTTTGAAGAATCGCCTTTCTTTTGTTTTATGGTTGATTGTTTAGACCAGAGATAGTTATACTTTAATTTTGTTCCGTAATAACAGTTATTTCTATAAATGAACTGTTATCTTCATTATTGGTGCGAGCTTGCGTTGAAATTTCAAACTATTTCAAATTTTAAATAATATTCTTCATTTGTATATAAAAATATTGAGATATGCATTTTTATTAAGTTGCTATTATTAATTTTCGAAACATATTTTTATAAATTTATTACATATATTCCTTAAGATTACATATGGGCATGTGGGCATATGAAAAGTTTGTTATGATTGCCTTAAGTAATATAAATTATCCAATTTACACGTTATCCTTTAGATATATTGACAAGAAAATGATGCCAGATTTTCATTATTTTGAGGCATTTAAAGCAATGCTACATAGAAATCTACTTAATAAATGAGATGTGAATTAAATCAAACTTGAACATCTGAAACACACATAATTATAATCTTATGGTCATAATAGGAAATACAGAAAAGGTTCACAGTTACGGGTTATTGTAAACATTTCCTTGTTTGGGAAATGTGGGCCATAAAAAGAAATAATTATACAAATCTGGAAAGTGCGCACATTTACCAAGGAAGTGCGGAAAATAGTGAACTTACTAAACCAGTTTTCCCTCCAAATGTTCATTGTTGCATAGCTCCTTACTAAATACATTTTTGTGAATAGAAGTTTGATAGTTTTGGAATATATCTTTTAAATTCAGTCAATAGATTAATTAGTACGAAATTCCACGTTAATTTTGTTCAAATCAAGGAAGCTGTTGGCTAAAAGTGCTAGTGAAAACTCTAATAAACAATTAAAAGAAATAAAATTAAATTTCACTGGAAGAAAACTAACGCACTTTTATAGCTTTAACGAAGAACCACTTCGCAAGAAAACCAACACAATCGTAACTTCTTAAGACACCATAATCAAGATAGGCAATTATTATTGATGGCTAAAACAGTCAATTGCTCAAATCTACAGCTTATTAAAAGCACAAAAATAATATTAAAATCAGCTGTTCTCGTGTGCAGATACTTGTATAATAGCGTTGCTCAGTGGAGAACATGTAATTAACAACAGTGATAGTGCATTTACAAAATTCGCCAAAGACCAAGGAGAGCTGTCAACAAATCCCTTGAAAATTGGTAAACTAACAAATATCTCCAACATGGATAATGTTCACATTTGCCAACAATATCTTGGTTTTCTAGTTTGTACGACAAAACAAGATTATACAAACATTGCACTCCGAATTACTTCTTTAATTGCAAGAACAGGGTGTTTTAAACTGACTAGAAGAGAGATCTTAGAATTAGAGCAGCATCCACATAATATAAACATAGACGGAGGTTTTCATATAAGCAACACTTGGAATCCCTTACTGGTCAACAACGTCTGCACCAACCCCCCCCCAAAAAAAAAATCTTACGCCCTCCTTTTTATAACGGTTTTGTGCCTCTGCCTCTCCAGACATTTTCCATCTAGTGATAATACCGGCCGTAGCGTCGGTGAAAGCTTTGGGGTTTAAATTACTTTAAACCAACAACTACGGCAAAATAGCCCGGTAATGATAAATTTCAATAATAACAATGCCGGTCATGAACGCATAAGGAATGTTTTAAATGTTTTCTTCATTATTTTGTGTTTTATGAAGTTTAAAGGCTGTATCAGCATGCATTGTAACAAAAGTTGTTGCACATGACGTCCTTAGGATACAGTCAGAGATGCTTTTGGGCTTTGATTTCTTACAAACCTAGAGCTCCATATAAAAATTACGCAGTTTTGCACTGGAAATTAAAAAAGCTACATCAATAATCAAAACGTAGGCTTTTATGCATGAACATTTGAGGAATTGCTGTTTTTTTTTTTTTTGCACTAACATTGTTATAAGATAAAGAACAATGATGCCACAACAATTACAAGAAATGTATGTTCATTCAGACGTAGAATGTGTGTAAATTCGCTATAGGGTTGCCTTAGAGTTAAAGTAGATTTTCATCACCATGATAAAAAATGGCTGTGACTTTCTATTAATAACAAAACCTAAGATTAATATACCGAGAGAAGTAAGTAGCTCAGGCGGTAAGGCTTGGAAGGTCCCTCGTTGAAATCACTTAGAACCGCTCCCCCCTTTTTTTGTTTTTGTTTTTGTTTGCACTGAGGAATGCTGGGGTGGATCTTTCCTTTCCGCGATTTTTCGTTCTCCCGTTTCATATAATTTTATTTCGTTGGTTATGGAAAATGCAGCGAGTTGGGATGGTGCGGTGTAACGGGGGCTTGCGCTTTGGAAATGTTTCTTTCACAGCCTCTGGTATGAAAGCGGCCCTTCTGAGGAGTCGAACTCCTTGGAGGTGGGAGAGGGCCCTGATGTTCTGGAAACAAAGTTAGAGACCCCGTCTACGTCTGTGCTTCATCGCCTGTGCATTCTGACTACCAGACGTCTCTCTCGCCCCATCCAATATTCCAGGGGGTGTCTCACATTGACGGCCAGCTAATGGGCAAGACTGAAGTCCAAAATATCCTCATTTGACCCTAAAAACTTAACTCGGTCCAAAGATTAATATGAGGGAAAGAAAAAAATATCAACTAAAAGGTTGTATAAAATATATCTATAGCATGTAAATTTAAAGTCATGATGGAAAAGAAGAATTAGACTTAAAAAATCGGGTCGCGCCGGGATTCGAACCACGATCTTAAGTCTTCGGACTGATGCTCTACCGTGTCCGCTTAGAAACACGAAGCTCTCTCATCTGCTTCTGTATACCCCGGATATCTCCCTAAGGTTTTCTCTACTGTCAGAGATCTATTCCTTAAGAGGTAAATCGTAATGCTACAAGCACTTAAGACCCAGGCTTGTATTTTAACTACAGGGGTTCATTTATATATGAAAATTATGAGCACACAGAATCGAACGTAGCAAAAATATAACATCAAGAATTGGCAGGAAATTGGTGCTACTGTATGTTTTTATATAACAAGACCGTAGGGTTACAACCCTAAACTTATGTAGAGAGAAGGAAGACACAGAAGAACATTCAAAAAACAATAAAATATGTAAAAAGTACATGAAACTGTTATGCATTAAAATTTCCTAAATGTCTAAAATAAAATTCTAAATTGGATTTTTAAATATAAAGATAGCGAATTAATAAGATAACAAAATGGTTGCATATTACATTGAATGGCTTCTTTAAAGAAAATTAGTAAAATGTTATTGCTCTCTTCGATACTATTAACTGCCCTATTACTTAATATTGGACACCTTATTTAAGTGGCGCTCAAAAGTATCATAAAGTCTATCAATAACACAATACCAGCTTTATTTTTTACATATGCCTGTTATAAAACGTTCATGCGTGCCAATTTAGTAGGTAACTTACTTATTAGAAAGAGCTGACGTAGGTCAGAAGTGAACGTTTTGACAACTTGTCTTATATTTTCTGTGAAATCTGCCAATGCTTGTCACATGTACTAACGACTTTTTTCGTAACTAATTCACCCTAACACAAAGTACACAAAGGCTTGGCTTGTGTCTATAACAACGGTATTCAGGATGTGCTCTTACAATGGAGAGCGGTCTGAAAAGTACTTTGCCAATAATGAAGAAACCAGGTTTAATTAGGACATTATTTTGATTTTTTTTACACAACCCTCCTTAAGGTCAATACAGTTATTTCAGCGATGTTCCAATGCCATTATCTCGTTTCTGAAATTGTCTGCATATCAGCTCTACAGCTGCAATCGCAGCTTGATTTAAGAAAACCGTTGACCAGTGAGTCTGGAAATAAAAAAGAAAGCCATATGTGAGGTGTAGGGGGTGTCTCATAATTCATACTTCAGATCTCTCAATTATCCCATCCCTGAAACACTTTATGAACAAATGCATTTTGTAAAGAAAACGTTTTCCCCCTTCTACAAATTGGGTCTCTTCTCACTATTTTTTTGTCTAATTGGTATGTAAGATTGGAATGGTACTCTATGAAAATAATGATTAATAAAATATCTTTATCATCTCAAAACACTGGTGTCATAATCCTTTCAGCAGATGAAACCTACTCGTCTTCTTTGCTTTTGTTGATGTTGTGACTCCTTTCGATTTTCTGTCCAACCAGGTGTCATTCACAGTGATGTGTCGACACAAAATCAGTTCTATTGCTGTTAAAATGCTTCAAACACAATAGGCATATTTTCATACGAATAACTTTTTGATCGCCTGTTAGCTAGTGATGTATTCATCAAGCCCAGAGCTTTTTCTATGCAATTCTTCATGTGAAATGTAAATGCTTGCAACCTCAGGAATGACATGCGTTTTAACACATCATTCATCTAATGACATGTCATATATTTGTTAAATGAATTCTGCAAACTTGAACTGTTTCAACGTCCTTCAAATGGATCATTTCAAGTCTGGTACGGACATGTTTAAGGGATTCGGTGTCCATTTTTAATCGTGAAAATAATGAAGAGTTCCCATTCTATTACATAATTTTGGTATGAATATCCTTTGCCTTAAAACTAACTTTTACAAAGATGATGCAAAATTTTATCCACAACATGTCATCTTTAGAAAGCTGTATTAAATTGATATTTCAAATGAATGCATGAGATAGAACAATTATCTTGCTAACCTATGTTTCAGATCTTCTTGTTGAGGATACTCTGCTACTGTAATATGTAAAACGTGAGCATAATTGTCGAATTTATTAAATTAGCCTCTTAAATTAAGTTTTTCCAACAATAACTTCTAATAATTTTAAGTGTGCTTTAATATTATTATGATATTTGGAAGTTTTAGACTCTCAATCAACCAAAATAATAAATTTAGCCGAAATCAGTAAACAGAGATTAGAAACTTGGACTTAGACTATTAGAATACACTATTTTTAAATTCTGTTGAAAAATTAAAACTCTTCGATTTGTTATTTTGTGCTCTTTTGTGAGGTTTAAGGTCTGACTGAGCTTTGTTAGGTTTTCTTCAGTTTTCATCAATTGTGAATGTCAGTACAGTATTCTACAATTACACTTTGGAAGCTTGCTTCTCCTTATTAAAATTTTCTATCCCATTTATAATTTAATCTCATGTAACATCAGTATACGCCACCTGTGATGTTTCAGTAGTAAAATCGAGTGTTAAACACTATTAAAAATAATATAAACGTTCAAAGCATATAATATCATTTTTCAGCGTATTTTTTATATACGGAACATCCATAGAAAAACTTTTTAAATCCTAAACTAATACAAATATAACTTTATATAGAAATTAAAGCCCATTTTAATTACTGGGGCATTACAGGCGGTGGACACTGATGACACATGAGATGAAATGATACACTAGGAAAGGAATTTTTTTAAGGAAGAAAGCGTTCCAGGCCTAAAACTCGATATTCGCCATTTATGAGGACTGAGGAAAACCTGGAAAGATCTGTTAGGGAGGGTGTTCCTATTGGGAATCGAACGTCAAGTCTCCTGCTTACGAGTTCGCGCCTTAACGACCTTAGCCACCCAAGACCACGGTAAACTAATATAATGAAATGACATGGATGTAAATAAAAACATTTTGAAATTTCTGAAAATGTGGGGAGAATAATAATGAAGGTCCAGTTTTTCTGATTTTTAGATTATGACAGCATTGGAAAAAGCATCTCATGAAGTTTCTTTGGGTATGTTCGTCCAGGTTGAAAATACTCAGAGTCTAGTGGTATTTATCTTGGAAAATAAAATATAATGGTTTCTCATAGCACTATCTTGAAAAAATAAGAAGATTTAAAATAAGGGTCTAGAAATAATTAATCAAGAGTACAATTAGGTATGTACTTGGTAAGGTAGTACCTGGGTGAAGAGGAGAACAAGACTTCAGTCACACGCTGTTAGTGATCAAACAGTAATACTAATACAGTTCATATATGCCATGCATAATTTTGCTATCAGTTCCACCGTTCTTTGAATTCGATACTAAAGAAAGAGAGGAGGGGGGGGGGGTAATTGCAACATGATAGTTTAATCTGGCTAGGAGAGAGGTCTTAGAAACAGAGCAGCATCCAGATAATATAAACAAAGACGGAGGTTACAAATAAGCAAGGCTTGGAATCTGTTACTGGCCAACAAACAACATCTGCAACACAACTCTCCCAACACTACCATCCCCTCCCACTTCTAACGATGGTATACTCTGCCTCTCCAAACACTTTCAGTCCACTGATGATACCGATCATATTGTCGGCGAAAGTCCTGGTTTTTAAATTAATTTAAACCAGCACCACGGCAAAATAGCAAGAACAATTTCAATAATAAGAAAAATTTAATTACTTACAACAAGTGCAGAATACTATGTACATTTAAAAGCGTTAATCCCTTTGGTAAACGTTTCAATGTATTTTTATTACAAATTATACTAAAACGTTATACAGATTTCAACTTTATATCACGAATAGTTTATGAATGAATTAATTTTTTTCAGCAAACAACATTACAATTAAATTTACATAAACGAAATATCTAAGATTTTAGCAATACCAAAATTAAAGTTCTCCCATACTTTAACTATCAGCTTATGCCAGGTGGCCCTTATACGCCGTCTTTTAAATGAAGGTAGATTTCCCTGCAGTACAAGAATTTTTAAGCAAGCAATTGGCATGTAGGATAAAATATGGGATTTTTATTGGTTAACATCAATGTACTGCAGAGATATCTATCTTAATTCAAAAGTCGACGCTGGAGGACCACCTGGTATGGTAAAGAAGCTCTAAAATAAACTCCCATTTTCACAACTGAGTGTGCCCTCAATCCCCTTCCTTATACTTCTCCGCTTATCCCTTACTTATCCCAAAAATTCCCCAATCTTGTTTATTTTCTCTTTTGACAACATTTTAATTGTTACTATATCTTGTTGTAGTTTACCCCATTTTTAATCCCAGATAATATTCCTCCACCTTTCTACATTTCACATTCTAGTAATTTATGAGAAAAAAACATTGTTTATTTGGTTTATTTA
The DNA here is from genome assembly GCA_030762175.1 of Metallyticus violacea. Classification (NCBI taxonomy): domain Eukaryota; kingdom Metazoa; phylum Arthropoda; class Insecta; order Mantodea; family Metallyticidae; genus Metallyticus; species Metallyticus violacea. The sequence goes on along the minus strand of CM060842.1, from coordinate 31,643,762 downwards.
CGGACGTTCCTTAACATCTCAGAGTATCAGCGTCTCATTTAATTCAGGACGTGAAGTGGCGTCTTCTTTCAGGCTTGATATTCATTTGCATGCCGTAAATCTACGACATGGGACACACACTTTCTTCCCTTTCGATGAAAGCTATATTTTTCATTTTTCGCCCGAAAAAATCCATCGATACTGACCGGGATTGATCCCGTGATCTTGGGTTTAGACGGCAAGATGAGAAAAAATAAAATATTCTTTCAAGACATAGCTTTGTACTGTGTGTTCGGGAAGTCTGTGTACCCCTATATGCTTACGTTAATTAACAATCAACAATCTCAACCAGCAATATACCAACAATATTACTAATAATTGCAATATAATAATAATAATAATAATAATAATAATAATAATAATAATAATAATAATAATAATAATGTGGTATACTAATATGAAACTAGTAAAGTACAGGGGTACACGGACTTCCCGGACACACTGTAGATCTTTTTAACAGTGTTTAACACTCATTTTCATACTGTAGCATCACACACTGAAGATACACGAAAGAATTTTGGGAAAAAAGTGTTGCAGGCCTAAGTTAAGAATAACTACTCGGCAATAATCATTGAGAACTGAGGAAAACGTTGAGGAAGAGTTCTTGGAGCGATTTAAAGCATAAACTTCTCGTTTAGAGGCTATGCCTTAGTGACTTCGCCAATAGCATCAATGACAAGTCAGAAGCATTTGATCTTCACACACCGTTATTTTGAGTGAGTAAAATTTAAAATACTTTAAGGTTGGTGTCAAAAAATATTCGCCTATTGTCTGTTAATCCTCCCCCCTTTTTTTTCCTGTTCTTTTTTACATTTTTGTTCGTATATCTCTACTGAAGTCTATTATTTTTCTTTTCTCCGTAATCTACCAAAGTTTGTTATTTTAGTATGTGGAGTCAAAAGAGCAAGTAGACGTTCACTATTACCAACCATGCAGAAGCAGTGCCTATATTGAATCAACTGTCAAAGGCAGAAAACAGGAGCGGAGTTAATATTTACTTCTCTCTTGTATTACTCTTTTGGTTTAGTAACATGCTTTAAACCTTTTCCCTCTCGTTCATACAAAAATTAAATATTAATTTGTTAATTACCAAGCCCTACTGTCTTCAACCTGTACTTGTTTTGCACATCTTCACTGAATTAAATAATTCTTTACTTCCTGAATCCCTAAAGAAAATAAGAGTAACGCAAGGCCTGTTTCTTCCGTGAAAGGACGCAGGACTTGTGTGTGCTAGATAGCATGCTTGGGCGGAGGCTGCTGCAGGAAGTTTCGACGATTTCCGGTCTGGGAAACCTAGTAAACGTCCACCGATGTCCCGCAAGTGTCTACCTAACGAGCCAGCAGTGAATGGATGGCTTTTTATACAAAAACAGAGTTTCACTAGTGCGTTATCCTTTAGAGATGTTTCGACCCACCATTGGCGCAATTGAAAAGAGAAAGATTTGTGAACTGGCACAAAAGGCAGATCTTTTAGTTCTTGATATCGTAGCATGTGCATCCTCAACATTAGTTAACAGTTCCATAGCGTTCCCTTTATAAATTAACCTACTTATTGCTAAATAAAGTTATTTCCGCTCAGAGTTATCGCCTGATTGACTGAACCAAAGGATGCATTTCATGCAGTATGCACTGAGAAGCAGAAAGATATGCGCTGATAAATGTCTGAAACTGGAGTGCTTTCAAAGACCAAAATGAAGAAGAATTTTCTTAGAAAAAAAAAACATAAGATTAACTTAGAAATTGGAGTTAAGTATAAGTATGGGGAAGAAAATGTAGCAGTATACACGAAGGAAGTCAGGTTGGGGGAGGGGGGAAGGGAGGAACATAAAACAGACAAGAAGTAAAATGCCTCAAGTTTGGAGTGAACATAAAAGAGCAGCAGAAGAGAAAAGAAGGAAAGTGAAGTGGAAAAAAGAGAACAGAGAACAAATGAGGACAAAGAAAAGAAAAGGAAAATAAAGAGAAAGGACGGATAGGAACACGAGAAATTAGAAGAAAAGAAAAAGAAGAGAGGTGAAAAAGAGAAAAGAGAATAGAGGTGGGGAAAAGATAAAAGAAATATACAGGGGAAGTGATAAAAAGAAAATGGATAAGAAAAGAGAAGCAAAGACAAGACAATAGCAACAGGAGAGGAGAGCAGCGTAAAGAGCAGAAGAGAAGAGAGGTTTGTTGAAGAAAAGAAAATTGGAAAAAGAAAAGAGGAATAAATGAAGAAAAGAGAATAACAAGAGAAGTGGGGAAAGCAAGTAGAATAACAGAGAAAAAGAGAATAAAAGGAAAGGAATGAACACAGAAAGAGTGGCGAAGAGAGGAGAGAAGAAAAATAGAGGAAAGAAGTTAGAAAAATGAACAGAACAAAAAAGGAGGAAAGAAAACAGAAGCGAAGAGAAGTGAATAAAACAAGAAAAGAAAAAGAAATGGAAAGAGAAAATGAACGAGAACAGTTATGAAGAGAGAAAGGAAGAGTACAGGAGAAGAGAAAAGAAAAGGAGAAGAATAGTGAAGATAAAAATAATTCAGAAAAGGACAGACATAAGCAATTAGAAAAAATAATAGCGAAATAAAGAATAACAGAGGACAAAAGAGTAACAGAAAAGAATAGGGAACAGTCATGGACAGGAGAGGAGAGCAGAGAAGAAAGAGAATGACAGGTGGAGCAGGAGGTAGGGCGGATAAATAAAGTCAAAAGTTATCAAATAATACGTTGGCACTGGTGGCCTTTATAAGACGGGATTTGTCGCGCCTCCATAAAATAATGGACCCAGTGAGTAAAATAACGGCATATGCAGAGGTTATTAATTAAATTGCTTTGAAGGTGGTCTACTTCACGTTATGACTCCACATTCCTCTTATATTTCTTAAAATAGACTGCATTTTGGGCAAGTTACTTGATTTTTATCTTCCAGTTAGCTGTTTCTGCTGAAGGTTGCACGCTTTAGCAGTAAGTGGGTAAGTTTACCTACTAAAGGATCTCATTTCGGGTACTTTGACACTCTTCAGAAATGAAAATATGTAAGCACATATAACTAATATTATAATGCGATCGATATACAGGAAAACCTTTTATCACTTGATAAGTTTTAGAGATATCTCAAAGAATTTTTGTTGGTATGCATAAAATACATTTGACCAAAAATGGGCCTCAATTGCCTCAAATACAAGAAGCAGCTCCTCCTCATGTACCACAGATCCAACCAGCTTTAAGAATGCGTGTGGCTTCAACCAATCAAAGCTGTCTAGCAGTTTTATCATACTGATGAGTGATGTTTTTCCAAATATATCGCACCACTTGCAGGTGTTTTCCAAAGTGTTCTGACAAAAACATCGCATTAATTATTACATTTTGAACCAATACACACAAGAAACCCAACACCAAGGAACCTTATGAATTAATACTGCCTTGAAAACAATATACACAAGAACGTTTACAGATTTGGAAGATCATAAACCCTAAAAGACCAATACTAGAAATTTAAAAATCTGATATTATAACTGAAAGCAACCATTCTATAAATATGTATGTGCTACATTTAAACAGGAACATAATCAAATTAATTCACATTTAACTAACCTCCACATGGAAAACAGAAAATATAAAAATACGGCTCATTGTACTCCCCCCCCCCCTCTCTCTGTGACAAAAAAAATGTGTTAATTAATACAATTTCTTTAAAATAAATTTTGAACACACGAGTCTTGCTAGTTAACGTCCAGGAGCGAGCCCACGCGAGAAGTCAACTGTATACTTTGATTTGAGGGTGATCTAGATATGAATTAATTTTTTTTTATACTTGTTTAATTTTAAAGCACAAATCTGAAAACTATATTTGTCTTAATAATTTAAATGATACGATATTGTTATTTTTCGTCCTATTTGTGTGAAAAATCGTTCAAAAATGCATAAAACATATTTTTCAATTTAATATGTTTAACCATATAGAAGTTATTCCCGGAATAGTAACATTAAATATTACTGGAGGCTCTGAAAAAGCAAGCACTAATCGTTGCATGAGTGAGAAATAAAACTGGCAACATGATAGCAGCCCCAAGAGACCCCCGTGAAGAAGTGCACGCCACTGGATGCTATACCGGCGTTGAAAGACCTGTATCAGCAACATCCCCAGCCTCCCTGCTGCACTTTCGACACGATGGACCGACCGGCGGATGGTTGGATGAAGGGCGGGCGGCGTCCAAAATGTGAAGCACATTCCCGAAGTTGGTTCCACTGCGAATAAATGTAGGAAATTAAAAAAAAGAAGCGTTAACGGCGAGAACAGTGGAACGACGCTTTGGTAGAGATATACTTTAACTTTCTTACGGATCTGGAGTGGAATTTGCGGACCTCCTAGTCAATTTGGGCTAAGTGTATAGCGGTACTCTTTTATGTTAGTCTGAACATTGGAAATATAAAAGGCTCCGAAATAGGTTTTTATGTATATGAAAAGGTCTTTACACTCTTCTCTTTCCATATTTTACGATAGCATATTTGAAAATATAATTGTATTTTACAAGAACGCTTTTATGAAAGATAATTTTAAACTGCATGATTACAGTAAAAAAGTGCTTGACCAAAATTTCAACTTAATTTCTTTTGATAAAAATCTATAAGAAAAGTGAAATAATAGTTCCAGACCGAAACCATAGACTTTTGAGCATTTCTGTACCATCTCACTGTGGTTAAAATTTACAAAATATTTTTTTTTAAATTTTGTTAAAAGGTTCTGGTTTTACATGTACGAGAGTAATCAATTACAGAGACGAAATGGTTTATCAGTCACATAAAATAACTGAGGTAACCGAGCGGGGTGGCTGAGTCGATAAAGCTGGGAATTAGCATTTGGAAGTTCCTGGATTGGTTTTATTTCTGGGTCGAAAGTGCCAGGGAAGGTGGGATGGTGCTCTGTGCGGCGTGACTATAAAGTTTTGGGAAGGATTCTGTCCCTGCATCTGATATGGAAGCGGCTCCAGCTCTATCGTCGGTGTGTTCTATCGGGAAACAATATTAAGGACTCCGTCTACTACGTGAGCATCATCGCTCGGGGTCTCTCTTGCCTCATTCCCTCTTCCCGGAGGTGCCCACACTAGGGTTGAAGATAGAGTCACGATCAATTCAGCAAGACTGAAGCATTGAGTTGCTGATAATCCAATCTTATACAATAAATAATGTAAAAAGAGTGTTTCTTAAATCATGCATTGACTTTACCCAAGAAATATAACAAAATAAAATAAGGACGTTTGTATTAGGTATTTTAGAATACAGATCACGTGCAACAAGAGATTAAAATTCTCAGTTGTGCCGTTGTGCACATAAAAAAAGTTATATAGGAGGATTGTTTGAAAAATGTGGTTAATGTCCATGAAAAAGGCACGAAAATTCCTTAATTAACAAGCATAATTCTTCTATAGGAACATGAAACAGTGTTAGCCAGATGGAATTACAGTTAAACATCATTTTATATTAAAAGTACAGTAAATTAGAAAAGTTAAAAATAATAATAAATAAACATTCATAAAGTGATTAAACAAAGCCCTGTTTGATTAAGTTTCTGGGAACTTTTTGAGTTTAAACGTTGATGTACATGCACCGAATATGCAGTGCGCTTCGAGAGATCACAGCAGCTGTTTAAAATAAAATGCCATCTCACTAAGAAAATGCAGCGTGTAGAGCAAACAGCTGCGATATATCTTGCAAATTAAAGCAACCTTTCCTTCTGAAATGCATTAAGTGTCAGCAAAGTGTAGAGGAAGTACTCCTTCTTAGAATATGGTAAATGAGACATTGTCAGCTTAAATGTGGTGGAACACCCTGTTAAGAAAAGTACAAAAACTTGGAAAACTGTCACAACATGAGGGGTGGCAATCATTTATCTACCTGAGCAGGACAGAGACCTGTGAACATATTGTGACATGTTTCAAGGTTCGCACGTACAGTCTCAGCTCAGTGCAAGTCTAACACTGGAAGAGGCTGGATGTCTTGGAGACTCCTCGTCTGAGTCAAGTATGGAACTAAGTGATTTACAGCACCATTCAGTGATAAAATATCTCACAAAAGAAGGGAAAGTGCTAAAGGACATCTAGAAATAAATGGCTGCAATTTAATGCGAGTCTGCATTATCATACTATAAAGTCAAATTTTGGAGAAAGCCGTTTAAGTGGAGTAGAGAATCCATTGAAGATGGCCATCACACTGAGCGGGCTGTAGAAGCAAATTTTGAAGCAAGTTGAGCATTTGTTTTTGACGAACAGATCATTAAAAGAAATGAGCATTTAAACAGGTACAGTTTAGAAAACATTTCAGCAAAATTGGGGATGCTAAGGTTGCTGCGACTTCACGACAGACATGCACCAAGTTAGGGAAAGCGTAGACTGCCATTCAAGAATGTGGGTTTCAGCAGCTGAGCCTGTATGCACCCTATAGGTCTGACTTGACCCGTAGGATTATTACCCCTTGCGAGTTTTGAAGAAATTTCTTTATGAACAGTAGTTTTCAAGTAATGAAGATGTCAAGGTGATTATAAATTTCTAGTTTTCACACCAACCGGAAGAAAAATTATCTAAATCATTGCAGGAAAAATTAATGAAGTATATTGCATTGCAGATAAATTACCGAACACTTCTCATAAATAAAGTGCATTATTTCGTGTTTAAATTCGACGAGTGGCTATGAAGAATACAGCAGAAGAAACAGGCATTTCATACCACAGTGCATGAATTAATAGATGGCATTTAAAGGTTGAGGGTCAATACTAACCGACATTTAACACGATTTTAGGACAACGAACAGAACTTCTTTACAGATTTGTGACTATGGATGACGGATCCATCACCAGGATACTGAAACCAAACTGCACAGCAAGGAATAGATACCTAAGAGATCTCCTCCTTCTAAAAAAATTCAGAGTGCAGCCATGAGTAGGTAAGATCATGGTATTTGTTTTTTAGGATGCACATAGCGTTATTATAGTTCATTATTTTCAGAAAAGAGCCACGATAACAGGTCGTTATTATGGAAATTTAATTTCAAAATTAAAAGATGCAATCAAGCAGAAAGTTGAGGACTGGTGTTCTCTTTCTTTCGGACAATATTTCTTGTGCTGCAATGAAGTGCTGAAACATCCTCTTTACTCTCCAGATCTAGCTCCTAGTTAATCCAGGCTGTTTCTAAGACCGGTACAAACCTTTCAAGAGAGGAAATGTACCTAAGATTATGAAGACATGAGGGCTGCATTTGACAATCTTCTTCCAGGAGACTGTAGAAATGTTCGAGCATCTTTGGGAAAAGTGCATCAAATTCAAGCAGAGTATGTTGAAAAGGTAAGTAAATATTTTAGATAAACTAGAAATGACTCAAGGGCGAGCACCGTGATCAATCACTGTATTAATAATTGAATTAATAATATTGCATTTAATGCCTTACGCGTTTTTCACGTGTGAGGAGCAATGGCTACGATTGGCCAGCCCCGAAAAGAGGCGGTTAAGAAATGATCACTACACAACTAACAGGTAAAATATTTCTCGTGTTCACAATCTTGTAGCGTGGCAAGGTTACTCTATGATAATACCGGTATGCATACAGGTATATAAATTCTTTGACAGTAAATTTACCTATAATTTCGCATTCTCCATATAGTACGGGAGGAGTCTTTATGGTCTTTTTTCGCTGAAACTCAGCTTACATTTATCCTGTTGCTTATTTATGTTACATTGGTATGATACGCATGAGGAACGAAGTGTATCGGAGTTCGCTCAGGAAAACACCGTTGTCACGTCTCTGTTTCAGTACATGTTTAATGTTAACAGCGTTCGAGTACGAAATAAGGTTAAGCAATTTATTTATTTATTTATTTTATTAATTAAGCTGTTCTCAGATATTCTTAATGATATGAGAAACAGGAAATCTTCATAGCTTCGGCTCAATCCCTTATGTACATAAGCAACAGTAGCAACGCTGGAGGATTTCAAGGCATCTCTTTAGACGAAAGCGATAAAACTAGACACTAGGAATTCGGTGAATGGGACGAGGCTGTTAATGTTTGTTCCGCTGTAAATTTTCCTCTTATCAATGTTGAACGTTTTAGAATGTTTTCACAAACAGAAGTACATTCTTATTGCAGTCTGTGGAAGCACTGCTGCTTTCTACAGAAAAGGGTTGGCGAGCAAGAGATAAAGAAGAAAAAACGCATAGAGGATAGGAGTAGTAACTCTGAATGGGCTGTATACGGAAGGACGTACAGACGAAGGATGCCTTGTCATAAGGAAATGAGTGATGACCGGGGGAGCTAGCAGAACAGAAAAGGAAGAAGACCCCCCTCCAGAAGATTTTGGACTCCGGCATTATAAGGGTAAGGAGCCACCCTATCGATTTTTTTCGCCAGCGCCTAACACATCCGTTCCCTCCCAACAAAAATTTGCATGTCTAGACCCACTACGGCTCGCAGAAAGGGAGACATCACTATAGGAATTAATAATAAAAATATATTATATCGGTAATAAAATATGAATTACAGCTCTAGCATGCCACCCCATACCCTCTTCGAGATGGCCGTCGAGATGAAGAAACCCGAAATAAATCAATTTCTCTCCCTCATGCAGAGATTGCGGACCGAGGCGGCTTTCCGGAGAGATGGATTGGCTGCTGGCGACTTTGCGTCACATTCTTGGAGAGCGCATGATAAAGTTACGAGCGAATACTGCCATTAAAACAGCTAGGCGTCTGCGAAATTAAATATGGTTCTATATCTGACTTTCAACCACAAAGCATCTGGCCAGGATCGCTTCCTCTTCTCCCTCTTCATCATATAAACTCTCATTCCCAAACCGTGTGCACCAAAATGTTTCGAAACGATTAATATTTGCAGTATTTTCCAATAAAAATGTATTTAGCAACAATCTCCTGCAATGTAAATCTAACAAATGTTAACAAATGTACAACGGTCGGACTCTGCTTTTGGGGAGTGGAAAGTCACGTAGTTCGTAACCATTGAATGAGTGTCTAGGAGCCAGGTGGAGTCTTCGTGCGCTGTTGTCAATACATCATTTCAGAGGGCGTGCTCCTTCTTTAAGAACTAATAAGTGCTTAATGTATTACATGGGTGGGTCGTGAGCGGGAGGTCTTGGGTTCGAATCCCGCCAGGACCGCCCTCCCTGAATGAGGTTTTATCCAGATATTCCCCAGTCTTCATAACTGGAAAATGCCGGGGAGATACCCTAAACTTAGGCCTGAAATATTTCCTTCCTTAAAAAAAATCCTTTTCCAATATATCATTTCATTTCATGTATCACCACTGTTCACTATCTGTGTGTCTCAGCAGTAAAAACGGGGGTTAAACATCATTCAAAAAAAAAAAAAAAATAGGTGGGTTAGCAGCCCCACATGACCCCTAAAGAGGAGGACCACACCTCCACACCTATCTACCCTATCCTTTTGGAGTTTCTAAATGACCTTCGTAGCGCTAACGAAGCAAACTTCCCCTTTAGGCAAGAAATTACAAGATTATTTTAAATTAATTTTTCCCACACAATACATGTGTTAGACTGACGTTAACAATTAGAGTCATATATGAACAAATACGAGATATTCGGTTTAATGTGCCGATCCTCTTGCCATTTAAACTACCATGCCCTGTCCGACCAATCTCCCACAACTGAGTCTATTGTGCCCAGGAAACCTTAAAAGTTATCCCATTACAGATTTTCCCCTATCTTACTCTGATTACAAACCTTAGTCTGACACAAGGAGTTCCTGAAAGAGGAAACATATGAATTGTTCATTGAACACCCTTCGTATATAAAGTCATTTAATGGGGTAAACAGACTACGCGTAAGAAAATTATATCCGCTATGCCTTATTTCTGTAATAAAACATTCTAACAAAGTATGCAATTTTAAACTAAAATATTACATGCAATTAACTGGAGTGTTTTAATAACCATACAGAGTGTTAGGCAAGACTTGTGTATTTTTTTAAATATATATTTGAACGAAAGGGTTAGAAATAGGGGGAACGTTTTTGAGTGAGAGTTTTTTTTTTATTTGGTTAATTTACGGATGCTCTTTAACATCTCAGGTCATCAGCGTCCCATTCAATTGAGGGATGAAACGGCCTCTTCTTCCAGGCTTGATGCAATCTACGACACGGGATCCACGGCTTTACTTCCCTTCCGAAGGAAGTCATACTTAGGATTTTTACGCCTGAAAAAAATCCATCTACCCTGGCGGGGAATGAACCCGCGATCTTGGGTTTAGGAGGAAAGTATGGTTAACACTAAACTACCAGGACCGACATATGAGTGAGAGTGGGAGTTAGTGAATGGAAGCGAGTGTGTAAGTTAACGAGTGAGTGGGTGAATATGTGATTTAGTTGGTGGGCGAATAGTTTGAGTGAGCGAGTGAATAAGTAAATAATTGGATAAGTTGTGTCCCCAGATTTAAATCCGTGCGGTTTCCTATTTGTGGGGATTTAGGCATGTCTCACAGCGGAGGTCATCCACTTTAAGCATCTAAGTACTATGATTGTGAGACAATATTAATTACTATTTACTACTAATAAATAACGAAAGAAACAAAGAATGCGCGCTATGAGTTCCGACCGTACGACTTGGTTTCTCTCGGCAGCGTGCGAGGCTGTTACGCAGTAACTTACCGGGACTTCGATTGCGCAGCGGAATGAGAGATCTGTATTAGCTGAAGGTTCAAGATCGATCGAATGACTGTGAACAAGGAGAACAGGAATACGATTACTGGAAGAGTACGGTTTTGCTCAACTTTTTAAGTAGATAATGATAATGGTTACTAAATACATGTTTGCACGCTTCCTAGTTCTAATTTGTATCAATCAGTGAAGGCAAGTCTGACATCTTCAGATATCTGCTTCTGAAGCTGGTGTCTAAACAAGAATTTATATGAGGAAAGCATTCCCTTCTACACTTTCACCAGGGAGAAAAGTTAAGAGGAGGCTGTGCCTCCTAATGGAGTTAAAATTCCTGCTTTTTGACGTTGTTGCAATATGAATTCGATTATTTGAGGGGAAGAGGAAAGACTTCAAAAACGATCCTTGCTCTGCACAAGTCAACTGTTGAGAAAGTGTAAAAGTGTTTGGAAGAACAAAATCGATTTTTTCAGTCACTTAAAATCATTCTCAATCAACGTTAAAAAAATAAAAAAATGACCGCAACGCCATCATTCCATCACCTCGAGATAGGAAATCAGAAGAATAAAATGCTCAATAAAATTGCTCAGTGGGTATTCATAAATTGTTCTAAAGCACCAATAAAAGTGTGTGCAAATTATAAAAAGTGTTTTTATTATTACATGATATTTAACAATACCAAAACTGAGGTTGAACCATTGTAAACAATAGAAAATTTGAGTTCTCAGAAGTGATGTTTTACTTCTTCTTCAACTACAAAAGAGCATTTGTAGTTCAGTGCATGCCAGAAGGATGTAGAATGAATGGAGATTTGCTAGAATGAGAAAAAATACATTGTGGCCTTCAAAAAATGATAAACTTAAATTAATGGGCAAAAAATCACAATACTCGAATTATTATTGACGATGTCGTGAAAATTATACAGAATTTCGATCTATTAGCCATACTAATGGATGTATGGTAAATAGTAAACTAATAAATATAAAATTACAAATAGGTTATATTTTATTTTGCTTTCGCCTTTCTTTAGTTATTTGCTTTCCCTGTATTTTGTCCTAGGGATGAATTCGCTCTGAGACCGATAATGGGTCTATTGTACATACATCCCAGAGAGGGAATCTCTGGGAGGAAAAGATGAAATGGAAGATACACAGGGCGACCAGAAATTTGAGGAGGAGATGTACGGTCATAGACGGGATTCCTAAAATTTCCATAAGTTTCAAATGCCAGCGGGCCCGCGAGACCATCCCAGTTCCACCAAGGTATCAATTGAGCTTTCTCGAAATTTCCCAAGAATGTCCCCAAACCCTAGACAGGAACTTTTCCAGAGCGCAAGCCACTGTCACACCACAAGACACCAACCCGCCTCGCCTGAAGCTTCCGATCCTGTAACTGAAGTTATGAAATAAATTGGTACATCGGAATATTCGTAGAATGTAAATATCCATTCCAGCATTTGCCAAAGTGGCCGGGAGAAACCACGAAAAGTTCCAAGGTCAGGACAGGTAGTCCTAAAGGCATTGGACCCTGGACCTCCCAAATTCTAGTCAAACGTTACTGCTTGAGCCACCTCGCTTGGTTACTTTCCTTATCTAGTTCAAGGGTTTATAAATGCCTAAATTATCAATCTCTAATGATCATATTTATTCACTGGCAGCGATAACAGGTAATTTAAAGAAATTTAAGTCATCTTGTTAATATGCCCAATATTAAATGTGTATTAAACGGAAATTCGCTGTGCCCAAGTACGTTTCAAAATTGACCCAATAAGCTCTACTTTACGAGTTTCTCTTATTTTTTCCTTTATTCTCGCGACTCATCTCAGATTTTTTCCCTCTCCTTTGCGATGTAGTACGGAAGGTCTCCCATGGCCGCATTTATCACTTGACTGGCATGGCCCCGTGTAGTGTGGCATAATAACATTATTAGCCAGGCAGGCAGGCAGAGTCCCCCCTCCCACGGCGTGATTTACAACCGCGCCACCCTCCGCCACAATGTAACGCTAGCCCTCCTCCCACTCAATTAGGGGGAACTCGCAAATAACAGAGATTGCCTATATCGCTGCTCCTAGAGAAGCTCTTCGCCGTGCTCGGCCGGCAAGCGGCAGGACACTTCGGTGATGCGGGCTGTGCGAACTGCTCTCTGCAGGCGTTCGCAGCTTTAAACCATTATACATAAATTCTTTACACGCCCTACAAGTTTTTTAATTCCATCTAGTCCTATAAAAGAATCGAAAACTAAAGTTTAGAGAAAAAATTCATATAGGATGAATGAAAAATGATCTACTCCTTTCTTGTTATATTTCAAGTATTGGTTTCATAGTTGCTTTCTCGTTTATTATTTCTTAGATTTTTTGCTACTTCTCTCTTTGTTAGCTCAAAGATATTTTATTGTGATCCTCAGATAAAATTTCGCACTTTGAAATTTAAGTTGAAAAGCTAATTGTTTTATAAAGTTCTTTTATCATAAGATGTTCCGTTTAGAGTAATTGTAATGTGAATATTTTGTAATATTAGGTAAATACCTACGAGTTAAATATATAAATTAAGAAAAATAAAGTTTACTAATATTATGCGATAATGCTAATCTTCAAAACATAATTTCTAATCAATGTAACAGAGCTATATGTTTTATATATTGAAAAAACAATCACACATCGAGGCGATAAAATTTACGTTTCGCTCTAAATGGGTATGGAAGTCTGACATAAACGACATCAAACTAAACTTTATATATCTCATGATTCTCCAAAATGTGCACATAAGATTACATGATTTTTAAATGGGAGTAATGCAATTTCGGAGCTTCAACAAACATAATTTGTTATTTGGTGCTCTGTAGTATTTTGATAGCATATCAAAATGAAAACATTTTGAAAATATCGTGACTTTTCATTTATAACAATAATTGTAAACGAAAAGTTCGTAATCGACGAAATGAATGGCTAACATTTGTGAATAAAGCAGAATGGCAACCAACTTTAAGAAATAAGGTACGTTCCAACACTGTGAAGAAGATGCGAGTATTTTGACAAAACTTAAATACAAAATTGACTTGGATTGTCCATGGCGCAAGCAATGTTTGACTTGAAATGAAGAAAGAAAATATGTCCCAAGTAGAGCCCTATCAATATTTAAAATTACAGGGTTATCTTCTATGACCTAAGGTTTATTTCACTGGAAGAACAAAGATTAAAAAATAAACCAAAGACGTTTGGACACTAAAATTTACCCTAACAGAAATGACAGAAATAGTTTAATATTGATTTAAAATGTACCTGAAACTTACGAGATACAAATTATTTATTTGTTCTAATTTACGTTCATTGAAAATTCTAAATCAATTTATTAACTACATTTTAAAGACATTTTCAAAAAAATTCTTAAGTGTTACGCTTTTTTACCCGGCATTGTATATGCATGCATTTTTTACCTAAAACAAATAAAGTTAAAATATCACGATTAAAACATATATTTTCCAAATATTACATTTTATTATTTTTGTACTACTTCATTAAATATAGCATTAAGTTTCTCATTTATAGTAAATAATTATTTGAAAACTTTGACCCCAAAATAAAACTCACAAAAAGTGGTTCATGCACTGCATTCTCCTGAACAACTGCCCTACCGAAATAAAAACTGTGAAATTGATTAAATTGCTCAATTAACTACACATACAACTATTATTCAATATGTGTTGTTTCAGAAAAAATAGTCATACCTGGTTTTAGCTTTCAATCATCAATTGGATTGCAGTAATTGATACTAAAAGTACAAACGTTTACTACAGCTGGTGGAAAAAATACTTTACCTCTTCCTGGCTTGATTTTTATTGTACTGTCAATAATGTTTTCCTGCCCAGAGTCAAACAATAAATTCTATTACCTATTTGAATATCCACATACAAAATATAAGTCCACACACCTATTCACTAAAATGTAAAATGTAATATCCTTACAAAATTAAACATTAAACTTTAATCTATTCATCTTGGTTTTCATTAAGCGTGAGAGAAACTGTCACAATATAAAAATGTTGTTTCATATTTGTTTTAAAATATTACCAATAAAAGTATTTTATTTATAATATGGGGTTCAAACTAAAAATAAAAACCATTAAAATTCAGTTAACAGGCATTTACTTTGATATTAATTTTTTTGTAAAAAGCGGCAGTTAACCAGTAGTAGTCTCTGATGACAAGTGTCACATCGAAGCATGCGATTAATCACGACTGACATAGCAAAGATTGCCCTCTACTGAGCAACTGTGGAGTTTCAGAAAAAATCGAATATTACCATTGAACTCATATGGTCTGGAGCTGAATTTTGGACCCAAAGAATTTACTCGCTAGAAGCATGTTTAATTTTAATTTAAAAATAGATTAACGAAGGAAAAAAAAAACACGGCATGTTATGGAAATTCCTCCGTCCCTTATTAATAATGCTTTGCTTTAATTTCGTGGCACGGGGTCGCCTTTTATCCAATTCGAGGGTAATTTTAAAAGGACGTTGCATTTTCTTTTAAGAAACGTAAAATAGCTCAAAATATTCTAAAATTAATTATTCACTGAAAAATAAATTATAACACACTTTTTTTAAGCAAGCAAAAATATTGTTGTGGATGTTGCCTCCTATTAGTGCTAATAATTGATTTTTTAAAGTACATTTTATTTATTAATATCTTTTCTTGAGGTAAGTTTAGGAACCAACATGTGCCTTCTCCGTTTTTTCCCCTCCCTTTTGTTTTGATACTTTTTCAGAATTTTAGATAGGTGGCTCGTGTAACGGACGCATCAATCACCAAAATAAAACGGGAAGGTCTCCAGAAATTATGTGAATTCGGAGGACTGTGGTCGTTATTCAGTTTTATTGTTAGAGATAGCAAGAACATGGGGTTACTGCGTCAAACATTTCCTTTTATATTAGCGTCCCCACAATATCACTAAAACTGTTTTTTATTTCTCTGGAGAGCATATCCAGCCTCTCAAAAGTCCGAAAACAATAATATAAGGTGAAATAGGGTTTTAACCTAAAGAAAGTGGGTTTATATATAAGTTACGGTTAACAACATTTACGTTGTCAGTAAATTGCAGCAAATTAAAATGCAGGTTCACAATTATAGCCCATTTTCTTTCTAAACACACGATTCATTTCATTTCCGATTTTCCAGACTAATACAGCAAGTATAACATTTTACAATGCAGATGTGCTAAACTTTAAGATGTTATGTTTAAGTACCTTTTATGTGCGGCACCAATGGATGTTTCAACGAATTTTATTAAAAATGAAATTTAATAATTTTTTTCAAATATTTGTTACATTTTAATTATGTAATCTGAAATGTTGTACATTTTTAACCGCATGTATGTAGTATACGTACAATTTCATCTGACGAAAAATCAGAACTGACCACATTTTAAAAGTGTATGCTTCTAACATATATAAAGACAATGATGTGTGTGAAATAAGACATTCCCATGCAAAAAAATTCGCCAAACTTACTCAATTTTATAAAGACATTAACCCCCTAAAATAGAAACCTGGCTAAGCTAATTTTAAAGCTCATATCGTGCCAAAAATAAGATTTAAAATTTTTTCACTGATTTATCAAATTAAAACAAAACATATTTCACTATATTCGAACGATTTTCTTACAAGGCAATGAGAAATAAAAAAAAATGACATAATTGTTAATTATTAAGAGAAATACATTTAAATTTCATATTTGTGCTTCAAGGTAAACAAGCATAATAATTTCACACATAGGAGTAGCGTCCTTGTCTTGCACGCCGATAGAGTTATCACAGAACCCGCATTCTCAAGTCAACGTAGCACAGCTGACTTCTCGCTCTTTCCCGCACGACTATATATTCAAATATAATTTAACGAATTTATTTGTATGGAATTTCTTCTTGGTGAATTATGAAAATAATATCAGCGAATATTTTGTTTTTACTGCTTTTCTTGAAGGAGTTAGACATACATGAATATTCCCGAAAACATTTCATATTAAATACTACACATACACATTATAGAATGTGCACTATTAAACTTGTGTTTAAATGTCTAGCATCTGGTTTATAACTTACAAAATTAATTTTTATAAATATACGATACATTTATTGCATTAAAACAAGCAAACTAAACACTTGAAGAAAAACGACCTTCACATTATCATGTATCCACTAACCCTCTTTATATATAATTTTTGGTAATTCTACTTTTTAAGGTTCCTTGGTGTACGATTTCGTATGGATTGCTCCACACTTTTTACTATCGCATGAAACAAAACACCCAAAAATTTTTTGACAAATTAACTTCGCATTAACGTTTTAAAAAATAACATTTCTTCCTAAAATTACCAAAATTAAAACTTGCGTTGGTAATACATTGAATGCGTAACTGACAAGGGCTGTTTCAAGTAACAAATGTGTATTCTAATTGTAAAATTATATTTCTATGAGTTATTATTTGTTCACTGCGGTAGGCATCGTCTGTAATGACAAAGAATTCCAACTCCCCCTTACAGTTTCGCCGGCCAGTTGTTTCTGCCTTTCCCTCTTACGAGCATTAGCGAGCTGCAAGTTTGGCAATCTCTTTCTCTTACTGCGCATGTAATTCGCGCACCTTTAGTTCTCGTAGTGTTTAGCGTGAGGAAAAGAAAGTTATGCAAGAGCATTAACTTCTATAAAACTAGCATGCATTCTGGGCTAAATAATTCATTTCGACCCTCAGAAAGAACAATACGAGAGAAACTATTAGAAAAATTAAAATTGTTAAGTGAAAACCAATACAAGCGACGTGAATATTAAGAAGGTGTCAGTTTCCCTGTGCAAAGTACACACTATAGCTTGGCAAAATTGCTAAACAAAAGGTGTTGTTTCTTTAATTGAAATGCTGCATAAGAGTGTAGCGTGCGCGTTTTGACAACAGGCTAAATTTTAATAATAATAATAATAATAATAATAATAATAATAATATGAATAATAATAATAATAATAATAATAATAATAATAATAATAATACACCAGCCCTATACACTACTGGTTTATACCTAATGTTAGTCTTGGACATTTCTGAGAAGCATAACTCATTCAGGGTTTTAAATCATTTGTTTTTCTTCTGCTCTATTCATGTATTTTATACAGTCAAAAGTTCATTTGTGAAAATGAGGAGAAACAAGACAGGTGAACTCTAAAATACAGATAATAAACAAACATAAGCATACAAATTTCTGCAGAAAACTACAAAATCAAATGTATGATCTGTGTGGGACAAACTGTCAAGAAATGCATAGAGACCTTGACAAAGTCCGGTGCGATAAGGGCAGAGATGGGTAATTATTTCCCGGTGCACCTACAAAACATTATATGCTCCCATCCATCTCATTCTTATCATTAGTAGCTCTTAAACATTTTCCTGCCAGTAATTTCATGTAAAAACAGAAAGTAAGGAATGGAAAGATTGAATATTTGTAGCGATGGAAATCAAGTTTCCAGCCCGAAACTTGGAATGCTTCTTTTCTCCAAAATATTAAATCTTTCCTAATTTATCATTTCACCTTCTTCGTGGTCTTGTGATCACCGTATCTGCCTGCAAGTCCCGTGGCTCCGAGTCAGAATGAAATAAGGTCAGTTGCCTGGGATAGAAGGTAACGTTAAGCGTTGCGGGCTCCAAGCTCATTTACGCGCTCGTTTCATGCTATGAGAGACGTTAAACTGTAATAAACAAAATCTCATGAATCGTCAGCGACTACCTACTATAGTTTCAAGAGAGTTGAACACTATACAAATAAAAACCATTATTGGTTTTTGACACGAGGGTGTCAAAAATTATATACACACTTTCACAGTAGATATCTATTTAGTATGTTTCAAAGCTGGACCGAAAAACGACAGTAATATGTAGTATGATGTTCTGTAACTCACATACATTATGATAGCATTGTTACGTGACAGGTAAATCAACAATGAACAAATGAAACCAAGATCATCGTATGATGGTCTGTAAACAGATGCGACGACTCACATTACGTTATGATAGTGTTGCTACAACAAAATGGAGGCAAGATTAT